>VDFB02000015.1:575210643-575455134 GCA_007258455.2 Sequoia sempervirens | reverse complement strand
ACACCTTTGGAGGACAGTTTGAAGCCTTTTAAGACTTATTAGTACCCCTACAAGAGTTGATGGAGTGTTGAGGAAGATTGGCCTTTAGTATAGTGTAAAGGCTAAGGAAGAGTTGTGGCAATGAACCAAGGTGGACTTGGTGGTTGGAGTTTGTGATAGAAGAGGGGTTGGTCAGAAAAACCAGGGGAACCTAGTCATGAGTAGGGACCTATAGGTTAGATTGGTGAAGCAAAGCACCAAGTAGGTCTTACAAGGAAAGGCCTAGAGCAGGAATCAGCGATTGATTCCTCCAACCCCTCTCCCTATCAGATTGGTATCATAGCAAGCAAAAGATTTGGGATTGATCTTGTATGTCCAAGAAAGAGTCTAGTGGTTCTAGCATCATGGTGAAAAATGCTGAGTTAGCCAAGAGGGTTGAAGAAATAGAGGAAGACAATAGGGTATTGAGAGAAAATTTAGACCAACTTGAGCAAGCACTGAATGTTATGCGGTTTGATGGAAGAATAGCAAAAGAAGAAGAGGTTGCAAAGGAGGATAGAATCCCTGAACCTGACCATATATTGAAGGAGGGTCCCTTCTTGAAAGCATTGAAGGATTTGAGTGGAAAAACACTTGAAGGAGTACCATTGTTTAGTGGAAAGATGGAGGCTAATTTAGTTATGGATTGGATAGAGGGAATGGAAAACCATTTTGAGTGTGATGGAGTCACTGAAGCACAAAAGGTAAAGGTGGCTAAATCAAGACTAAGAGGTTGTACCTTAACTTGATGGAAATTCATTTAGATAGAGAGGGAGAAGGAAGGCAAGCAACCTATCTCTACTTGGAAGGGAATGGTTGCCAAGGTGAAAGAAGCATACCTACCTGAAGACTATGAAATTTAGTTTCATAAGAGGAGATAGAGTTTGAGGCAAAGAGATCAGGAGATGAGTTCTTATACTGAGGAGTTTCAAAGACTTTGCATGAGGTCCAATGTCACAGAGGATGAAAGTATCAAGGTGGAAAGGTATCTCAATGGTTTGAAGTGGAACATTCAAGAGGAGATGGTTCTCTTAAGCCCCAAAACAGTGCACCAATGTTATCAATTGGCATTAAAGATTGAAGAGAGGAGTAAGAGGAAGCAAGATCAGACTTCTAAGGGCAAAGGTAAAGGAAGAGATCAAAGAGGATAGCATGGTGGCTACCAAGGTAGAGGCAATGACCAAAGAAACCAAGGAGAGTCAAAACTCATAGAGCATGGAGGTGAAACATCTACAAGAGGTGGACATAACCGGGGTAGAGGACATCAAGGAGGTTCAAATAGAGGAAGAGGAGTAGGCATGTGAGCCTTTCCTTAAAATTTTACTCTAGGGCCTTTCCTTGGTACTTTGCTTCACCACTCCAACCTATAGGTCCCCATCATGACTAGGTGCCCTTGGTTTGTCTCAGACCAACCCCTCTCTTCTCTATCATTCATCAAGATCATACATTGACCTTCTTGCCCCTCCTAAATTTTGGACCACATCCATTACCTCCACATAAACTATGCATCCTTGGTCTTCATGGTTCTATCACTGTGATATGGTTATAAATGAAAATGAAGAAAAGTATCTCCTTATCCATTGGCTAGAAGAATGTATGCTTAATGTTTTGATGCATGATATCAGCTCTCTCTTCTACTCTCATGGTTGAATATCAAAATCTAGTATGGTGGGCCTCCAGAGTTCTAGTCATCTTTCTTCCTCTTCCACCAAATGTTGTCCCGATCCACATGTCTGCTAGCCTAATTGGCTTTGTTTTTGAAAGCTGAAGTTTCTCTTGAGTCACCAGTGTAGCTCTCTCTACCTTTCCAAACTCTTTCATTGCTACAAATCATCTTTGGGATTTAGTCATTTGTACCACATGGTTGATGTGCTTTGATTCCTTGCATCTAAGGGGTTTAAAACCTTAGGGTCCTTAGATGAGAAAAAGAAGTAATGTTTTTTCTTTTAGCGGAGGACCTAGTAGTGAGAGATAAAGAGGACCGTGATGAAAAATGAAAAAGAAGACATAAAAATTCATGGGATCTCATACCATATCGCCTACATGCTAGCTAACAAGGACATGAATGTAGTAGATTAGGTGATAGGGTATTGCAAGGTATATATTTGAGGAATATATAAGAATGAAGAAGAATTCAATGGATCAAATTAGTGTCAAATGTTTTCCTAAAAGATCTCCCACACCCTATTAGGGAATTTAATCATTTCTAAGCATTTTCCACATCCTATGGGAAAGTTTGAGGCTCCAATAGTTGAGATTTTAATGAGTACTTATAACTTCTTTCCATGCAATCATGATTAGTTAGAGAACATATAGGGAAACTTGATGATCTATGCAAAAAATGAAGAGAATATAGGGTATTTTGACCTAGTCTTAAGCATCTCCAAGCATCTAGGAGATATTGAAGGAGTCTTGGCTGATAGATAGGGTCGAGGATAGAAGTTTTATTTTTGGTTACATTGACATCATGTGGTGACATCCATAGTCTTATTCTTGGTTACTTGACATCACAAAAATTATATAGGATGATTAGAATGTAGCTCTTACTCGTCAGCCCATGTTAAATTTTTATTATATATAGCTTTAAGGTGTAGGAATTATAAGACAAAACAATCATGGTAGGACCATTCTTAAAAAGATTTCAGCAATAACCTAGTGAACCCATATACTCTATGACTATATATACACAAATCTAGATTAAAACTAAGCAATTCATTAACTTTTAAGTTCTCTTTATTCTATATTACCTCAGTGAAAGTTTGAGCAAATCTACTCGCACTTGGAGGTGTTTCCTTGAAACCTCCAACAACACCCTGTTCAACATCCAAAATCACATATTAAAATACCATTCAGAAAACAATGATATTAACACATGTAATAAATTTATAATTGCTTACTTACTTTACATACCCCACCAATAGGTGTACCGCAAAAATAAGTAGATCGATCGAGGTACCTGTGGTCAACATCATGGACCCTACAATTCTATTAAAAATAATAAACCAAATTAGTTAATCTTGCATTTCACAATCAAAAATTTAATAAACTAAATTCAACAAACATGTTCAATTTCCAATTTAATCGTCAATACCATATGCATCATGAATGTCAGCTCTCTATCCCCATAGATGCATAATGATTGTGGCTAATGAGAAGCATATGGATCCTCGTGGTAGCACCTCCCTCGAGGGCCTGCAATGCTAATAACAAAGGGCTCCGCAAGATCGACACACATGGTTCAAGTCCGCCTCACCGGGGCTATTGACCCTTGGATTGTGCTGTACAATGGGGCTAGTGTGGTGGATGACACTCGAGTCAAGGGATGTGATTTCCGCAAATTCTACATCAACACTCTCCTTTGCAACTACAGGCATCACAATCTACTCACGAGGCGGCCTAGTGAGAGGTCGTCTCCCCTATCGTGTAGGATCCGACTGTGCACCGGGCCTATCCTGTGTTGACCTCCCACCTCTCCCCCGAAACTCCCTCATATCAAAATAATTTGGGATTTGGTTCAATACAAACTCACAAGATAATTTCCTAAGAAAATATTGGGGACTTCTACGCTATTGCACTCCAAGTGGGTAATCAAAGACCATATACCATCTGTCATAAAAATGGTTCCTAATCTCTTGGTGGTGGCACCAACGAATAGGAAACCTCTTTGCATTGAGGGTGAGATTTTGATTTGTTCTAGGGTCAGTGAATAGAGAGCACAAATCGCCTTTAGTAATCTTTAAATCTTTAACTTGTTTATATGATAATTTGTCTGCATAATATTCCCTCGATGTTTGCCTCCTACTTTGCCATCCAGATATTTGTTGGGTAATTGCATCTACATTTTTAACAAATCCTTCAATGAATCTGCTAGATGTATTCTTTCTGTGGTTGAATAATTTTGATCACTCAACCTACTAATAAGATCCTCAACTTCTTTTCTATTGTTTTCAATTTCACTCCTCAAATTTTCTTGAGTGCCAGGAGGGTATTGAGAGAATGGTGGGGAGGTTGATTTTGTTGTTGAGGCTGATTTGGTTAAGTATTTTCCTCCTCTTGTTGAGGATTTCCTACAAATTAAAAAAAAACATTCATTTCTAAACTAAAACAAACAAAATCAATTTAAAACTAACAAATTCAAAACAAATACCAAACAATACTTACCTCTTGCATCTCTTCGTCGTCGTGGCGCCATATTTGTGAAGAAATCCAATTGCTCTTGATGAATTTTGAATAAATCACCTCCAAAAAATGCGAAACACGTATAATTTTTGGCCGTGGGCAGAGCTAAAACACAGAAAAAAGGAAATGAGAAATGATATTTGGATTTGCTTTTTTTTTTTCTTTTAAAAAGAAATAACACAAACGCGTTATGCCCTATTTTTTCCTTGTTTGGCCACAAAAGTGTGACCATCTTGGTGCACTTACCCATTTGCTTGTCTCACTTAGATTTAATTAGGGGGTTAAATATTTTTTCTTGATTGTGCTTGAAGGTGGTAGATGATTATGCTCTCACCTTGTGCAAACTAGGTGATCAAATAATTAGACTCATCTATTTTATGTGTCACCCCGATTCAATAATTGAAGTATCCTCTCCCCTTGCGCAATTGTGCAATCCTAGGTGCAAGAGAAATGGTTATTGACTCTATGAATTGGGCCTTCCTTGGTGGAAAAAATTACTCACCCCAAGTCAACTCAAATCAGCAATAGAGCTCTTTGGCTGACCTACCCCTGATCGATATATAAATGTGAATCCTAATGGAAATCCTAGGATTACGAGTGCGGATGTGTCACACGGACAAATGAACTCCCCAAAACCTTGTTGAGTGTAACCTATTCAGGTTGGAGTTCCTCCTTATTAGAGCTAATCTTGCCCCATGTGTGGCCACTCGAACGGGGGTCCCAAACTAAAACAATTTGTGTGGTTTCCAAAATCCCTTCTATTTGCTAGCGCAACAACAGTCGTTGTGAAGGAATCCACATTCTCGTAGTTCTTAGTAGAGGCGATCAACCTATGATGGGAGATTTATGGGGGTTGGAAGCTTGGTTGACTTGAGAAGTGAGTGCACTGTAAGGGGGAGCCCGTGTGGCCAAGCTTCTAGATTCATCTGCTAAGAATAAGTGCGGTTGGGGAAACCCACGTGGAATCTAGCAAATATTGTCCTTGCTTAACCTAGGGTTGTACTTGTCTTCTTTATGCATGATCAAACAAGATATTGTGTTTTTCAAGTGTTTTCTAAGACATTCAAACAAAAAAAACCATTTCACAAACCTAGAAACAATCATTCAACTTGAGCCAATTTCAAAAAATTTCCAAAAATTGCAAACAAACTTGACTTATTTTTCCTGCAATGCATTTTTTGAAATGCACTCACTATTTTGTGCCACATTTTCCATTTTTTGCGATGCATTCACTCTCATAAGTCACATTTTCTATTCTTGGTGACACATTTCCCTATCCTAAACCGCATTTGCTTAACAGAACATTGCAATTTCTTTTTTGAATCGCATCTGCTATCTGTAACACTGCATTCACTGAAATTGTGAAGCATCTGCTAAATTTCAATGCATTTGCAACCTGAAATGATGCATTTACCTGGTAAGAACTAAAACACTATTACAGACTAAAACTCAAGACTAAACTTGTCCAATTTGATACAAAACATATTTTTCCAACAATCTATCAAAAACCAAAAAGAAAGTTCAAATCTTCCATCATTTGCATCTTTAGCTTGCATTTTCCCATAGGTTTAACTTTGCAAAATTTTAGTTGCATCCTTTAGGATCCATAATCTTCATTTTCACTCATAAACCAGCCCTTAAGTCCCCATTTCATTTGTAGATTATGGCTTAGAAAACCTTACCATACTTTGCAAAATCATTGCCTTCAAGAGTAGGTGGTCATTGGACTTAGTCAACTTAATTTCTTTTTAGTCATTATCCTCTTTGTGAAACTTTCCAACTCAAAAGACTAGTTAGGAAACCTCACCTTGTCATCTTATCATCTTGTCCTTTAGTCACATTAGTAAGTCCTTTGATGACCCAAATTGAGACATAGATCAAGCTTAGGGTGGTTGAGTAACCTTCTTCCAAATCACTTACCTTAGGACATTCAAGTCACCTTAGTCCTTATTTTACATACCTTATTCCTAAAAATCCAAAAAAAATAGTCCTCATTGTCATTTCTAATTTGTCATTTCCTTTAGGAAACATTGTCATATTGCATTTCCATTCCTTATAATCAAAAATCCAAAAAAATAGTTTGCATTTGTGTCCCTTATTGTCAAAAATTCCAAAAAAATAGTGTCATCATCTAGTTGTCATTTTCACGCTCTTCCTAATTTGAGCAATACCTTATATGGTTGAGACTAGGCTTCAAAGAAAAAGAAGACAAATGGCTAATTTTGGACAAGACAAGAACAACACTTATATCTTTTCCAATAACATCAATCAAAACATCAATCAAGACACATCCTTTATCAATCCTTTTAGCAAAATGAACATGCCATCTTCGTCACGTAACCCCTTCGAACCATTTATACAAAGGGACCAACACAAACAAGTATATGCAGAAGACTTAGAAGCCACAATGCGAAATCCTAACATAGCCTCCTTTGTGGAAGACCTAGTCTTACATGACCCACAAAGATATCTAGCCATGCTCTTATACCAAGGGGCTAAATTTCCATGTGGCTTTGACATTAACACTTTGAGACCGGCCTCACCAGATCACAATAACAATAACCACAATTCAAACATGTCCAACACTAGTCAACCCCAAAACAATAAAAACAATGCCTTTGTTGGTGCTACCTCACAAATTGTCACAAGCACTATTAATGCCACCTCTAATGACACAACCAATCAAAAAAATTCCAATTCAAACAATGTAACATCCATTGGAGGGACACCAACTATGTCACAAGCCATGTCATAATCAATGCCTACAATGTTAACAGCATCCTCATAATCAATTGGAGCTACCTTTGGATCCTAATCAATGGGGGAAATTTCTTCAAACCCCCTATTTGGAGCTTCATCTAGTGCCATGGGAGCATCATCATCAAATCCTTTCATTAGGTCCTCATTCAACCCTTTGGGGGAAGTAAATTACGTATTTTCATTCAAGGACCACAACCAAATGTCAACACGACATCACAACTTAATACTAATACTTCCCAAGGGAAAAACACCAACATTCCCCATGGAAAATTTCACCAATATGGACAAGGCAATTATAATACACAACATATGACTTCATTTGGACACCAAAATATTCAAGTCCAACACATCCCACAAATATCAACTAATATGGTTGGAGGGCACATTCCTACATATGCATCAAACATCCATACCCATCAACATGTCCCTAACCAAAATTTGTAATACCAAAAACATTCAAATCAAAACACGTCATACATCTCACAACAACGCATCCCACAACAAAATCAAAACATCTTTTCGCAACAAATGGGGACACATGGGATTCCCATCACTCCCATGTGTGATGCAATGAACAATCCTATAATTGATGCCTTGATAGCTCAAATGGTGAACTTGCCAAAAACAATAGAGACTATGCAAATGTCCAACAAAAATTCACACATGTCATATGACCTATGTCCATACCCTTTTGACACAAGTTTATACATGCTACCATTCCCTTTGGGTATGTGGCACCAAAATTCACTAAGTATAAGGGCAAGACAAATCCTATTGAACAAATTCGAGAATTCATGACCAACTGTGTGGATATTGCCTATGAACACACTTACTTGATGAGACTCTTCCCTAAGAGTCTTGCAGGCCCAACACTTGAATGGTTTTCCACTTTATAAAAGGGGATAAAATAATGGGACGAACTTGCAGACAAATTTGTGCGAAATTATTCCTATAACATTGACACAGACACCTCCATTACCAGTTTATGCACACTTACACAAGAAAATGCTAGTGAAATTTTTATCCCATTCTTCCAAAGATGGAGAAGTCTAGCAAGTTGTTGCCATATTGACATACTTGAGAAAGAAAAATTTGACATGTTTTTCCAAACCCTCCTAGGACCATTGAAATATGGCTTGCAAGTTCACTATTGCACAACCTTCACAAACTTAGTCGAAAAGGTTTTCCAACTTGAGAAGGCCCTTATTCTTAAAGGAGAACTAAAATATGGCCCTAGAAACATGAACACAAACTCACCTATAGACAAGAGTAAATATCAGGTCAAGAATAAACACATTACCAATGATGGCATTATTGACGCTAAGATGGAAAACACGACAGGTCTTATGCTTACCCTTAAAGGAGCTTAGCCAAAAAAATAGATCGACTACACTGACACCTCCTACCAATGTCATTCAAAATAACCAAAACAACCAAAGTCAAGGACAACCCCATCAGACAAGGCAATTCTCGAAAAAGACGTACATACACTGCCTTAGGGGAACCAATCAAAGACGTCCTTAAGAAGCTCCTTCAAAATGGTCTCATCACACTAGAGGACCCTAAACCATATGACCCAGGACAATTTAAACCATCATGGTGGGATGACAACGCTTTCTATGATTACCATCGGGCTAAAGGGCATAAGACCTCTTCTTGTCGACAACTAAGAAATATTGTACAATACCTCATTGAAAATCACACAATTAAATTGGGTGGGCTACAATTTTCATCAAACACAGACCATACTATTCACAAAAACCCACTGCAATATTATGGTTTAAATAATCCCTCCACATCAGGTCCTAAGACAAATAATAATTATTCCAACTATACTCGCACCGCATTCAATTATTCTAGGGGGTCCATTATAAATCATGTTTGAGTTGTTGATGAATACGTCAATACTATCACTACCAAAGGAGCACCTGAATGCAATGTCACTACCTAGAGTGGAAAAGTCACCATAGCTAGTCCTCCTCATCCTTGGCAACCGAAAATTACAATACTCAGTCAATCCTCTAAGCAATCACAATCAGGCCCATTTTCCAAGAAATTGTAGCCTGAGGGACAATTTAACCTTATTGATCAACTAGTAAAGACACCTCAAATTTCTATACTTGAGTTGCTACGCATTTCTCCCACGCATAAGGCTATACTTGACAAAACCTTACAAGAGTCTTTTGTCCCTCAAGACATTGATGTCAACCAATTTGAAGCCATGGTGGGATACCACACTACCCCCCATCATGTAACATTTTTGGACCAAGACTATTCATCACCAAAGTCCAATCATAATGACACATTACAAATTGAAGTCTTTACCCATAACATAAGGTTAGACGAGTTTTAGTAGATGGAAGAGCAAGACTAAACATATGCTCCTTAAAACTGGTTAAGGCTATAGGATTTTTTGATGCTTGCGTAGATGCTACAAAAAGAATTGTTGTAAAGGCGTATGATGATGAAGAACATTCCTCTCAAGGTGTTATCACTCTTTCTATCAAAGTTGTGCCAGTCATTGTAGACACAACTTGCCAAGTCCTTGATCTTGAATTACCCTATAACATCTTTCTTGGCCGACGTTGGATTCATGCCCTCAAAGTCGTTCCATCCACCTACCACCAATGCCTAAAGTTTCCTTTTGATGGCACAGAAATCACCTTATATGGAGATCATGATCCCTTTCAATATTGCACCAATCTAAGGGGTATTTCAAAACATCGGGTGCCCATCAATCGAGAAGCTCCAAGTTCCTATTCTTCCAAATTCATTGACCTATCCACACTCGCCTCATCGTCCATGTCCACTCCTTCCATGTCTTGTGCCACACCATCATCCTCCTCACTTCCAATGGCTGATCCGAGTGTCAAGATCCAGGACCTAGGCTATGGGGAATTTAAACTAAGTATGACCTACTACATCACCAAAATACCCAAGTCTCCTAAGGTCTATGGACGGCCTTGTTTCAAAATGGAACCTAAGGAAATTTTCAGAGTTCCTCCATGACACATTTTTATAAAATGGGGTGAAATGAGCAAAGAAGACATCAAAGATATATCAACATGGATTTATAAGGACTCTGAAGATCCATCCCCATTACTAGTTCAAATATATGAGAAAGGCTATGATATCATGAATGCAAAAGGCTATGATGGAACAAGTGGCCTTGGTAGAAATAAAACTAGAATGTGGAACCTATAATGCCTCCCAAAAGACCAAAACTTCTTGGGTTAGGGTATGGGCTACCTAAAAATGAGGATTGACATACCAATGTACTTTCAAGTGAGAGCGTGAATGCTTCAAAAAGTGTCGAGACTATTGAGGAATCCCTTACTGAAACTGATTCCCATGAATGGGAATTTGGCTCCCAATGATCCCTAAGCGGCTATTTCCTTGATGAATTGTTCCTTGAACCTGGAGAACTTACTTCTAAAGAAATATTTTTGCAAATGTTTAAGATTGATCCAACACCAAATATGACAATCCTAAGATCCCAAAGAAACGAGAAGATTGGGATGGACTCTTTTTCCCAAGGAACAATGACAAGTCTGAATCATCTTCCAGTCCTATTAGCCATAACATCGACATATCTTTCCAACCATCTAACATTAGTGACCCTCATTTGGATTCATTTGATTCGCTAAATGACACTACCAACCCTAATGCCAGTCCATTTGTTACTTATTTTGATAATGAGTACGAATCAAGTGAAGGAGAATATTGGATAGAATCCAACTAGGAGTTGGATGATGACAATTTCATTTTTAGCCTCTCTAAATCCATCTTCAAGCTTTCTACATCCTCCCCACCATTCACCAATACTAATGATGGTATTTCCTTAGTCTACCCGCAACTAATTGATTGGGATCAACAAGGCCCACCAGTTATGGACATATTTTAGAATGATGAGGCCATTGCAAAATTCATGGGACTATGTGAGTGCGTACCAAGTGGAGATCACAAGGATAGATTTTCCATAGACCTAGATTGTGTAACTTACTTCAGGGAGACTACTCTATCCTCTAGTTGCAAAATGAAAAAAAAAATGGCACATCTTTAGGTGAAAATCGAAAGGCACCTTTTGATGATAAAAAAGTAAAAATAATGTATCTGCAAGTGAAAACCTCTTCGAGGTTCCCAAAGATGGAGGACTGGACTTTCTTCCTGTAACTTAAGAGAGATCAGAAATTCTCATAGAGGACACCATGGAAGTCAACATATCTACAATAGAAGATCCTAAAATCATCCTCTTTGTAGCATCCTTGACAGAAGAAGAGAAACCTAAATTCCACAAATTATTTTCAGAGCGTAAGATTAATTTTGCATGGTCATATGTCGATATGCCTAGGTTGGATCCAAAACTTGTCTTGCACCATTTTCCACTACTTCCAAATGCAAAGGCAATAAAATAGAAGCTATGAAAAATGCATCCTCAAATCGCCTTGTTAGTCAAAACAAAACTTAAGAAATTGCTAGATGTGGGATTCATATGGTCAATAGACTATGTTGAATGGATATCCAATCTTGTACCAATCACAAATCCAAATGATCAAATCTGCATCTGCATAGATTTTCAGGACCTAAATAAAGTTTTTCCAAAGGATGACTTTCCGTTACCAAACATGGACATCATAGTTGACCTTACAACAGGATACAAGATGTTGTCCCTTATGGACGGTTTCTCGAGTTATAATCAGATTTGTATTTCTCCTAAAGATCAGCATAAAATGGCATTCACATGTCCTTAGGGTACATATTGTTGGAACATCATTCCTTTTGGTCTCAAGAATGCAAGTGAAACGTATCAAAGAGCTATGACAACAATATTTCATGACATGATGCACAAGCTAATGGAAGATTATGTGGATGAACTTTTGTAAAAATCCTTGACATGAAAAGATCATTTGAATGTGTTAGAAAAAATCTTCAAAATATTGGAAGAATACAAAGTCCACTTGAATCCCAAGAAATGCATCTTTGGCATGACATTAGGGAAACTTTTGGGATACATAGTTTCTTGAAGAGGCATTGAGGTCGATCCTTCTAGAGTGAAAGCCATATTAGACATGCCTACTCCAAAAGGGATAAGTGAACTCAGGACATTATAAGGAAAGTTGCAATCTATCTGACACTTCATAGCACAATTGGCCGACAAGTGTCAACCATTCTAGTATCTCTTGCGCAAGGGTATCCCCTTTGTGTGTACTGATACATGTCAAGAGGCCTTCCAACTAATAAAGGATTACCTATTGTCACCACCTATTTTAATGCCATCTATCAAAGGGAAGCCTTTGATTCTATACATTTATGCAACAACTTCAACACTGGGGGCATTATTGGTGCAAAATGACCATGATGAGAAGGAAAGGGCCATATACTACATCATACAGACACTGGTTGGGTATGAGCTAAATTATACATCCATTGAACGTGCTTACCTAGCGGTTGTCTTTGTTTCCCAAAAGCTAAGGCATTACATGTTGAATCACAAGACACATTTGGTAGCAAAGATTGATCCCCTGAAATATATTCTAAGTCACGCAGCATTGATAGGTCGTCTGAAAAAATGGTGTTGGAAACACAAGGGCAGACAATTGAAAGGGGGGGTGAATTAGTTGTCATATAATTTCAAACTTATTCAACTTATTAACCTTATTCTCAAATCTGATCAATAACCATGAAAGCATAGATCAACAACACATTAGAAACACACATAACACCAATATTTTTTACGTGGAAACCCTATTAGGGGAAAAATCACGGTGGAGGTCATTCCATAATATTATACCCTGTTAAAAGTATAAAGAAATATGAATGGGGAATGCACATGCATTTAGGCACACTGCCTAGAGCTCACTACTCAATTACAAAAGGAAGACACACTATCTTACAAAATAATTTGATTCAATCCACAAGATTTGAACTGAGAAAATAGAATTTGTTGATGCCTGATTATAGTTATGGTTAAGTACATGAACACTTCTTCACTCTTCTTCACACTTCTTCATGCTCTTATTTTCCTTAAAAATATTTAGAACATTCTTCATGCACATCATTCCTTCAAATGGTATAAACAATCGCTTATATATATATGCAACAAGAAATTACATCACTACATGTTGGCCTCAATAAAATAATAAAATGAATACAAAATGTTGGCCCAAAACATTAAAGATTATTAATGTGAATCAACCAAGGTTGGCCACAACATAGTGAATACCCAAAATAAAATTATCAAAAATGAACCACCTTCAAAAATTAATCCTCAAAGATCCACAACACACTACAACATCTTGTCGGCCAAGAACATGAAAAACATGAACACACAAGAGAAAATATCGAATCATGAGAAAAAAGATCAATGTGTACGTTCAACATAGATAGAGCACAATATAGAAACATCCACAAACATCATGAAACACCAGAGAAGCATCTGCAGTAACTGAACACACTAAAATCAAATCATCTTCATTCAGGAACACCTACTGAAGCAACAAAAAAATGTCAAAATACAAATCTTCAAAACACGATCAAATCTTTAGATAGATCTTTGAAACTTAACATGGATAAACTAGATATACTCAACAAGAAACCCTTTAATCCATAACCTCTAATCATCAATATATTGAGCTAACCAACTAACTAAACTTCACTTCACTACTAACAACCTGCAACTTATTTCATTACAATTTTCTCAATATCCTCGACATATACAACTTCTAAGACATTAATGCCAATAGTGTTGACATCAATGACAACCACATATTAGCAACACAACCACAACATCCAACAATCTCCACCTTTGGAATTGATGGCAACACATGGTGTGAAAAACACCATCAACATAGCTTTCTTCAGCACTTACTCCCCCTTAGGTTTTAACTCTTTCTTTTTTACAACTCTTCTCCTTAGATAGTTCACAATTTTTCTCATGACACTTTTCCCCCTTTAACATTAATGAAAAAGATCTCTTTTCTCCACACAAGCTCTGAACCACACATCTAAACATTTGACTATTCCCCCTGAGTAGAAGCCACCACAACATTAATCTGGATCAAGATATGACTATCAAATGCATAGATTGATGCAAGTTAATGCATCTTAGTTTTGATTAGGAGGGGTAACCACCCCTAGCTTCCCTTTGAGATACTCAAAAGTATCCTTAGGAAACAACTTTGTAAAGATATCTACAATATATTCCTTAGTAGGTACATACTCCAATCTGACTTCGTTTTCACTCACCTTCTCTCTCAAAAAGTAAAACTTTATAGATATATGCTTGGTATTTGAAATTGGAAAGTATTCTTCTGCAATTTTTCTCCTAGTCTCAACACCTTTGTTCTTATCACCTATAATATGATCTTCTGAATGATTTAGTCTTGCATGCCTTGGAGTCTTAAGGTGTTCTTGAACTTCTAGCTCTTGTGATCTCTCTTTTGTACTTTCACTAGTTCCTTCCTCTTGATTTTCTTGATTCACTGAAATGATTTGGACTTGATTTTGAGTCTGAACTTTATTTCCTGTGACTAAACTCTTATTCTAATCATCTGAATCATATCCACTAGTTCTTGATGGTCTAGCTATGTCTTCATCAACCCTTACATTTGCACTTTCAACTACTTTGCTCAATCTCTTATTGTAGCACCAGTACTCTTAGTAGAATAACCAAGAAAGATTCCTTCATCACTCCTAGTATCAAACTTTCCTATATCTTCATCTATTCTAATATAGCATTTACTTCCAAAGATTTTGAAATATCTAATAGTAGGCTTATGACCAGTCCATATCTCAAAAGGTGTCTTACTAGTATCACCTTTGACTTGTACCCGGTTGAGGATGTAAACAACAATACTCACAACTTCTCTTCAATAGATATGAGCAACATTTCCTTCTAGCATCATAGTCCTAGTAGCATCTTGAACTGTCATGTTCTTCCTTTACACAACTCCATTTTGCTGAGGGGTCCACAGGGAAGATAATTGTCTCTTTATCCCATGCACTTCACAAAAAGAATTAAACTCACCAAAAGTGAATTCACCACCTCTATCTGATCTTAAACATTTAATCTCCAAGCCTTTATTTGTCTCAACCATAGCCTTAAAAATCTTGAACTTCTCTAGAGCTTCAAATTTCTCCCTTAAGAAAGTAACCCACATCAATCTAGAGTAATCATCAATAAGTAACATGAAGTACCTATCTCCTTGTTTCTAACTCTAGAAGGACCACACAAATCGATATGAACAAGCTCCAACACTTCTTTTGAACAATGTTGTTTGCTTCGAAATGAAATTCTAGTTTTCTTCCCTAATTGACATTCCTTGCATATAGTATTAGTAGGCTTTACCAACTTAGGAAGATCTCTCATTGCCTAAGTAGAACTTATCTTGATAATATTATCAAAGTTTACATTACACATTATCCTATGCCACAACCAACTTTCAACAACTTGAGCAATCCGACAACTTTTACTACCAGCATTTAGGTGAAAGATGTTACCTTTTTTTTGGTACCTGAAGCAATCACATTTCCAAAACTTCCCAATATTCTGCACTTACCATTCTTGAATTGAAGATTTTATCCCTTGTCAACCATCTATCTGAAACTTAAGAGATCATTTTTCAAACCTTCCACGTAAAGAACATCATCAGTATTATTCTTACCATCAAGAGAAATGGATCCTCTACCACATATTACACCAACTTTATCATCACCAAATATTACAACACCACCATCATATTTTACCAAGCTCACAAATTTTCTCTTATCACCTATCATGTGATGAGAGCATCCATTGTCAATCACCCAATCATCTTTCTCTTCAACTCGAGCGGCTAGGGATTTCTCCACATTTGGGAAACTAATAGATTCAATAGGGGTTGGATCATTTTCCTTGATAGCAATAAATACCCATTCATCCTCACTTGCATTCCCTTTATCAGATTCATCATCTGTCACACCTTCATCAGTAGCATAATAGCACTTTCTTTGAAATCTAGGCTTATTAGGTCTTGGCTTAGGGACTCTTTCTGGACACCTTGATGAAAAATGACCTATCTTATTGCAAGAAAAAAATTTAATAGGAAATTTTCCTTTATACTTACCTTCTCCTCTAGCTTCTCTCTTGACAATAAGTGCTTCAATCTCCTCTTCTTCAATTTCTCTCATTTCCTCCTCATACTTGAATACCTTTCTAGAACTTTCTCCCATATCATATCTTTGTTTATCTCTTTTGGAATTAGTAGCCTTGAATGTAGATTCTATCTTAGGAAGAGCATCACCAAATTCACTCAACTCAAAAGTAGTGAGCTTACCAATCAACATGTCTCAAGTTACATTTTTTTATAGTCTAGAGCTCCTCAATAACAATAGCTTTGACTTTGTATGCAACAGGCAAGGATCTAATCGCTTTAGCAATAATCTCTTATTCTTCCAACTGTCCACTAGCACATTTGATACCACACACAAGTTCATTCACTCTTTGCATGAAAGTATTAATGTTCTCATCATCACCCATTCTCAACATTTCATATTTCCCTTTCAGACTTTGTAACTTAGCAATCTTCACATTAGCATCACCTTCATACAAAGTTACCAACTTTTTCCAGATCTCATAAGCTGTCTTCAGATCCATAAAATTGTCATCTCAGAATCAGTCAAAGCACTCAACAATGCTTCCTTAGCCTTGATATTGTACTCGACATCCCTAATCTCAATAGTAGTAGTAGGACCATTCTGAGGAATAACATACCTAATTCTTGTAATGCTCCAATAGGGTTCACCAATGCATCTCAGATGGCACTCCATTCGAGTCTTCCATAGAGAATAATTTGTTCCATCAAATCTCGGACGATCCTTCTTGTATATCACCATCCTAGATCACCTCAAGTTGTTAAAATTCTTCTAAGGAACCTACTTTGATACCAATTGTTGGAAACACAAGGGAAGACAACTAAGAGGGGGGATGAATCAATTGTCACGGAATTTCAAACTTATTCAACTTGTTAACCTTATTCTCATATCTGATTCATTACATTAATATTATTCAACTTATTTATTTTACATTATAATTTTATTTGAAAATAATATATATGAGATTATTTCATTACA
Source organism: Sequoia sempervirens (assembly GCA_007258455.2). Classification (NCBI taxonomy): domain Eukaryota; kingdom Viridiplantae; phylum Streptophyta; class Pinopsida; order Cupressales; family Cupressaceae; genus Sequoia; species Sequoia sempervirens. The sequence continues at coordinate 575,438,067 of VDFB02000015.1, read as the reverse complement.
ATAAAGTGAAGTCCTTACAATAATTTCATGTTGATCTACTACATCCAGTTATCGATCGTTTAAGTCATGAGTTGAGCCACTAAAATCATTCTTTGTACTAGCCCCGAGTTCTAAGTTAGTGTATCATCACGTATGGTTAATCGTTTAAATGCTCCCTATAGTCGGGCCATAATATTTTTCAATTGATTTACATTTAAACCATCCCGCATAAGGTGATTCAAAGGAGTGTGGTAAGGCGGTAAACAAAAAGAAGATAAAGCATACGTCGCTATACCACCGGGAGGGTGAGCAACATATGCAATAGAGTGGTGTACACCACAACCCCACAACAAGAAGTCTTGAGAAAGGTGGTAGAGCGGTAAGCATGGAAGAAAAGTGGACAATGTAGTATCGTGTGAGGTGGATAATATGGTTGTGGTAGAGTGGTATACACTGCAACCCCATAGTAAGAGGTCTTAAGCAAGGCAGTAGTGCGGTAAACATTAGAATGGAAGGGAAAAACACTTTCATACTGCAATGGGTATAATAAGAGATGGTGGTAGTATGATAATCATGGCATCATTACAATTTACAACAATAAATTCCCTCACACATGCTTCAAAATTAATTTCAAGGATCTGAGCTTGTTGGGAAACTATTTGGCGAAGAATTGACATTAATACCGATATGACTAAATAATGTTCCCTCAAAAACAAGTGAATTTTCCTAAGAATGTGCTCAGTTGAAATGTATTGTTGTGGATGGAGCTGAGGATGCCAAGAAAAGGAGCTCTACAAATGATGAACACTCAGGTAAGTGCACGAATAACCCTCTGAAGAAGCTTGATTGGTGCAGTATTTGGTAGAGCTCTGTTATTTGAAGTCATAGTAGGAAAAAATGAAATATTCCTCCTAAAAGAAAACAATCAGAAGTAAAAGAATGTAAGGAAAAATTTAAGGAAGAAGAACCTAAGGTAAAGAAGAGACCACTTTACCAATCTATATTAGATATACTTCCAAGATAAACCAAGGATGGAAATAAGAAATTTCTAATAGAAATTGCACAAGATTGTAGGGATGCTCTCATTCCCAAATCTGGGTGGGACTTATTTTGGTATTTTTATAGTAAGAGAAATGAGAAGATTACAATGTCAAACCCTTGGATGTTGTATTTAGCAAAGTTGATTGTCCTGAACATGTTTATTGATGTGGATTTTATCAAATTACTAGCCAAGCATTATCACTCTTCAACCAAGACAGTAAGGTTTCCAAATGGCTCAATATTGGTAGATGTAACCAAAGCTGCTATCATTGAGTGTTTTGGCTTAAATAAGCAAGCTTTAACCAAAATAAACCTATAGAAGAGTGAGGAAGATTATAAGAGTATAAGAAGAACTTATAGAAGTGATGAGCTACCCCTATATATGAAAAGAGGCATTAGTAACATAACAATTCCCATTTCTACTTCCAGTATTGAACCATTCACTGTGACATATTTTCAATATTATTTTGTGAATACATATCTAGCTCCATGCCAAGTACTAGGGGTGGATGCTCAAGATAAAATGCCAATAAGCCTAATGATGATGGCCATGAGAATTCAAAACCCTGAGACTAATATTGGGTATGAAATAGCTTCATACCTTTTGAGGGCGTTGGATGATGAATTCTCACATGTCATAGAGGATAGAGCACTAATTACATTTAGACACTATTCCTTACTGTTCCATTTTATACTATACCAGAATTGAGACCATTGGACTAAATGAATGGACTTGGATATAGTGGATGAGCAAAGGAACACTACACCTATCCATAAGTGGTGCTATATTTGGGATAGTTGGTGCAAGAATTCAAGCTTTTCTATATTCTATGAAGACTTTGTGCACAAAATCCTTGAAGTTATTGGTTATTCAATGCCAAGATTGCCAAACAAAATGCAATAATTGTTAAGACCTTTGGCCCTAAGACAAGAACAGGGTCACACACATAATTTTTGTGATTAGTTCTTTTTCCCATAAGTTACAATAATAAGAATCTATGGTTTCCCTACTACTCCACACATACTGCCAAAGTTCGTGTGCCTCAGATTAGCATTTCTTGAATTTATGTGGCAAATGATGTGGATGGAAAAGGATGTAATGCACAAAAAAAGAAGGGCACATTTCTACCAAACTTAGCCAAATGTGGAGACTGGACAATAGTCTCAGATACACTGGAGGAGTTGTAATATTTCTTGAAGACAAGATATGTGTTGGTTTCTAGAAAAGCAAGAGCCTTTGACCTTTAAAATCATGTGAATAACATAAGGCATAATCTTCTGACCAAAATGACAGTGGCACACCAATTAGATTATGAGGAAGATGTGATAAGAAACTTCCTTAATTTTGTAGAGGTTTCCCTCAGACGAAAGAAATGGGAGGTTATAATGAAGCTTGAAGGAAGGAAGAAGCAAAATGACAGAAGTTTCCCTGGCTATTTTGTTGAAGAAAAAGACCCCATCGAGAGGATCAATCGGATAATTGATAAATTTGAGGATTTATATGCTAAAAAAGAAGTGTATCTTCAGGAACATGGTGGTAAGATAACTACAAAGCACACCCCAGACACAACATTAGAGTCTCCCATGGAGAAATTGCCTCCCAAGAGACAAAAAACATAAACCATTGAGCCATCAGTACCTTATGAGGAGAGTGAAGGGGTGAGAGATACTGAAGATGTGGTCATTGTATTGCAATCATTAAAGGGTGATATTGAGGTTGATCAACCCATCCATGAGACTAGTGCCCATAGGCATGAGGAAAGGATGGATGATGCAAAAAAAACAAGTGCAGAGATACATGAAGATGAGAGAGAAATTTATGCCATGAGGTTTATAGAGGATGATAATTTCATCAAGACTCCAGAGTTTAGGGTTTTTTGGACAAAGATGATAAAATAAATTGAAGAGAAAATGGAGTCAGATGAAGTGGGAATTGAAGAACTAGAAAAGAATCAAATGGTGGCACAAACCTTCAATGAATTGAGGGTTGACCAAATTGACATTAGCCCTCAAAAGGCTAGAGAGATGATTTTGAAGAGCAACATGCTCATTTTTCCTAGGTTGGAATTAAATAAAATGTTTTTGCTTGATCAAGTACGGGCTCAAGAAGATCCAATGTTAGTTGTAAAGTTTGACTTTGATGAAGGAGTAAGTGGAACTGGGTATAACCCCAAAATTGAAACCCTGGCCATTTGGATCAAGCAGAAAAACACACAGAAGCCTAAACTATTGGATGTAATACAGGGAATTAAAGGGGCAACAATGGTAAGAACAATATAGGACACCACCCCTTTGGAGGAAGCCACAATGACCATGCACTCAACCATGTTCACTCATGCAACTGTTAAGGGATTGGAGGACAAATTAAAGGAGTATGAAAGGGAACAAAAGTTATTAAATGATGAAGTTAATAAACTGTTTATGGAGAATGTCAAATTGAAAGAATAGTTAAAAGGAGCAAAAACTTCACAAAGAAAGGATATAGTGTTATATAAGCCTCCTAGTGCTCCATTAAATATTGTACATAGCATTTTGGCTAAGCAAGCAAAGACTCTTGTGAAGGAAGTGGATGAAATGAAGGAGGCTTAGGATGAAGTAAAAAGGCAAGTTTCTAAAGTTATGGAAAAGATTCTTGAGTACAGAATAAAGTTGGTTATTGATAAACTAGATAGTGTGCATGACAGTTATAAATCACTTCAACAAGCAATTGATCAAATAAAAGAACGTATGCTTGTATTGGACCCCTTGTTTCAAAGGTGGCATCCTATTCACCACACTCTATATAAGTTATGCAGAGTTATACAAAGGAGTCCTGATGCTCCTACAACATTAAAACTGAATGAGCAAACAGTAAAAATGATTGTTGATGAATTTCAATATATACAAGGGGAGGATAATAGGATTGTAGCATGAATGGATTCATTCCATACCTTAAAACAATGGTATACACCAGAAATTGTGAACGATGATGGTCAAGAAAAAGAATTGGATGAATGGAAGAAGGAATTTGGTCAGGTTATTCATAAGTGTTTAACCCATGTTCAGGGGGATAGTGACACTGGTCTTCACAGGCTCAATTTGATCATGGATGGATTGATTGCTCTTGATGTTGGATATCTAAAATTTTCCAATGATACAAAGGCACTATTGGATAGTTGATGACAGACACATCTTGCAAACATACCAAAGATCCAAGTATATTAGTGGCCATAGATTTTATGGTGTATCAATGGGAAGAGAAGTATTTGGATTCAGATGAGTAGGTCACTAAGGCGAGGGCATCTAGACATCTATCATGGAGAGGAAAGCTTTTCTAGATCAATAATCATGGGATTTCTACATTGATTAAAAGAAACATACATCTAAAGTGTCTTAAGCCTTGTTATTTCTTCAATTATGCAAATTAATTAGTTGTTAGTAAAAGAAGTAGTTTTGAAGGGTTGTCTATTTTTGTAAAAGGCTTGAAGCTTGTTGATTCCTGTATAAATAGGAAACCAAGGCCAATTTTGAGAGGATCATCATATCATATTCCATTTTCATTTCCGTTATAGTAGGCATTAGTAAGAAGATAGATTGCACATTCCACCCATCCATATCATATCAAATACTTTTGCTATAAATTTATATATATATGAAACAACATAATGGAGAAGATTGCTCATAATTGGTAATATATTTTGGTGTTCAATTGTTGTGTTAAATTTCATGCTTATATGTTACTGTGTTGTCTCCAAAGTGGTTTCTTCAAGTTATTTAAATCCATAATATTTATTAGGGCACATTTGTTGTTACTATGTGATTATTTTGACCTTATGAATAAAATAGAACATCTTATTATTAGAGATTATCCATGATTGTGTTATCATTCTATATTTTTTCTTATGTTTGCCATACTTATTTCTTCTTATATTTGAATGAATAGGAAACCAAGGCCAATTTTGAGAGGATCATCATATCATATTCCATTTTCATTTCCATTATAATAGGCATTAGTAAGAAGATAGATTGCACATTCCACCCATCCATATCATATCAAATACTTCTGCTATAAATGTACATATATTTGAAACAACATAATGGACAAGATTGCTCATAATTGGTAATCTATTTTGGTGTTCAATTGTTGTGTTGAATTTCATGCTTATTTGTTACTGTGTTGTCTCCAAAGTGGTTTCTTCAAGTTATTTAAATTCATAAGATTTATTAGGGCACATTTTCTATTACTATGTGATTATTTTGAGCTTATGAATGAAATAGAACATCTTATTATTAGAGTTTCTCCATGACTGTGTTATCATTCTATATTTTTTCTTATGTTTTTCATACTTATTTCTTCTTATATTTGAATGAATATCAGGTATTGAGCCTCAATATTGTGCTTATGTGAATGAATATGTTGATACAATAAAGCATTTACTGTGGATGTTTTTTAGTTACATGTTCAAAATTATGTTCAACATAAAAATGGAAACTATTTAAAAATAATAAAGTTAACAAAGTTGCTTATTTAAATAATTGTGAGTTACATGCATTACTATTTTATTAACTTTTGTTTCTTCACGAGCATATGTTGATACAAAATGAATGGAAGAAGCATTCAAGTAATCATATTTTTTTCTGCCAACAATTCATACCAAAGATTGAACAATTTAAGGATATTGCAATAGGTAATTTGTATTGACACAAATAATATTATTGAAGCATTTCAATGTTTGGGCCATAAGAATCATCCTTTTTAAAACATGGATTGCAAATAATTCTGAAAATTTAGAAGTCTTGGTCATTAACATTATTGTCTGCTACAATGTCATCCAATGTATCATTGTCAATGTTCATATGTTCTTTCAAGTATTTAATGTTATCATCATCCTCATCTTGACTTGCACCATCTTCATCATCATTGAAATTTGACTGTACACCATCTATATTGTTGGCAAATGTATTTGGATCATCATTTTCTATACCATCCATATTGTTGTCTTCCATAACATCATCTAACTCTGGATTGTTGTCTTCTTGTGCCTGAACATAACCATCTTCAACATCATCATGGATGCCAATTTCTTCAATGTTCTATAATCCCTCTCTCTCATTTTGTTCGCCATCATTTTTTTGCTTAGTATCCACTAATGTTTCATCAAATACATGCCTTAATCTTGGATCATAATGTATGAAAAACATCCATTTTGGGTCCAAAATATATTCATAGAAATACTTGCACATGAACGAAACACATATATTAGACATATGTTATAACAATTTTATTGATTAATAAACACATGTATAAATTCACAATAAACTATGAACTAATAGATTAATGATCACTACCGCTTCTTGTTTGAGTTAAAGAAATACCTACTCACAATGAATTGGTAGAACATAAGGCTCCTTATCCTCCGGTAGGAAGCATGAGGAATCTATAGAAAACAATCCACTATGGGTACCATGTCTTCGTGTCCTCTCAAATGCTTCGTACCATCTACACTTAAAAATACATTTAAAAGAGTGGTAATCCAACTCAATAATTTCTTATATTTTCCCAACATATTGTAGATTCCCTTCAATTATATTCTTATCTTTTGAGCTTGATCGACTAGATTGCTTGAATTCAACCATGATGCCACAATCAAAGGATCATCTCTTTACATCTTCACTTTATACATGATAATGTCGACCATATGCCCACATTGCTGGATATTTCCTCACTTGTGAAAAACCATTTATTTCAGTGAAAAAAAATATAATGACAAATACTAAAATAGTTAATAGAGTCAAAACTGTAAGGAAACAAAATTTTGTAAAATTCTAATTGTACCTTTCTTTCACATCCTCTAGACATGTTGATTTCATCTTCTATTATGTTTGAATCTATACCTGCATCTTCTATTTGATTTTGAATTTGTTTAGTAACCCATTCTAGTGTGCAATATTTTCCCCATTCCCCAAGCAGATCAGTGGGAAGTGGAGTATTCTTTGGGTTCGATCTCTTAAACTATCTCCTTGCTTCTAACACTTCTCTCTTTTCATCATACAGATCAATCCATTTGTTCATAAAGTCCATGTGGTATAGAATGAACTTGTCGAGTATAGAACTTTCATATACACCTATTACATGTCAACATGTTTATTTCAAACTCCAAATGTCATGTTGTTAATTTTACAAATAAATTACAAAGTAAATTAATGATTGCAAGAAAAACAACCACACTGATCGTGAATTTACTTACTAATTTCTACTTCAACACCATTAGATTATGGTTTTTCTCCATCAATAATATTTGATGCTCGTTCTTCATCCCAAATGCATGGCCCATATTCAAAATACTTACCAAGGAATTCACACAGGAAGAAAAATGCTTCATTCAATACATACCCTTCAGCCATGCAACCCTCTGGATGTGCCTTTTGTTGAACATATCTTTTAAGAGTTTTCATATACCTTTCAAAGAAAAACATCCACCTCGTTGATACAACACCCTCCAATTCAATGTCATCGACTAGGTGTATAAGTAAATTGACTTGTAGGTCCATGAAACTTGTGGGAGATCCTTTTCAAATACACATACAATTTCTACAATTTCCTTCTTCCACTTTGGCACTTCATATTCGTGGATCTCCTTAGAGGTCACCCACCTAATATAAGAATAGTAAATTAGTATAAACCTTTAGTCATAAATTAAAATGTAATATAATATATCTATGTCTCTTACACATGAACATTTCATATAACCACATACCTTGTAAATGCTGAAAATCAACTTATGGCATTCCTTAAGTCAATTGTAAGACAGGAATCCCCCCTAATTGCGAATGGCATGATATGCTATCAAACACATTTATGAAAAGGTCATTAGTAATTTTTTCTCACACAACAAAATATCAAAATATATTTAGTACTTAATCAATGTTACCAATAAATGTTAAATGATGATATGTAATATCTTCATTGAATTATGAAAATCATGTGTTTTAAATCTTGTGATATGTCCATCAACTATAAAAGCTTTAGCCAATGATGACCCATAGCTAGTAGGTGTCCTTATTGAATGGATGAAATTTTTTAGTTGGTCTAGCTCTTTTTTTTTCAAAATACATGGAGTTTCTGCATATGTTTCATTTTCCCTACTTAGCCACAAATGTTTTCTATCAAATTTGGTACGCGAAAGAGCAACATCTCTCCTCAAAGGCAAGGTGTCCTTCTCTTTGCCTAATATATGTCAAAATATAGAATCTGGGACATTTTTGAAGATGTGCATAGGATCTAATAGGTGAGATATTAATAGATCCTTCCAATAAGGGAGCTCATAAAATATGGATTTCTTTTTCATTCCTTCTGGTCTATGAACTACAACTTGTTATGGTTCTTCAATTGAATCACCCCGATCAAAAAAATCCTCCCAAGCTTTCAATTCAACATCTTCATACTTCTTAATCCAATCACCTGGACCCATAATCATGGGAGGGCCTCTATTTTCAACTTTTCCATCAAATTGATTCTTCTAGCGATTTCTAAACCTATGATCTAGTGGTAGAAAAACTATGTTGTTCGCATAAATAAATTTATGTAGATCTTTAGAATACCACCCTTAAAACTGTTTTTCACATCTTGGACATGAAAATATCCCCTTTGTTTGAATCCCTTCAATTCAACAAGTAATGTTAATAGCATCAAAAAAATAGTATAAAACTAAGTATGGAAGTTGGGATGAAAATAAATTATGAGCGTAAATATGTAAATATTTTATCTTACCAAAACAAACACCAAATCATAGGAAATCATGAATAGTCCAACATAGCACACCATACAACATGAAGGACCTATTTGATGGAGAACGTGATATGTCATAAATTCTTATGCCTTTCCGTAGCAGTTGCATCTCGTCAATAAAAGGTGCAAGATAAAAATTCATGTTTTTAACTTGATGTTTTCTTGGAATAGCTCAAGAAAGAGAATGAGCACACTCCATCAATTGCAAGACCAAACCTAATACTACGAGGTTCATCTTTGAATTTTCTTGGCCATTTTTCCTCTATGTGTTTCATTGCTTTGGAGTCGGTCGGAATTCACATGAATCCATCTTTACTCTTGTTCTTTCCATGCCATTCCATCAATTCTGCAAGTTAATTGCAATGAAACATTCATTGAAGTCCAGGTATAATTGGCATGTGATGTAAAACCTTCTTTAGAACTATAGGACCTTGTACATTTGTACGATATCTCTTCTCTTTGCATACAGGGCATTCTACCTTGTTCTAATATTCATCTCTATATAAAATTCAATGATTTTTACATGAATGAATTTTCTTATATTCAATCCCCAACTTAACCAACAACAGACGTGCCTCTCTGCAAGTTGATGGAAACACATTCTCTTTAGGGAATATTTTAGTTTTTAGTGCCCTATAAGATTGTCAGAGATTAAATCAATTGAATGTTTGACTTATGATGAACATGTTTGATATGTCAATCTATACTAGGACTATTTATATACAATATATTGTTTTAAAATCCCCTTAAAGAAATATAAACGAAGTTGATGAATTTTTATGAATTGTGTACACCAATTGACAATGCAAAGTAAGAAATAGATTTCAACTCACTTTAGTAGGGTAGTGAATCATTTGTCTAACCAACCAAATAGTGACTTGATTTATAATAATATTAATGTGCATGCTAGTTGTGAGGTTCTACTTGCACCCTATTTGAACAGGGGTGTCTTTGTTGCTTGCTTGATGGAGTCTTTCAGGTTGTTATCATCAATATTAAACGTTGGTGGTAATTACCCCTTCTATCATCATTACTATCTGCCATATGATCATTATTGGCATCATTGTTTCCATCCCCAAAGAAACTTGTAAGCATTTCATTCAATCCTTCTTCATGCATTGCATTTTCCCTATCATGATCATCATCATTAAGGATAGGTGGCATCTCATCAATGTATACATATCTTATCAACTCTTCAAATTTCTCAAGTAGTAGTAATCTCTTCAAACTTGCTCTTTTTTCCATAGTATTGTTTAAAGGATGGTTTGTATCATCCCATCCAAATCTTAATAACCTAGTTGGATCATGGGTATTAGTATGTGTTTCATCAACATCTTCTACCTATCAACAAATACAAGCATTATTTAATATTTTCCAACAATTGGATAAATCATAAATGTATCAATTTCAAAGAAATATAATCAAATATGGCTTAAAAAATATAAATATAAATTGTATGAACATATATACATCAATTGAATAATGGAACATTATTTTATAGACTACCTTTTTTATACAATAATTTAAATAAAACACAATTTTGACAACATAGTTTATAAAACATTAGTCCACACTCATTTATTATTCTTTGGTTTTTTTCCCTTAAGAACATCCTTAGGGAGACCTTGTTCTTCCCTTTTCTTTCGCGTAGGAGTGTGTTTTAAGAAGGGGTAATCAATCAATAACTCATCCCCAATGGTAAGGTCCTTAATAGCCTCAACCATTATCAATCTATCAACCTATCTTTACATATCTCCATCTTTATCATTTATAACCTAAAAAAATTGACAATTCAATCTTACATTAGGGTCCCTTCCCTTACTACTATTTATAAATCCTGTAATACTTTTGTGTGTGTATGCACATCCATCTATATACATAAGATGACCTCTATTAATTTCTTTTCCACTTTCCAATTGGAGACGATGTGTATACATATTTGAATTTAGACCATATGTTGGCATGCTAGGCTTTTTGCTAGCCTTTTCCATTCACCACTGTAATATGATGGACCATAATATGGAATTAATCTCCTAGTGGTTTGTTCTAAATTGTTTCTATGTTTAGATCCCACATGTACATTTTGGACAATAAAGAGGCCTAGATTCACTCCATGAATATTGGAGGGTCGTATCATGTAGTCGTATCCCCAAAATTGAAACACCTCGTACACTCCAGGTAGTTGTTGATCACTAGGCCAAGCACAATATAGTCGACGGTCAAATGTCTCTTTGTAAATTGATCTCAAACTTAGGGGAAAGTCATCATCTCCATCACATTCATTCTCATAGGGTATGTAGTCCACCTTTCCCCTGTCTTTAAGCAAATTATGCATCTTTAAACTGGTTCTTGTTCTGTGACTTGTTTTCATCAATTTCTCATCTTTTGAGCTAGTATATTGGCACATATTTTTGTTAGATATATCATCTAATAAATGATCATTTCCCTCTAGGATGGAAGTTGGTGATCCAGGAAGCTTTAAACCAATAACTTTAACCTACAAGTATCCATTGAGAAAAAAAATAGTTATTTAAATAATATAAAAAATTGTTTAAATGAATTATACATGTTATATCAAATTGAGAAATTCCTTACCACAATTCCTATTGGATTTGAATTGATTGTAGGAGGCATACTACCGACTAGAAGCTCATCATATATGTAATGTCTTTGTACAATTGCTCGTTTGAATTGTTTCTTTCCACAACATACAAAACATCCATAAACAACAATTTTCTCAAAGTATTCATCCCATGTACTATAGTCCTAACCAATCTCTTGTTCAATACAATCATCTATTGTGTATGGAAGATCCATTGTCATATCCTCTTCCACCCATTGTCATCTATGTGATTTAACAGTTTTAGGTCCACGTCCATGTACATATCTTCTTCTTTTGCTAGTTGAATGCTCAGGCTCTGCATTTGCTCCAATCTCCATCTAAAATAATCAACAACATGCATTAATTTATGTCAAGATTGGATAATACATTATAAATTTCAATAATACTGTGAAAAAAGATGGATGTATCACAAAATTCCATCAGATCATTTTTTCCTAAGTTAAGTCAAAATTTGAGTACCTGATGTCCCACTTCATTCGTTTTGTCCTCATTTTATATGACACAATCTGTTGCCATGGCCTCATCTTGCCCGTATAATACACAACATAGTAAATAATGTTTACTACACCAATTATATCATTTCAACGAATATGCTATCCAACACAAAACCTCACTTTAATCATATATTTTCTCAAAGTATTCATCCCATGTACTATAGTCCTGACTGACCTCTTGTTTAGTGCCATTTGTTGTTTCTGCATGATTTTTCATATCCTCGAACATCCACTATTTTCTATGTGATTTAACAATTTTAGGTCCATGTCCACGTCCTCTTTTGCTAGTTGAATGCTCAGGTTTTGTATTTGCTCCAATCTCCATCTAAAATAATTAACATGCATTAATTTATGTCAAGATTGGATAATACATTATAAATTTCAATAATACTATGAAAAAAGATGGATGTATCACAAAATTCCATCAGATCATTTTTTCCTAAGTCAAAATTTGAGTACCTGATGTTCCACTTCAGCCGTTGTGTCCTCATTTGACATGACACGATCTGTTGCCATGGCCTCGTCTCACCCCTATAATACACAACATAGTAAATAATGTTCACTACACCAATTATATAATTTCAATGAATATGCTATCCAACACAAAACCTCACTTTAGACATATATTTCACACTTTAGATGACTCATCTAGTTGTATAGGGGTCATTTCTGAGTTCACAAATCTAACCTTTATTAGTTTTTCACCCACAAAATTGACATGGGATAAGGAATAGATAAAATAGGGAACCATGATTTCTCCCTTGGTACATATGAAGATGAAGTTAATTTAGGATCAATTTATTTATCAACTTCCAAGCAAAATACATCATTTTGCACTGCTAGGCACTAAATTAGGTGCACTTTGTGTCGCCTTTTGCATCCCAAACAGATTACATTTTTTTGGCTGGAAGGTGGTGCTAAATTAGGCACACTTTTGTACGCCAACTATAGCATCGAATACTAAATCAAGAACAAAAATTTAAAACTTCCCGCATCAAGAAGGAAGAGATGACAGGATACAAAATTCACACGAAGGAAGAGAGGAGAAAAAGGGAAAAACGACACGAAGGAGGGCTACAAGCAAGTAGATCATAAATTTGATTTAGTTTGCAACACCATAGGTAAGGTTACAATTTGTTTTTTTCGTTCCCACAAATATTTTTGTCTGGATTAAATGGAGAGGATTGTAAAGAAAGGGTTGTGAATATTGGTTTTTTTACATGTGAATCGTTCAAGTCTCATGTGGTTGCAAAGGAGAAAGGTGAAATTGTAGACATTGCATTATTTCCTCCGCATCTGAGAGAAGTGAACGCGTTTTTGAAACCCCAATGCCCCAGTTCGCTTATCATTCACATCCCAAGCTTTTGGTTTTCGGTTTAATTTCTTAGACCTTCCTTCCATAAAAAATTAGTCAAGTGATTTCAAGACAAGTCATTAAATTGCATTCGCCCCACTGTAGCCAAGTCCTATGGGAACAGAGGTTGTTCGAGACAATATGAGGAGATAGAGATTTTGAGACAATAGTTGAATAATAGATCATTTCCTTAAATTTGTGAGACCTTTGGGCTTAAATTAGCTATTACTAATTTTCACTTATTCTTTTACAAAACAATGAGCTTGTGGTTTTTAATTTATTGTGTGCACACATTCATTTTCTTTCTAATCAATGGATGTGACTCGAGCATGGGACCTATCTGTGTTAACTCTCCACACTTCACGCCCTTTTTATACCCCAAAGATTACCATTCTATACAAGTGCACAAACGTTGATTTTTTTACAATACATTTATTTCATTTTGCATATATTTATATCCTTTCAAATATATTTATATTCTATACAAGTGCACAAATGTTGATTTTTTTACAATACATTTATTTCATTTTGCATATATTTATATCCTTTCAAATATATTTATATTCTATACAGGTGCGCAAGAAATTGATTCATAGGAATTTAAATCCAAAAAGAGAGTCATTCAAGGTAAAACTTTCATACCACAAACTGGATGAAAACTTTCATACCTAATAGTGTGGACTCCATTTGCCTCCACAGAATGGAAAAAAATAATTTGTCCTAGGTCACCTCAAAATTTCAAGCGATAGAGGGAAGATAACAAAGGGAGCAGACTCTGGCCTCAATGAGTTAATTCATTGTCAATATATAGATTTGTAAATATTTCCCTTGTTTCTTTCATTTTTACTTTTTACTTTTTTATTTTTAAATTTAAAAGAAGAAATTTATTTTTTATATATATAGGGACATGTGACTGACAAAGATAAAGAGGCATTGGATTCCATATTGGGGGTAGAGGCAGTGAAAAATTTGGATGATGTGCATTGGACAATGCTTGTTAGATACATAGAAAACCGATCTAGTGAATCCCCTCAAACATTGCAACCAAATCAGTCATGTTAAAGGGAATCAATTGATTCCCCAAGGAGTCCTAAATTGAGCAAAAGATCCAGGAGGAAATCATTAATAGTAAGCTCTAGGAGTGTAGAACATGGATCAGAGGCTTCCGATGTCCCACCCACTCCTGAGACACAGACTTCTTCCACCATGCCAAGTTTTCATTCTTGCATTGGTACCTACAATACCAAGATAGAATATGATGTGGTTTTAGGGGAAGTCTGAATGACAAATGTTGGAAAAGAATTTGTGAATAGGTTGAAGGAATCATGCCTTCAACAATTCAAATACCATCTACATTTTCCATTATCAAAGATACCCATACACCTACAAAAAGTTGTTATCAATGACATGGAGACTAAATTTGGAGCAGGTTGGTCTGTGAAGAAGGTAAAGCTACGAATGTCTCAAAATTGCAAGAGATTTCGGTGCAACCAAACAAAGAAGATAAAAAAAATCCCTCTCGAGCTAAGTCTCAAAAAAGGCCAATTGATGTAAGTGTCAAAGTATGGAAAAATCTTGTAAAAGCATATGAGAAGTTTGAAGCACAGAGGAAGTTCAGTGAGGAGAGTACGCAAGTATTTGAATTTTCTCATAAGATTATATCAAATTTATTAAACAATTTTTAAATTTTATTTGTGCATAGTTAAATTAAATTAGTATATGTTTCAGGACAAGAACTCCAAGGCTAGGCTTCAAAAACTTCATGTCACGCATCACAGTGGCTAGAAAGATTTACAGGCCTTGATTTGTAAATTTGTAAGTATATTTAATATGTTAAATGATTTTTTTTTAATTCCCTAGGAAAAAAGTAAATGATTGCATATTAATTAGTTTAACTAGTCCATGTGCCATGTTTTTACAAGAGGAGAAATATGGCCGACATCCAAAGAAATTTGAAAAGGAAAAGTTACAAAGAAAAAAGTGGGCCGATTTTTTAATCTAGATGGAGAATGAAGTATCAATAGTTGACTTTCAATAACTTAGTTGGATATTGTTGTGTTAATATGTCAATTTTCATTTCTTGTGTTGAGTTGTTTATTGATGTATAGGATGAGTTCTAAAGTGCTTCTCTGTTGGCCCTAGATCCCACTCAATTGTCCCATTATTTCATGTTGAGGAAAAAAATATTGTTTGCCTTAAAGGGTAGTGGGTGACATTCATGCCTTATTTTCATCACATATTTTAATTAATGACCATTGTCTTTTAAATATCTCTTAAGTGTCCTCATTTAAGTTATGAGTTGTATCATTTGAGTAACTTAGTCCCATGTTTATTTGATTTATCTTCTTTTCTCTCAAACCTAGTATCTCAAGGAGTGCTCCTTGAATTCATGTTGCCATTCTACTAAGTGATCCACGTGCATCTTTGCCATCCTTCCTCGTGATGTTGCCATTCTTTTTAACATGTAAGAATGTTTTGATGCATCTTGGTAGGAATCGTATAGATCTAACACATCCTTGTAGTCTACATCACTTGGCATAGCTAACTAGCCACTTAATTTTTCCATCTAATTTTAAAAAAAGGCAGTAAATTCTTGTCTTCCAAGTTTAAAAAACTCCATAAATAAAGAAATCGGCAGTAAAAAATTTTCAACCTGATTTGATCAACATAGAGAAGCATGTAATACTATACTTCTTAACATTCAAAAGATAAATGGAATGTACTTAACACCAATTAGAGCTATCCAAAAAATCTAACTAAAAACACAAACATGCTCCTGCACAGAATCGCCTAATGGCTAGTTGTCATAGAAGTCAAACTACCAAAGTAACAACACTGATCAAGTCAACATATATGCATCATTTGCATAAATAGATAAACCATTTATGTGCATGAATAAATAGTAGAATGATGTAGATGAACTCAATTCATCTGACTTTATGCCTCTTGGTAGGAATTCCTCTTGAATCTCTAATATCAGGCGCCCGAGACTTCCCTATAGCTTTTACCTTTCGTCGCCACCTTTCCTCTTCACTGTCAAACTCATCTCATTTTTCCTTATCTACATTTCTGGCTTCAACTTCTAATTCATCCCATGTTTACCTTCCTCCCCTTCAAAATATTCTTCTTCTTCTTCATCCTCATCTAACTCCACAAGAGATTCATCTTCTAAACCTTCATCATCTGATTTTGATTCCTCTTCTACATAAGAGGGTTCATATCCTTGATCTAACTCTTTTGAATTATTAGAATCAGAATCACTAGCTTCCATATTGAAAAATTCCCAACCACTGTCTTCAATAATTTTTTCTGGATCATCAATAATAGTCTTCAAAATTGGTCACCAGTTCAAGTTCATTATGCTTTCATAATACTTTATATCCATGGAGTTCAGCCATTCCTTGATGCCATCAAGTGAATATTGAGGAATTATGTCAATGGGGAGTACATCCCACTTGAATTCTTTGAAAATAATAGCCACATCAAGTTCCTTTTTCCCAAGTCCTACTCTCTCAAGGTTAACAATCTCAATCTCACTAATAGTGATTACTAAGAAAGGTAATTCCACCAACTCTACCAAACAGTTTACTATAAGAACAATAAAAGCAAAGGCTTTGAAAGGAACTCCATGAAAACCAAGCTCTCTAAATAGTACATCAAACTCTAGTTCAAAATATTTTATATGAGTATGCTCCCATAGCTCTCTTACTGGCTTGAAAAATCCTTGAAACTCTGCATTGATATTATTTTTCATGTCCCTCTCTTGTTGTTCTTCCTCAATTTCATCAGGATCATACATTGACCTTCTTTCCCCTCCCTCCTAAAGTTTGTACCACATCCATTACCTCCACATAAAATTGGACATCCTCAGTCTTCTTGGTTCCCATGCCATGATATGGTTATGCAAATGAAAATGAAGCAAAGTAATCATCTCCTTCTCTGCTAGCTAGAGGAATGCATGCTTAATGTTTTGATACATGATATCAACTCTCTCTTTTTCTCTCATGGTTGAATACTGAAATCCATTATGGTGGGCCTCCAGAGTTCCAGTCATCTTTCTTCCTCTTCCAGCAAATGTTGGCCTGATCCACAAGTCTGCTAGCCTAATTGCCTTTTTTTTTAAGTTGAAGTTTCTCCTAAGTCACTAATGTAGCTCTCTCTACCTTTTTAGACTCTTTCATTGCTACATGCAATCAGTGCCTAATTGATTAACAATCTCAATCTCACTAATAGTGGTTACTAAGAAAGGTAATTCCATCAACTCTACCAAACAGTTTACCGTAGGAACAATAAAAGTAAAGGATTTGAAAGGAACTCCATGAAAACCAAGCTCTCTAAATGGTACATCAAACTCTAGTTCAAAATATTTTAGATGAGACTGCTCCCATAGCTCTCTTACTCGGTTGAAAAATCCTTGAAACTCTGCATTGATATTATTTTTCCTGTCCCTCTCTTGTTGTTATTCCTCAATTTCATCAAGATCATACATTGACCTTCTTGCCCCTCCTAAATTTTGGACCATATCCATTACCTCCACATAAAATTGGACATCCTTGGTCTTCTTGGTTCCCACACCATGATATGGTTATGCAAATGAAAATGAACCAAAGTAATCATCTCTTTCTCCACTAGCTAGAAGAATGCATGCTTAATGTTTTGATACATGATATCATCTCTCTCTTCTGCTCTCATGGTTGAACATTGAAATCCATTATGGTGGTCCTCTAGAGTTCTAGTCATCTTTCTTCCTCTTCTACCAAATGCTAGCCCAATCCACAAGTCTTCCAGCCTAATTGTCTTCATTTTTGAAAGCTAAATTTTCTCCTGAGTCACTAGTGTAGCTCTCTTTTCCTTTTTTAGACTCTTTCATTGCTACAGGAAAATAGCGCATAATTGATTAATAATCTCAATCTCACTAATAATGATTACTAAGAAAGGTAATTCCACCAACTCTACCAAACAGTTTACTGTAGGAACAATAAAAGTAGAGACTTTGAAAGGAACTCCATGAAAACAAAGCTCTCTAAATGGTACATCAAACTCTAGTTCAAAATATTTTATATGAGTATGCTCCCATAGCTCTCTTACTCATTTGACAAATCCTTGAAACTCTACATTGATTTTATTTTTCCTATCCCTCTCTTGTTGTTCTTCCTCAATTTCATCAGGATCATACATTGACCTTCTTTCCCCTCCTAAAGTTTGGACCACATCCATTACCTCCACATGAAACTGGACATCCTTGGTCTTCATGGTTCCCACGCCATGATAAGGTTATGCAAATGAAAATGAAGCAAATTAATCATCTCCTTCTCTGCTAGCTAAAAGAATGCATGCTTAATTTTTTGATACATGATATTAACTATCTCTTCTACTCTCATGGTTGAATACTAAAATTCATTATGGTGGGCCTCCAGAGTTCCAGTCATCTTTCTTCCTCTTCCACCAAACACTGGCCTGATTCACAAGTCTGCCAGCCTAATTGCCTTTGTTTTTGAAATTTGAAGTTTCTTCTGAGTCACCAATGTAGCTATCTTTTCCTTTTTATACTTTTTCATTGCTATAGGCAATTAGCGCATAATTGATTAACAATCTCAATCTCACTAATAGTGATTACTAAGAAAGTTAATTCCATCAACTCTACCAAACAGATTACTATAGGAACAATAAAAGCAAGGGATTTTAAAGGAACTCCATGAAAACCAAGCTCTCTAAATGGTACATCAAACTCTAGTTCAAAATATTTTATCTGAGATTGATCCTATAGCTCTCTTACTTTCTTGACAAATCCTTGAAGCTCTGCATTGATTTTATTTTTCCTATGCCTCTCTTGCTATTCTTACTCAATTTCATCAAGATCATACATTGACCTTCTTGCCCCTCCTAAAGTTTGGACCACATCCATTACCTCCACATAAAATTGGACATCCTTAGTCTTCTTGGTTCCCATGCCACGATATGGCTATGCAAATGAAAATGAAGCAAAGTAATCATCTCCTTCTCTACTGACTGGAAGAATGCATGCTTAATGTTTTGATACATGATATCAACTCTCTATTCTACTCTCATGGTTGAATACTAAAATCCATTATGGTGGGCCTCCAGAGTTCCAGTCATCTTTCTTCCTCTTCCACCAAATGTTGGCCTGGTCCACAAGTCTGCAAACCTAATTTCCTTTGTTTTTGAAAGCTGAAGTTTCTCCTAAGTCACCAGTGTAGCTCTCTTTTCCTTTTTAGACTCTTTCATTTCTATAGATCATATGTGGTATTTCATAATTTGTACCACATGGTTGATGTGCTTTGAATCCTTGGATCTAAAGAAAATTTCCTTAACATAAATACTGCTAGGGAATTTCAATGTTGGCATGTAGTTGGAATTAAATTTGATACCTGGAACATTGAAAATTATCCCTATATAATAATTCTCTCCATTTTGTTGGCTTGTAACACTCTTGATGGTGGCTACATGAAATAGAACCATGATGCCATATATGGGTACTAGAACATCATCATTTTTCGTATCAACCTGAGTCATGAGCTCTCTAGAAACAGGGATATCTTCCACATTTTTGTATGAAACCATCTCAGTGGATGGCTTGGAAGAGCCATGTCCATCTCCTGTACCAATGCCCCCTATAGCCAATCTTCTTGCAATCTCCTCATTCTTTTGCAGAGGGTTGGTACTTAAGGTTAAGTAATATAATTTACAGTTGATAGTTAAATTGTATAACAAATTTTTTTATGATATTTACTAACGTTTCTTAGAATTGTTACATGTTTTGCACCATTGGAATCACATATTAGTTGTAAGTTTTTTAAAATTTTATTATGGTATGTGCACTTTGATATGATGTAATATAATTATGATTTAATCTCATATGTTCCAATATTAGATATATAACAAAAAAATAAATTATTGCATGAAATAAATAATAAATTTTCATTTTAAATGTTTTTTTTTTTGCAGAACACGGGTCTTCCAGAAGATCAAGATGATCCTCATCATGATATAGATCCAGAAAATATTGGTTATACTGGTACAAATCACATGGTAGAGGATGATGATGATGCAGATACGGAAGACATCAAGGCCAATGACAATGATGACGACGACGACGACGACGATGATCATGATGGTGGTGATGAGGATGAGGTAGTTGTTGGTAGTACCCAACAACATTCATGATCATATAGATTGTGTCATGGATCATTGATGATATATCGTTATGATGATGAGGTAGTTGTTGGTAGTACCCAGTGACATTCATGATCATATAGACTGCATCATGGATCATTGTTGATATATCGTTATGATGCCTCGTTCCATGGTTACTATCATATGTATCATTTTGACGGCCTACATTACCATATTATTGAGTTGTATCATATTGAAATTTATCATTTTCACTTATATCATTTGGACATGTATCATCTTGACTTGTATCAATTTGAGTTAAATAATTTATCATTTTTACTTATATCATTTGTACATGTATAATTTTGACTTATGTCAACTGTTGGACATGTATTATTTTCACATGTTATTGATCTACTGGCATATTTGACTTTCACTTGTTTTAGTTATATATGATGATGATCTTATCAGTATTGACTTGTCAATTTATATATATTAAAAGTGGTCAATGATTTTTGGATGGATATTTATTACATATGATGATTTTAATTTACTACTTAGGATGGATGTTTTCAAATTCAATTAAATTATAGATATTTGACTCACTTGTTTTAATTATAGAGGATGATCATGTTATAATAATTATCTTGTTATTTAATCATATGAGTTAAATAATTAAATTACTTACTCTATAATCATATGGGTTATTTAAGAGGCATCATATATTTAACTAATTAAATTGAATAAAAACATATTAAATTAATAAATGGAAGCAAAACAAGAAGCATTTTTAGAAGAAAAAAAGGAAGCAACAATGGAAGCCAAACTAGAAACAAACCAAAAGCAATCTTGGAAGCAAAATTGGTAGAAAAACTGGAAGCAAACTTGGAAGCAAGACCGGGAGCAAAACAAGAAGCATTTTTTAGAAGAAAAAAAGGAAGCAAAACAAGAAGCATTTTTAGAAGCAAAAAAGGAAGCAACAATGGAAGCCAAACTAGAAGCAAACCAAAAGCAATCTTGGAAGAAAAATTGGAATCAAATTTGAAATCAATCCTAGAAGCAAAACAGGAAGGAAAACTAGAATCAAAACTGGAAGGAACATAGGAAGCAAAACTGGAGGCAAATTTGGAAGCAAAATTGGAAGCAAACCTAGAAGCCAAATCGAAAGCAAAATTGGAAGAAAATCTAGAAGGAAAACGGGAAGAAAAATTTGAAGCAAAATTGGAAGCAAAACCAGAAGCAAAAATGGAAGCAATCTTGGAAGCAAAACTGGAAGCAAAACCGGAAGCAAACTTGGAAGCAAGACTGGAAGCAAAACTGGGAGCAAAACTAGAAGCAAAAAGTGGAGCAAACATGGAAGCAAAACTGGAAGCAAAACTAGAAGCAATACTAGAAGCAAACCTGGAAAAAAAACTGGAAGCAAAATTGGATGCAACATTGGAAGAAAAAGTAGAAGCAAAAGTGGAAGAAAAAGTGGAAGCAAAATCGGAAGCAAACCTGGAAGCAAAACTGGGAGCAAAACTAGAAACAAAAGTGGGAGCAAACATGGAAGCCAACTTGGGTACCAATTTAGGCATTATTTCCAATGCCAATTTCTGGTGCTATTCCCGATGTTAAAGGAGATGTTATTGCTAGCACCAAATTTCTAATGCAAAATTCGGCACAAAAGTAGGTGCTAAAGATAGCACAAAATCTTACACAAAAATTGGTGATGAAACGAAGAAACAGGTTTTTGTCAGCTTTTGCGCCATTGGATGACTCCAAATGATGGACTCAAATACACTAAAATCTGGCACAAAAGTCAGCACTAATTTCATGTTGTGTTGTTGTGTGGACATGGCCAAGCTACCCACAATTCTAGCATTTCACTTTGGACTTCTTTCCAGGAGACTTTCATCTCCCTTCAGACTTTGATTTAGACTTCTTGTCTTTCTTCTTTCCTTTCTCCTTTGATCTGCCTCAAGCAGCAAGGGCCTCCTTTGTCATCTCAAAATATTTCCTTCGCATCTCTTCTGACAACAATGAAGCAACCACATCTTCCATCTTGAAAGTGGTTGTCATACTCCCAATATCCATCACTAAATGATCCCATGAGTTGGACAAAGAACATAACAGAAGCATACAATGATCCTCATCATCTATCTTCACACCTACAGATGTTAACTAAGCAATGAGCATATTGAACGTATTCAGCTGATCAGCCACAGACGCCCCTTCCTCCATTTTCAAAGAGTACAGCTTATTCCTCAAAAATAACTTATTCACAAGGGACTTTCCTTGATAAATGTCACCAAGTTTCTTCCACAAAAAGGATGTAGACTTCTCTTCATGAATGTTCAGGAGAACAAATTCTGCTAGACAGAGTCTTATCAACCCTTTGGCTTTTCTATTTGTGAGGTCCCAATCTTCTTGCTTCATGCCTGAAGATTTAGTTCTAGACACAACAATCCAGAGATCTCTATCCACCAACAAATATTCCATTTTGAGTTTCCACAACTCAAAATTTCCACCATTGAATTTTTCAATTTATATCTTCCCTGATGTGCTTGCCATCTTAATCTACAATCGAGATTATTGGATTCCTCTACAAGACTCCTCTTCAGAATTGGCACAAAAAACCCGCCCAACCCACAAGGATAACACATTGGCCAGGATTTGATACCACTTATAAGGAAAGTAGAGGTGCGGAAACACTTTCCTAGTGCTAATTCTAAGAAGAGAATGTAGACATATGGTTCAATTTTGAATTATAGTTCATTAAAGATGCACATTAGCATAATAATAGAATAGAAAAAAATTAACACAACCACAAAATGGACACCAAACTTAATGTGAGAAAACCCTTTTGGGAGAAAAACCCACCACACCAAGAAAAAATAATTTGTATTACAGTGAACAAAGTCCACATACAGAGTTATAGTTTGTTGTTGTTAGATGTCTATTCACACTCTCAATACATGCAACATTACAATTCTTAATCAATCTCATTCTCTCTCATCAAACTCACAACTCAACTCGGGAAAAACACTATTACAATGCATTACACATTATAGCATTTTTCTTCTAAGAGAATTCCAACCGATTTGCATCACTAGACCCATGCAGGAAACATACCAATTCAATTCCCATTCGCAACAACATACAAACTGTCACTCATCAATTACCATATTAGGCCATTGATGAGACAACCACAAACCTCTCATTGATCTGTTCGAGTCCCGCCAACAAGTGTAATACCTACCAAACCAAAATAGTCATCAAAGTATTGGTGAGACAAGAGACCGTGTCTCACCGATCACTCATCATCACACTGATATGAGCTTCTCATGGTACACTTTCGACCAACCTTATTGCCATATCAAGGAGACTTCATATCATTTCCCACCGATATAAGCAAGTCTTTTTGATGAAGTTCCATGTGGTAATTGGTCCATCGAGGAGACCACCTTCAGAGTCCTGCCAATGAAGTAATGTCCCTTTGATGCAAGCTTAAATTGACTCATCAAAGAGACCCAGCTAAGTGTCCCACTAATGTCTCCAAGTCCTATTGATGTTGTCATATCATTCTATCATTGGGACTCAAAATAGATTTACACTGATGACATAGTTTCCCACTGATGAAAGAACTTTATCAGGCTATCGTTGGGACCATCGTTAGGGTCCCACGGACAAAGCCAAGTCATGTCAATATAACAAGCCACTAACATCATGAACTATCGGACCATCGTGGAGACATCAGTTGAGGTCTCGCTGACCACACAACATCTTACCAATGAAAAACCATCGGATCATCATTGGGATAGAGAAAAAGGTCCCTCTGATAGAGCATAGTCTGGTTGATCAAGGAGATAGGAGAACACAACGTTGCCATATCAAGTTAGTATTTTGAGACACATTTCCAACAATATCATCAAGTTCCATTTTTTCATCATATATACCATATAAATTTAAAGCATCTAAATTAGTGGAGAGAGTTCATATGAAGTTATTAATTATGGAGACTCTTAAGCAAGTAGGGTCCTAAAAAAGGGGATAACACAAATTAGTTTAGATATTTTAATCCACTTTTTCTACTAGAAAAATTTTGTGAAGTCAGGATAATCCTTTGTTTCAGTTCTTGGATCCTAGTATATCCCCACCTCGCAGTGATGTAATGTGTGAAGAAATCAACTTTAAAAATGAGAATTGTGAAAGGAAGTTTGTGGTGATAAAATTGTAGTGTAATCAATTGTATACCTTAACAATTTCACATTATGCTTTATCCCCCTAATTTATTGGACTTAAGTAAGCTTCTAATTTTCCAAATTATGCATTCCAAAGCTTAATTTTATCATTTTTTTGAAGGAGGAAAAGCATTAAACAAATGAATCCAATCATTAAATTGTCCCCGACTTTGAGTGTCTTGGAAATTTGGGCTAGGACACATTCGCCCATGGGCGAATAGGTCCCTCATTTTAGCCAAGACCCAAATTTAAATATGTTGTTGGTGGCATTTTAACATCCAAAATTCAAATATGAAGTGTCAACTTTTGGAATATAATTTTTGGGAAATTGGATAAACACCTATAAATACCTAGTTTTTTAATCATTTTAAACTAGAACACAATTTGGAGAACTTATGATCAATACATATTGTCAATAGCATTCAAGAGCAGCATTATTGGTCATTTATAGCATCAATCCAAGATCCAACATCATGTCAAAGTTTATGTTTGTTCATATTGTCATGTGAAGGCTAACATTGTTGTAGGTCTCCAAGCATTCAAGCATTCAAGAAAATGTATCAAGCAAGATCCAAATCCTTGAAGAGATGTGTAAGACTCCAATCCTTTAAGGAAACCCTTGAAAGGTGGTGAGTTGCAACATTTTATTCATACATCATTTCTTTCCTTTCCATTAAGGTTTTATCATTGGCATTGTCATTGTGGAAGTAGAAACACTTACACTAGGTTTGACTGAGTCAAGGCCCTATATGACACAACAGTTTCCCTCTTTCTGAATGTGTAGATTATAGGTTTGAAGAGGATTGAAGGAAGCTTGAAGAACCATTTTTGTTAGACATTACCTGATCTTAGGATACTAATCGTCATAAACAAGATATAGAATAAATAAAAAAATAATAATACAAACATAGATTTTACACATTACACAAGATATACATGTGGAAAACCGTTTCGGATAAAAAACCTCATAAAGCATCATTTTATTAAAAACACTTACAATGTAATGGTCTATTATAACATAGACCAAAACCTAGGAAACACTTCTCCATACTTCCACATGGCCAATAATACCTCATGTGCATAGTGATATAATTCACTATATAATCTCCAAATTCCACATCTCTCAAATGAGAGACAACCTCCTTAAATATAGGAGGAAGGGTGACATAATACTTGAAATGGTATTAGTCATACCTATTCAACAACCTCCATTCATAAATAATCAATAATCTAATTATTTAGACTATAATTATTTCAAATGGGATATGCTTAATAAGCATATAATATATAAGGTTTTATAACCTTATATTAGAACAATATATAAATGTTATAAGGGTATGACCCATAATACATTATGTTCTAACACTCTCCCTTAATGTTAATAGGGGGCATCACATGTCAATTTTCATAAAAGAAAAATTGAAGTACTCTAGTAACGTAGGTCTTCTTTGGTAGTGAAGAATAGGGACACAAATATATGCCAAAATGAAAGTCATGTATTCCAAACTACATGAAGTTCATCTTGTCATAATTTATAATCCCAGTGTTTTTAAAAATGATGTTATATATGAGGTCTTATAAATATTTTTATTGGAGCCTAGGTCTCCTCAAATCAGCCTCATCCCAGGTTCATTACATAGTGCCTATAGGACTTAATACAATGTGTCTGTAGGACTTAATACAATGTTTTTATAAGTGGAAGATTTACAAAGAGAAGAATTTATAATATATGCTTGTAGGACTTATACATTTTAGCCAGACTTATACATCTAGGATTTAGCCATTAGGTGGTGGCATTGACATCCACACTCCCCCTCAATGGCATCATCGAGGGAATCACTGAAGGCCAAACATTTTATTTGAATTTGGAGCATATAATGCCTATAGGTCTTATATTATGCCTATTAGGTCTTACATCTAGGATTTATCCATGAGGTCATTTTATGCACACTCCCCCTCAATGGAATCACCTAAGGAAAATCACTGCATGTATAGGTTTTTTTTTATAAGTGATGGCTAATATTTTAATATTTTCTTCTTTCTCATAACATTCATTTTCTTGAATAGAACTGGAGAGAATTTTTATGATAAAATACTTTTTCTTGAATAGAACTAGAGAGAAATTTGCATGATAAAATACTTTCACTTAAGTAGAGCTTTTATGATGGAATACTTTCTCTTGAATAAAACTAGAGATAACTTTAGTGATGGAATACTTTCACTAGAATATAACTAGAGAGAACTTTGTATGATAAAATACTTTCACTTGAGTAGAACTTTTATGATGGAATACTTTCTCGTAAATGAGGTTCCCTTGATTTTCAATGTTCTTTTCTCTCTTTGGAAATGAGATTCTTTGGTAAGAGTAAAATAACTCTAGTTATCATATAGTAAAGTGGTACTTTTACAAGTATCCATTTGAAGCTCTCCATAAATATTCAAAGCCACTTGATTCTTCAAGAGTTACTTTTGTATTTTGGGTTTTGGTTAAAAAACCATAGAAGATATCTCATATATGGGATAGCACCTGCTCAATTTATTTTGAAGAAAATCTAAAATAGAATAAATAAAATATTTAGTAATACAATAATCAAATAAATTTCATTCTTGGCATAGGAGTAATAAGGGCCACCATTGGACTAGGCTGAGCATTTGTACTCGGAGAAAAACAAAAAAGAACAATGTGGTGTCGATGCAGGATGTCGAAGAAATCATGGAGATGCACAATAATGTGATAAAAAAGGATATGGAAGCAGCAAGGATGTTAAAAGAACTTCTTTAGTTGCTGCTTAGTTTTCCTTTTTTGTTTTTCTTGTGGCTTTTTTGTTTGCCTTCTTCTAGTGTTTGATTGATTGTTGTTTAATCAACCTGGTGTTTTTTGTGGGGCAGCTTAATTGCTTTAACTTTGTGCTGCCTTTTCTTTTGTACAGCGTTTCAAGGGCCCTTCAAAACCTATTTTACTCTAATCAAAAAATAAGAACCATCATTAATTATACACATTTTTCATTCAATAATGATCATAAAATATTGGTCCATAAACATAAGTATGAATAATTTTCACCTTTTTTTCAAAAAAATAGTCATGCTACTAATCATGAGGTAACTATCCAAAAAAATAAGCAATGGGTGAGCTATCCTTTCTAGGCTTGCTCCCCAGACAATTTATGAGTGCGATAGCCACCCATTATAATTAGGTGCTTTACACCCAATAAATTTAGAGGACACTTAAAGCTCAAAAATAATGTTAGCTAAAGTAACACTCAAGAGAGAAAATATATATAGCAGCAAAAAGATTTCCTTAAAGGTTTATGCAATTCCACTTTGTCTATGGATGTGCAAGAGTTTGAAAAAATAAAATATCTTACCTTTTCATTCACCTTGTCATACTTGTGTTTTAGTGAAAGGGAATGAATGTGTTCATTCTAATATAACAAGAATGAGAATTCTTTGAGAGAAATAATGACTTCTTGAGATAATTGTGGAAAATAATGTACTATATCAAAATAGAAATAAAGATATAAGCACAAATTAGATAGTCATATGAAGTCACAACATATATACTTCAATTATCAAGATATATCTTCATTTTGGAGATAAGAGGGTGGATTTGAAAAACTTAATTTTCATAATTATTAAGTGTGACATTGTTTATGCTTCTTTTAGAAGATAAAATAAATTTGATAGATGATAAACTCTCTTGTTTATGATGAGATCATAAATCATCATCAATTTGTGGTAAATGACTATGATCTAATGTTTTGTTCATAGCACAAAATTAATGGAAATTACTTTAAAATGATATGACTAAACAATATTGTTATTTGAGATGTGTCGAAGAATTCAATGCCTTTATTAGATTACATTATATCATATATTAGTTTGTATATGTGGAAGGGGACTTTAATAATGGAATGGTCATTATATTTGATAAAGCTTATGCTCAGATTTTATTGTCCCTTTGTGATCCATTGTCCTTTGTGATCCATTGATATTTTGACATTGAAGATGATGTAGGAGAATTTGAAATATAAAGCCACCTTATTAGAGATTATAAAACTACCTTGTGATGTCCCAGATCGTGGATGCATCTCATCACTTAGATAATCATGAGGTTTGTGCCTATAATAGACAATGGCAACATAATCTAATAATGGATATTTAGTATGTTGTATGCAATAGTATTTTTACAAAGATTACTTTTATCTCCCCTGAAAAAATTACAAAGATTACTAAATTCTAGAGCCTACTAAATGAGAAAATTATGTAGACATAAGGATTGAAAATAAGAGATGTACAAAGATGCGCGAGGCAATCCAAGGCAAGAATGATTATCAACAGGATGGACGGTTAAAAAATGTATGTGAGAAAAAATATGTAAAGATAATTTTAAAACAAAACTGCTAGAATTTTTGCACGGTTGAAAATGTGTTATTTCTTATGGTTATCGAAAAAAATGGCAACGCCTTCTCCTATCTTCTTTATTCTTTTATATTTTCTTTGTGCAAATACTTACTTCATAGGGTCCAATCCTTCACAGGAATGAGGAGATTTTATAAAAAAAATGTGGATCTTTAAGGTATTGCAAAGGCATAGTATTTTAAAGTTGACAAGATTACAGGTAGAAAATTATTTAGAGATTTATTTTTGATTCATTTTATAAAATATTCGTGTAGCCTTGGTCATGGCATTCCTATCCATTTATTAAAAGGATCTTACGTTGGATGTAGTATTATATGGGAAAAAGACAAAGTGTATTAGACCAGTTTTATCTGATGAGTTTATTTAAAAATATATATTTTAGATTTTATTAATTTTATATTTATAAAGAGATTAAATATAGTCTTAATGGATGATCTTACAAGTTGTTTTGAAATATGTATTTTGATGATTTCTAGATTTTTTTTTTTAATACATTTGAAAGGTAGTTTTGCATGATTGAGAAAATTGAGCATATAAAGATCAAAGGAAAACAAATGCTCTATGATATATATTTAATATAGTATAATGGTCTATTAATATGAACATATTCTTTATATTCATTTTGGTGACACTTAGATGGAATGAGTTAAAATATCTAGTCATACGTGTGGTTCTACCCAAAACAAATTGGGCTACTTAGTGAAGTTATAAATCACTATGCACCATCAATAGTTTAAAATATAAAATAAAATAATGAATTTTTAAAATAATAAAGGAAACTCATAACAAAAATGGCCTTACACATATGTTGTTGAGCATACAAAGTTTTCTCATCAAGGTCTTCATATCTTCTAGTGCAACCTGTATAAAATGATTAGTATAGCCTAACCTACTTTGACACCATGTTAGAAATTGGGATCTTAGGATACTAATCATCATAAACAAGATATAGAATAAATAAAAAGATAATAATACAAACATAGATTTTACACATTACACAAGATATACATGGGGAAAACCCTTTCGGATAAAAACCCCCATAAAGCATCATTTTATTAAAAACACTTACAATGTAATAGTCTATTATAACATAGACCAAACTTGGGGAACACTTCTCCATACTTCCACATGGCCAATAATACCTCATGTGCATAGTGATATAAACTTGGGGAACACTTCTCCATACTTCCACATAGCCAATAATACCTCATGTGCATAGTGATATAATTCACTATATAATCTCCAAATTCCACATCCCTCAAATGAGAGATAACCTCCTTAATTATAGGAGGAAGGGTGACATAATACTTGTAAGGGTATTAGTCACACCTATTCAACAACCCCCATTCATAAATAATCAATAATCTAATTATTTAGACTATAATTATTTCAAATGGGATATATGCTTAATAAGCATATAATATATAAGGCTTTATAACCTTATATTAGAACAATATATAAATTTTATAAGGGTATGACCCCTAATAACATTATGTTCTAACAATTTTCATTGTTGAATTCAAATCCCTAGAAGTTGTCAAACCATGGAAACTCACCTATAGAATTTATTTATGACATTCCAACAGTGGGACAAGTGGAAAAAAGAAGCTCAAATCTAGCACCGAAGGACCCCAAAAGTTGATCATGACACCCCTACAAAGACCCATTCACCCAAGGGTGACCTAGTCCTTGTAGGCACAATGGGACCAACTTTTCTAGGTAGGTACACAATCATCTACACCTTCCAAATCTATCGAAACTTAATTGTTTTTATTTATCAGTTATCAGTATTTTACAATTTACATATTAAGGCATATATGATCATTAGGTTAAACATTCCAAAATATTTCCAATCCATTCCAACCCCCAATTAGATTTAGATCTAGGTTTGATTGGCTCACTATCAGGGCTAAAAGTCAATCTATGCACCTTGTTGATTTGCATCTTAATGAAACCTGGAAAAAGGCCACTATTGCATCCTAGGTTCTTTGCATTTAGGACCTAGGATCCTTTTTTTCTATATTTCATTTTGGTGAACCTAACTTGTTAACACTATAAACTTTTTGAAATTAGAAATTTTTCAAACCCTAGATCTAGGTTTTGCATTGCATTATTTGTATTTCTCATTTCGGGTTTCACTTTTGCATCATAAAAGCATAAAAAGACAAAAAAAATTGTATTAAATATTGCAATATAGGTTGCATTAGAATCATCTATAGATCAAATTTACTTTCAATTTGCATTCATTAGGGTTTTTAAGTTTGAAATTGCTAATTACATTTAGCTTGCATCTTTCATTGAAGCCTAAAAAAGTGAAAAAATTGTATTGTTTTGTTTCAAGTTTGCATGAAGTCTTCATTTTAGAATTTTGCATCTTAGATCAGTCAATTATTGCATGATTAAGATCTGTAAATTGCATTCAAAATTATCCTTTATTGTTTCACATTTGCATGTCAATTGCATTGTCTTAAACTAAAGAAATTCTGGAAAAACAATCACTATCAAGCATATTTGCAAATAGGAACAGTAAACTTAAAAATCAACTTAAACATTCATCTTTTCAATTTTTTGAACCCTAAACAAGGACTTAAATGCCCTTGGGTGACCCTGTCGTTGTATAGGTGTCTAAATAATATTTTTCATAATTGTTTGTCTCTATCTACTTAGTTTCACTATACTTGCATATCCCTGTCTTGGAATCAATAATTGCATGTTTTTATGTATTTTGCATTTAGTTCATTTAGTGAAAGAAAGTGCATTGTTTAGAATCAAAATTTCCATTCAACAATCATCATTTTCAAGTGTCTGCATCTTACAATTAGTCAATTATTACATTTTAGATCTAAAATTTGGATTAAAAACTTGTCAAAATATTTTCACCTTTTTTGCACACTTGCATTTTGCATTAGGGTGATCCCATAATAGTGGTTTACAATTTTGGCCAAACTGGACACTCAAATAATTTTTTTAACTAAATCTTCACTTTCGGGCACCTATAGCGGCTAAACCATGAGGAATTTGAAGATGACGCAAACTAGAGTTTCATTAAATTTTGTCTATAGATTTTAAATATATTTTTTTCAAAAATTTTAGAATCAAATTGCACTTCTTTTTCCATCTCCCTCGAAAACTAGTTTTTTTCATAAAACAAAATTTTTAAAAAGTGACGCTCACCGTATAACACATAACTTTTTTTCCATGAAGGATAAAATTCTAATTCTTTCAAATTTATATTTGTAACATTGATATCTAGTGCTTCTGCTTGGTTAGATATTTTTTTATTGTATATTTTTCTTTAGTCAAGTTTCAAATTCAAACCAATTATAATTCAGACATAGCACGACCATATAACGCGTAACTTATTTTGTATGTATCGAATTTTTTTTTTCTTTGTTGGATCAAGGACTTCAATATCTAGTGCACTAATATTTTTATTTTTATTTTTAATAATATGCTATTTTTCCACATGTGTAGAACAAAGAGCTTGATTTTCGGTGAAAAACCTACATTCACGAGAAATAAAAAATAAATATAATAATAAAATTAAATTTATTTTAAATTATACTTTTTGGGAATCTTCTAATAAGGACTACATACTTACAAAAAAAAAAAAATTAAATGAATTAATTTGATCCCCCAAAAGGTAAATCAACAGTGGTTTTTTATCAGCATTTTGATAGGTGTAAAGGAGACTCCATTATAGGTATGGTTTAAAATGAGCGAGGTTCTATCCAAGGGGGTTTGATTTAGGGTAGTTTTATCAAACCCTCTTCAATTGGAATTCTATAAATGAAACCTTTTAAGTCTTAAATCATTAAATTTTCTAAAAATATGTGATTTCAACAAAAATTAGTTCCTCCCAAAAATTGTAAACTAGCTTTGTGGGATCACCCATTACCTTGTCTTAAATTGAGCAAAATATTAAAAAATATCAATTTTTTAACATGTTTGCAACTAGAGAAAGAAACATTAAATAGAAACATAAAAATTCTTTTTTTTTAGTTTTGTAAACCCTAATCAAGGACTCAGATGCCCTTGGGTGACCCTATCCTTGTACAGGTGTCTCAGGAAACTTCTACACATCTTTTTATCTTTGTAGTTTCATTTTGTTCCTCCTCGCAGATGATTGATTTGAAATTCTGAAATAGTTTTATTACTTGTGCAAGAAAGGTGTCATTTTGCTTGATTTGTTGCAAATTTGGGAAAAATTATAGCATTTCAGATTCATAAGACAATATTTGATATCATGTTCTCATTGCATAAATCTTGTGTTATCATAATTCATATTCTATTCTCAAATCTCGTTGAGCTTTTAAGGGATTTTTGTTACAAGCATATCAAAATGAGTTTATTGCCCCTATTTTTTTATTTTTCATTTATCCCTCTCCCACTATCCCTCCTATGAGTGAGGCTAGCTTAGTAAAAGAGAATACAATCTTGGAAAATCAAGACAATCATGTTTATTCTTCTGATATCTCTCCTATTTGTGAAGAAGATATCTTGGTGTTAAAAGATCCAATCATTGAGAGTCATGTGAATCTTGATTGTTTATCTCCCCCTACCTCTCCTACTTGGGAAGATATTGTTAAACAAAATGATGCAATCATAGACAATCATGGAAATCATAATTTTCCTTCTCCCAATACCTCTCCTACTTGTGACGAAGGTATCTTGGTGTTAGAAGTTTCAATCATCAAGTCATGAGAATCTTGTTTGTCCTTCTCCCAATGCTTCGCCCACTTGGGAGGATATGTTTGGAAAAGATGATAACATCATTGATACATGTATTTCAAAAGATAGTATGAGGCCTCACTTAGATGAAGATGTTAAGGTGAGATTAGATTCCCCCTTGATAGAAGAAAATCAATAAGAAGTCAAATTTGTTGAGGTTATGAATTCACAATTGACCATTAGATCTCCCTTGATTATTGGACCTCCTAAAATTCCTTTTAGACCTCCTAAGATTCCTTTAGTTATTGGACCTCCTAAACCTCATGGGCATATCCTAATCTTTGAAAAGAAACTTACTAGAATCATGTGTTGCAACAACCAAATTATCATAAAATAGATCACATATAATACTAGAAACAATAAACTGAAGCAAACTTCAACTCCTATCCTATTGTATCTTCCACCCACACCTAACATTCTACAGTGTGGTGGTAAAGAATTTGATCTTGTTGAGAAACTTTGTAACACTCTTACTAAGATATCCTTGTGGGATTTGATTCAAACATCACCTACTTACCATGACATGCTTCAAAAGGCTTTGGAAAACATTGTTATCCCTCCTAGTGTGCAACTAAATGATTTGTCAGATTTGATTAAGAATATGAATTCACCTAGTATGGACATTGTCTTTCATCAAAGTGAATTATGTCCTTTGAAAATACAAAATAAAAATGATGATTTGATTATATTAGCTATTATTAACAAGGTTGGGATTAGGAGTACCCTTAAAGAATTGGAGTAGATAAGACTAAAATTCAACAAGCTGATTTGTCTATCCATGGTTTTGATAATGTGTGAAAACAACCACTTGGTGTGATAAAATTACCTATTAAGGTTGGAAATGTTACATTACAAACTCCTATCCATGTCATTCCCCACAACCTTTCATATAATCTTCTCTTGGGTAGACCATGGATTCATGAAATGAATGGAGTACCATCAATGCTACATCATTTAATGAAATTCACTTATAAAAACAAGGTTTACATGACAAAAGTTGATCCTAAATCTGAAAAATGCTTACAAACTAAAACAAGAATGAATAATCCTCTTAGAAAATTGACACCAACTACAAAAATACAATCTTTACAAGTTGAGGATAAACATGAGGGCCTTTCACCCATGACAAAGTTGTTGGATGATGATTGGGGATTGTTAGATTTCACACCTATATTTGATGGGGAATACAAGCTTATAAAACCAAAATCAAGAAAATAGAAAGAAGCCACCATGATATCAATACAATATGAGTCATCAAAAGAATTTGAATCTATAACTTTTAGCAAGGAAGAAGAAAACACAAATTACACATATGATGAACATGATCATGAAAAGCCACCTTCTTCAAAAGAAATGGAAGCCATTTATGGAAGAGGTTGTCAACTATTGAAACAATCTGGCTATAATGGAAAAATATGTGGAGTGAGAGAGAAAGTTATCTACATAGCTATAGATCCTAGCACATAGGAAAAAACAAGAGGTCTTGGTTATTATCCTTTGAAAGAAACAAAAGCATCAAATAAATCTTCATTTAATATCAATACCATCATGCAATATTTTCCTAAGACAACTTTAACCTTGGTGCATCTTGAACTAATAGACAATGCATGTGAGAATATTTCATTATATATGTTTAAAAATGATGAGTCCCTAGGGAAACTTTTGGGTATGAATGATACTTCACTTACCATCGTCAATAGCATTAGTTGTAGTATCATAACATATTCACTACCATGTATGGGGGTATAAACTTAGATTTATGCAATCATATTTTATTTTGCAAGGAGTAGCATGTCATCATCCATTTTGACTCACCTTTATCCCTACACTTGGGGGGCAAGGTGTTAGGTATCCTTGTCCTAGGTGCATTCCTTCTAGCGAGACATCCATTTTTATCTCCTTAAAATGTTAGTGTAGAAAGTACAATAACATTTTAAGGGGGGGCATATGGTCCCTGGCTCATATTTTGCATTTAAAGTGGCCCCTTCTTAGTGATGATAATGTGTATCTCCTAGGAATCATGACCTTTTCAACCAAAGTATGGTCTTCTTAATCCATGTGACATGTCTCCTTTGTGGTGATATTAGACTTGATGTCCTATAGGACTATGATCTTTCATAGAATATGACTTTCTCTTTAGTCATAACATTATGGCTAGTTTTCCCTAAGGCATGGTTTTCTATTCCTCGACTAGTCTTCTCTTGATGGTGATGTCAAGTGTGAATTTCCCTAAGAGGTGACATGTCATGAATTAACAAATCCCCTTTGATTTTTGTTCATAAAGTTAACTTTTTGACATTATCCCAATATCGTTTATGCACCCCTTGAGGTGAGCTTTTTTTGCACCCCCTGAGGTGAGTTTTGTATGCACCCCCTAAGGTGAGTTTTGTTTGCACCCCCTAAGGTGAGTTTGGAATTTTTTCTTCACTTTGTTCACGAATGTTGAACCTAGTGTGGCATTGACATAACATGATCGCCTAGCATAATGCACCTTTCTTGGGGCCATGTGTTTCATGAGTTTTTAGCATAATACAACTTGCTAGCCTTGTGAAACCTATTATATTTCATGGAACCTAGCACAATACAAATTGCTAGCCATGTTTGACCCATTATATTTATATTTATATGGTTGGTACCTATTACATTGCTTCAAAGACTAATGCTTTTTTGGATTAAAATTATGGTCCAATTCTTCTTCCTTCCCTATACCACAACATGCATCAAGCAATGTATTGTGAGGGTAGGAGCATCGAGGCAGGTGTTACATTGCTCCACATTTGGGAATATGATCACATTTTCATGTTGATACCTTTGGTTGTTCTATTAGACATTCATGAGAATAAGCCCATCGTCTTTACGTCAAGGTTTTGATGATACTCCAGCACACCATCCCTATAAGTTTACCTTATTGGTGCAGGGTCATTGATGATATGACCAATTTTTGGGTGGAGGTCATGGCTATAGGCTCCATCATGGTACAATGACCAGCAATAGTTGTACTTCACTCAACAAAATTGTTATATGCAAGGATGAGAGCACACAATGATAGAGTGGTATCTCCCAAGCTATGTGGCCAAATAGTTTGCGGAGGTACAAGATGTACCTCTTGACGATTACATAGCAGTCTTCACTAGATCTTAGAGAGGCCCAGTGGTGAGCATAGATTGACCCCATAGAGGTGGTCAATGACTTTAGACAACTCATTGTTGAGCCATGGTCTTATGACTAGGGCTACCAAATGTAGGGACTACCCCAACTTATGATGCATGGTTTAGGTTGTTTTTCTACCTAATAAATCTAGCAGGGGATACCTCAAAGATAGAGGCAAAGGAAAAGGAAAAGGCTGAGATGGGGTAGATATGGTGACCGAGATGGAGGTAGGGATGGGGGTTGAGGCCGAGGGCAGCAACAACCAAGGCAAGATAGGGCACAGATGCCAGGGGATGGGCACCAGCAATAGCAGCCAGATCAAGGTCACTAGGACCCAAGGCAATAGCCTGGTTAGCATGCTAGATAGGTTCTAGGGGCACCACCACCTCCTCCACCCGTACAACCAGATTCACAGGTACATGCATAGATACAAGCCCTTACAACTAAGAGAGATCAGCTATAGACAGAGAGGGATCGGCTACAGTAGTAGCTACAGGATATGACCACCCAAAGAGATCATGAGGTTCAATTATGGCATCAACTATACTTACAATTGTCCCAAGAGATTAGGTAGAGGCAATAGCTTGAGGCGGTGACAGTTACGTTGTAGGGATGGATAGTTTATGCTTGTTTGTATAAAGATGCAGTTACTGATGCTACATATTACAAGATGCATTATCATTGAGATGTTCCACAAGTGATGAGGTAGCCTAATATTTCATAGAGGAGCAGAGCACCTCCCTAGGATGAGGATCAACCATCAGTTAGAGGGGAGTCGAGCAGCCACCAACGCTAGCTATTTTGTAGAAACTTTTTGATTATTTTCCCAATTATTTATACAGATATACATTCGTGGGCTCATTTTTTATAGCCTTATGGATATTGTACTTTTGATTTGATATTCATACACTGATTCAAATATTGTACCATGAAAATCATTTTTTGATATATATATATGAGATGATCTAGATTCAATATACATGATGTGCTTTTATTTCATGCTTTATGAATGTATGGATGCATATGATGTGATATGGTGTTATGCTTATGTGTTATGATTATGTTTATATTATGGATGAAATGTTAATAGTTGTACTTCTTTTATTTATGCGATATGTGATATGAGATGATGTAATGATATGCAAATGCAGATGATATGGATGCATTTCTTTTTGTGTTCTTTTCCAATACGATTTATGATATGATGATGTATGCATATGGATGTATATAGATGTATATATGGATGATGCTTATAGTATGGATGTTATGAATGTTCATGATATGGATATTCATGAATGATAATGCAATGTATTAAGATGCTTAGAATAACAAATCTATATTATCTGAAACAACTTAAATGATAATGATGATGCAACAGATTATGTTTTCTTTATTTATGATATGTTATGATGATGCGAGATGTATGTATGCTAATGATTTGTGGATTTGGGATGGATACGTCGTGTTTTTGTTGACTGTCATGATACTAGGTTAGCGTGGAAAGAAAATAGAAGAATGAGATGAATGATTTGACTATTCATTTTGAGATTGATTCAAAAATACAGTTCAAGTCCATGATCCACTAAAACTTTATTAGATATGGTGATGAGACAATGATGATTTGTTCATATCTTGGGATTGGGATTTTTTGTCATTCCTTATGTTTGATATAACACATATACATGATGCATCATGGTATTGATAACCAGGATGGCGTTGTATCTAGTGACATGGACTTTGACTCTACAAACAAATAGGATAGTTCTTGTTCACATCTTGACATATGAAAAACCTTGTCAAAATGTAGTTTAGTATTTCAAAATATATCGGACCAAATCATACGCAATAGTCAAAAATCTACTCCAAACAACCTCCCTACACACAACTAAGCAAGTATGTGCCAAGATTATTTTACAAGAATACCCACAAGCACACCAAATGAAAGATAATCATCAATTCCCCATTCCTTTCTCTCTAAATCATTGAGACATCATCGAGAGGTCCTCAGAATGGGTCACTAAGATAAATCAAAACAAAAGATCAAAGACAAATAGTGAGTGTTATCTATATCTCTTGCCAGTTTAATATAGCTAAGGTGATTTCTGATGTTCATGTCCATTGTCAGAAGGATGCATCCTATGATAGTTTATCAGATGTTTTGATTAGGGTGAGGTGTGTGATAAGTCGTTCATACAAACTTCACTAACTTGTTTACCTATGATCTAGACTTT
Organism: Sequoia sempervirens; assembly: GCA_007258455.2. NCBI lineage: Eukaryota > Viridiplantae > Streptophyta > Pinopsida > Cupressales > Cupressaceae > Sequoia > Sequoia sempervirens. The sequence goes on along the minus strand of VDFB02000015.1, from coordinate 575,398,920 downwards.
AGATTTTGACACTTAGGTTTTCACTTTATGACTTGCGATACTTGCTTTCTATTTGTTTTACCAAAGGTTGAAGATGATGGTTGATTTATTATGGATGAATATTTATTGTGGGTGAAAGTGAAATGGGATGGATGGTTTTGAATTTTCTGGAATATTTCAATGTTTTTAGTATTCTGAAAATGTTTTGAGGTTGTTTTTGGTTTTTTTGAAAGTTTATATGAATGTTTATGTTTTCAGATTATTTGAGGTTGTTTTATGGTTTTTTCAAGGTTTTCCAATGTTTTTGTGTTTTCTAAGTTTTCAAATGTTTAAGGCTTTTTCGATATTTGAATGTGTTAGGGATTTTATGAACTTTGACCAAGAACCTAACCTAAAAGATTATCCTAGGGGCCTTGGGGGATTATCAAAGATGAGCCTTGCCTACATTATACATGCAGAGACCATGTAGTTCAACTGACTTGACTTATTAATGATGAGATATGAACAATTGATGGATTGTTAATTTATTATGGACTCCTAAAGGACTGACCTAGGGTGTCTCAAGGGCACATCAATGATAACCTTTCCTACATTCAAGCTCAGGGACTCGTAGTTTGACATGGTACTATTTTTGGATTTTCAATGTTTTGACATGTTTAGGGATTTTGATGTGTTTTGGATGTTTTGGATTTTGAGTTTACAATTTTTTGAATGTTTTTAGATTTTAGCTATACAAGATTTTGAATGTTTTGGGATTTTTAGCTACACAATATTTTGCAAGTGTTTTTGGATTTTTTGATGAACGTTTTATGAATTTTTTTGAATTTTTCAATGAGATTTCCAATAACTTCAAGATATACAAGAGCCCAATCTGATCCATAACAAATTTCCCCTAGTGTTATATAATAGACTACCTCGATATAGGTAGGACAAGCTGACCTTAGGAATATGCCAAGTAGTTCTAAAGGGGAATATGATATTTCAAAATATCAATCTATGATACGAACATGGATGGGTGATGGAATAAATAGGATGAATGATGAGATGGATGAATGTGATGCAAAGAATGATAGGATAAAGATCCAAAGAATAGATGGGCATGCTTTATTTATGCAAGGTGCCTATTTTCTAGGTTTTCACCAAGGTACTTGCCCAAGTACCACCAAGGTGGTTTTCATTAGAGGAAGATTGTTTTTCTTTACTGTTTTCAAGCCTTTTTTTTATTTTTTTTAATTTTTTGTGATCATTTTCTAATTTTGTATTTTTAGATTTACACCCTTCAAGTCTAGGCATAATTTTTTTTAAGATGCAAACTATTGGTTGGTTCCTACAAGGGTTCACCTTCAGGCGTTGATAATTGATATGTTCTTGATCCATAGATTGTTATGATGAAAAATGGACCTAACCAGTTAGGTTCAAACTTTCCTTTACTATCCTAATCTAGAAGATTCTTCTGATTTTGCTTTAGAACAAGGTCCCCTATCTGTAAATATTGACTCTTGATCTTCTTGCTATAGCTCATTTTTAGTCAATTTTGATATACTTGCAAGTGATTAAGGGCATCAAGGCAATGCTCATCCAAGAATTCTAGCTCATTTAGTGGAGATACTTTGTATTCTTCATTAGTGATCATATTTTGTAATGACACTAACAATGAAGGAAGCATGACCTCAATGGGTAGGATGGCTTTTGATCTGTAGACCAAAGAGAAAGAGGTTCCACCTATAGGTGTGCATATATTGGTTTGATAGGCAAGTAGAGGGTGGGATTTAACTACAAATTTCAGTCACAGCCAACTTCATTGACCATTTTATTTAGGATTTTTAGAATGGTTTTTTTTGTAGCCTCAACTTGACTATTACCCTGGGGGTAATACGAGGTAGATAATTGATATTGGATGTTGAATCTTTGACATAGCTCTTTCACATCTTGATTCTTGAATGGTGTTCCATTATCAAAAATAAGGGCTCGTGAAACACCATAATGACAGGATTAGGTAATTCAAGATAAATTTGGAAATTTGCTTCCCTATTATGTAGGTCATAGGAATAGATTCCACCCACTTGGTAAAGTACTCAGTGGTTGTTATGATGAACTTGTGGTTATTAGATGAGGTTGGAGTAAGCTTTCCTATGAGGTCAAGCCCCCATTACAAGAAAGGCCAAGGTGTGACCATGGGATGTAACTCCTAAGCTAGAGTATGAATAATATCTCCATGTCATTGACATTGGACACACTTTTGTACATACTAATGGGCTTCTCTTTCCATGGTTGGACAGTAATACCCCATCCTCAACAGTTTCTTAGCTAAAGTCATACCACCAGAGTGGGAACCACATATGCCATCATGTACTTTCATTAAGGTGGTCAAGGCTTCCTCTTGGTTGAGACATTGTAGTAATGTCCCCTCGATGCTTCAGCGGTAAAGGGTATCACCTAGGATCACAAATCGGGATGCCTTCTTAACAAAGGTATTTTTAAGCTTGGAGGTGATATCAAATGGGAGGGTTCCTCTATTAAGGTAGGTGAATATATCATGATACCACAAGGAACTAGGACCAATGATGACACATGAAAATTTAGATTCTGGGATTTCAAAAGCTAGTACGAGAAGTTCTACCAAGAATTCACATTGAAGGACGTTGTGCGGCATGTCTAATAATGATCCTATTGTTGCCATAGTGTTTGTTGCTCAGTTGTTTATGCAAGGAATCTACTCAAAAGTTATGTCTATGAAAATTTCCTTGATAATTTTTACCATCTTCTTGTAAGGAGTGAGTTTATCATCCTTAGTTTGGTAGTCATCATTGACTTGGTTGATAACCAACTATGAGTCTCCATAGACTTTCATCTCTTGTATCTATCATTGAACTGCTATCCTTAGACCCGTTATCAAGGCTTCATACTCCACAATGTTGTTAGTACATGGAAACAATAATTAGGATGACTTTGGGATGCAATCACCTTGAGGGTTGATAAAAGGAATACCCGCCCCTAATCCATGTTGGGGTAAATGATCCATCAAAGTACATTTTCCACTGATCTATTGCATTGACAAGGAACAAGTTGACTCATCAGGAAATTCAGATATCACAGGGTTCTCTGCATAGATAGGTGCTTCACCTAGTTGGTCAATGATTACTTGTCCTTTGATTAGCTTCCACTCCACATATTATATGTCAAATTTAGTTAAGATCATTACCCATCTAGCCATTCACCCAGTGAGACTTGCTTTGGATAATATGTATTTCAATAGGTCAATCTTTGCAATAAGCTTGATTTAATGTGACAACATGTAATGTCTGAAATTTTGTGAAGAAAAAACAACCACTAAGCATGCTTTCTCAATGGATGAGTAATTCATTTCATATCCTACCAAGGTATTTCCGATGTAGTAGATGGCTCTTTCCTTTCCATTTTCATCATGTTGTGCTAGAAGAGCACCTAGTGTTGTTGATGTTGCTAAGATATAAAGTATCAATGGTTTGTTTGGTATTGGGGGCATGAGTATTAGAGGTGTCAATAGGTAGTCCTTGATCTGTTGGAAAGCTTTATCACACTTCTCATCCCACTTGTAAGTTATTCCTTTATGGAGAATATGCGAGAAAGGGTGGATTTTATCTGATAATTGTGTTATGAACCTTCTAATGGACTGTAATCTTCCTTGCAATCCTCTCATCTGCTTCAATGTTTGGTTCCATGTCTAGGATGGATTTGAATTTTTTTGGATCAATTTCCATCCCTCTTTGTGATACGATGTATCCAAGAATCTTCCCTGATGTAACCCCAAAGGCACACTTTTTCAGGTTCAGTCATACCTTATACTCTTTAAGTCTGTCAAAGATGGGTCTCAATACCCCTATGTGCTTACTCCTTTTCTTTGATTTTTCCAAAATATCACCCACATAGTCTTCAACCATTTTTTGGATCATGTCATGAAATATGAGGTTCATTACTCTTTGATAGGTCACTCTTGTGTTCTTCAGTCCAAATGGCATCATATTCCAACATGTTCCTCATGGACAAGTGAATGTAGTTTTATGTTGATCCTCCTTGGTGATCATGATTTGATTATAGCCTGAAAAACTGTCCATGAGTGATAGCATTTCATTTCCAGTTGTTAAATCAATGATGATGTCGATGTTAGGAAGAGGGAAATCATCCTTTGGGAATACCTTGTTCAAGTCTCTAAAATCTATGCATATCTTAATGCCCCTAGTGGGTTTGGAGACTGGTACTAGGTTTGAAACCCACTCAGGATAATCTATTGGTCGAATGAATCCAACATCAAGAATCTTTTGTAACTCAAGTTTCACTAGTAGTGCTATCTGCTTGAGTGCATCTTTCTCAATTTTTGCTTCACTGGTTTGGCTTCAAGATAAACTGCTAAGTGATGCACAACCACTTCTAGATCAAGCCTGGGAATATCTATGTATGACCATGTGAATTTGGCTCTTCACTCTTTTAGGAAAGCTACTAGGATTTTTTGTTCTTCATCTAACAAGATTTTGGCATAGAAAGTGATCTTGGGTGCTTCTTCTATTCCTACATTGACTGGAGTGGCCTTTTGTGTGAGCACTGCTGACTTCTTTGGATGCATTGTACTAAGGGGGAGATTGAATCCCTCATCCTTGGGAACCTCAAAGAAGTTTTCACCCTCAGATGCATCATTTCCTTTTACTATTTTAGGATCAGAAAGTGCCATAGTGTGGTTTTCACTCAAAGATTTGCATGTTATTTGCTTGTTGTCCACTTTGCGACTGAAGAATTCAATTGTCTACCCATAGTACACCCCTGTGTCTAGCTCTATATAAAAACCAGCCTTGTGATCTTCCCATGGTAAGTTGTTGAAAAGACCCATGAATTCTAAGATCGCTTCATCATTTTTGAATAAATCTATAATCAATGGTCCTTGTTGGTCCCAGTCAATGAGTTTTGGGTATACTAGGCTTATTTCAGTGGGTTGATCATGCAAGGTGAAGTATGTTGTGGATAGCATGAAGAGAGATTTATTCTCAAATAGGTTGGAAACATCAAGGGAGAAGTCATCTAGGGTAATATCACGCGATGTTGGTAACCAAGAGGAAGCAAGCTTAGCAAAAGTACCTTTTCCAAGAAGGGTAAACTTGCTAGTAGTACATCCTAGGTCAAGATTCTTTGGATGTTTCTCAAGAACAATGGGTTCTAGCAAACCATTGTAATTTTGTCCTATTATCTCATTCTTGTTGTACCCCCATCCCTTCATTAGCTACAAGCCTTTGTTGTCATCTTCCATGGGAACAGCGGGGATGGGTCATTCATCTTGATATAACAGTTTAGAGACATCCTCCTGATTCACATCTTCTTTATTCAAATCCCCCACTTGGTGAAGGTAGTATCTCCCATCTTTACTATTTTGGCTACTTTGTTGATAGCTATCGGTTTCCCATGAGATTTGGGAGAAAGAGGTAGCTCTCCCAACACAAAAATGTTCTTTTTTAATGTGTAATTTCCACAAACATCATCTTGTATCACTACTTTCATATTTGGAATTTTTTTTACAATGGGTGTTTTGGTTTCTAAGGTAGATCAAAGGGTATATGGGTCAACGAATGAGATAGAAGGTGTAATCCATTCATCATTTTTAGGGATCTGGGGTATTTTTTCAAACTTGGCCTCGAGGTTCTTGTAGTAGTAAAAAGGCTTAGGATCTCCATGGATGGTAACTTCTTTGTCCTCAAAAGGAAACTTTACACATTGGTGATAGGTTGAAGCTACAACTTTTAGGGCATGAATCCAATGTCGGCCTAGCAAGATGTTGAAGAGGAGATCAAGGTCTAACACTTGGCATGTAGTCTTTGTAATGACAGGTCCTACTTGGATGGGTAGTGTGATGATGCCTTGCAATACTTGCTCTTGATCATCATATGCTCTAATTGTGAGACTCTTTGCTTTCTCAATAGTATCTTCTGAATATCCTAGGTTCTTGATCAACTACAGGGTGCAAATTTTCAAACCAACACCTCCATCTACTAAGACTCTTTTAACCTTGTTCTTATGAATAATGACCTCAAGGTGTAAATCACAGTTATGAGATGGTTGCGATGGTAGGTCTCATTTTGAGAAGGTGAGAAGATGAGGTATAGTGATATTCCCTACCATAGCTTGAAACTATTTTGTATCCATATCCTCAGGGATGGATGATGAGGAAAAATCCTTCTCTAAGATGTATCTATGTGTGGGAGATAGCCTCAATAGTTCTAGGATAGAAATCTATGCAAGGGTCTTCTTAAGCTGATCTACGAGACTGTATTTTCTAGGTTTTGATATTGGAAAAGTAGGTTGTGCCCTAGATTGAGATGGGACTCCTTGGATGGTGACCTTGCCACATCATGTGGTGAATCAACATTTCATACTAGGTCCTTTGATGGTGACAATGGTGATGAAACTATCACAAGAAGTGACAACATTGGAGTAGACATGTATGTTTTTGTAATCCTTACCTTTTCTAGTGTTGTTCCCTTTGTTGTGATCTAGAATGGGGTTCTTGTATATCTTGAGATCCCGATTACTAGTTGGTACTTCAACAAAATTTTCTCCATTCTCGATAAGGTCTTGGATAAAATTTTCGAGCCTCACACAGTTTGATGTTTTGTGCCTTTTGATTTTGTGAAACTCACAAAGCTCTTTTTCATCATACCATGGTGATTTATCTCGTGATTCTTGGTAGTTTTGAAAATTTGGAAGTGTTATCAAGTTTGACTCTACCAATTTCTTCAAGATGGTTTCAATAGGTTCCAACAACTATGGGTATATACATTTTAGATTGTTGTTCCTGCTAGGAGTTCATCTCTGTTGAGTTTCAGGTGTTATTGATTTGATTGTTTTGTGGTGATTTTTTTTGTTGTATGATTGGTTGAGCATTATCTATTTTATTGATGTTTGTCCTAGGAGCACTTAGGACCACCTTAGCATCTACCATGCCATCATTCGTCACATTCTTGTTCTTAGCCCATACACGAGGCTTGTCATTTGAACTGGTTGATGGGCAGTTGTCTTTGTATGATTGAGCATTTCCCTATGATATTAGAGCTCTCTCAATGTTAAGGGCTCTAGGTACAAGCTCCTCATAAGAGGTAATGCACTACATCTTTAAGTGGAAGGATAGATATGGATCTACATTTGCTATGATGATCCCCACTTGTTCTTCAAGAATTGGCCACTTGCTCTTACTAGCCCTTTTCCTTCATTGTTGTAAGAAATTGGTGAAATATTCTCCTTTGTTTTGTTTGAGAGTGTACAAGTCTTCTAGGCTTACATCCATGTGAATATTGGAGGAGAAGTGATGTATGAATTTATCAGTGATTTCTTGGAATGTTTTGATACTTGGAGGTAACTAAGAAAACCAGTCGATGGTTGGGCCCATCAAGCTTCGTGGAAAGAGGCACATCAAATAGGACTCATTGTAGGCAACCTCCATACACATGATGTTAAACTCTTTGACATGGTCCACCGAACTTTCTCTCCCTTTGTATTTATCAAATTTTGGGACTTCAAAACCCGAAGGGAAAGGTACCATTGTGATATTTTGATCGAATGGATATAGACATAGTTTTTGTTGTGTATGGAGCTTCTTTATTTTTCCCATTCAGATATCTTGCATTTATTGTGTTAACACTTTAAGTTGTGAGGCTACATCATCTTGTGGGTTTGGTGGAGGAACATATTGTGGAAAGGCAGATGAATTGTACATGGGATTCTGATATGATGAGGTGTTGAATGGTTTGTGTGGTGGTGTAGGATATTGTGAAGGTGGTTTTGGTGGAGGCATATATGTTCCTAACATGTTTAGGTTGACAATTTTCTATTGAGGGTTATAGTATAAACCCTATTGTTGGTGTTGTCATCAGGCATACTATTGAGCTAGCAAGGCTTTCTATTATTTTTGGTCCATGAGGGTTGCTTATTGCACTTGGTGTTGTTGGGCTATTAAGGTTGCTTGATGTTGTTGTTGAGCAGCTAAGGCTACTTGTTATTGTTGTTGGGTCATGAGGACTTGTTTTTGTCTTGTTGTTGATGTGTTGCTAAGGTTGCTCGATGGGCTTGATGTTGTTGTTGTGCTACTAGGGCTGCTTTTTGGGCTTCTTGTTGTTGTTGTACTACTAGGGATATTTGTTTTTTTGTTGTTAGGGCTACTTCTTGTTGTTGTTGTTGTTGGATAGCTTGTTGATAAGCCTATTGTGCTTGTTGTAAAGCTAAGGCATGTGCTTGCAATGTGGGATTAGTTGATTGTTGGCACATTTGCAATGGGTTTTGGGTGTTGATGTTTTGCGTGGGTAGTGGGTTGTTGACGAGTAGTTGAAGGTTGCCTTGGTTTAATATTCCTTGCAAGATGGTTGATTGGGATGGAGGAATGTAAGTTCAAGGTCCCATTTGATTTTGTATGATGAGAGGGACCGATGGGAAATATGATGATGGTTCCATTAGGTATTGTGATGGCAATGACACATTAGGACCTTGAGTCCATTAATTGAAAGGGTTCCCCTGACCGATGTTTTGGGGATTTCCTTGTGTTTGGGATGTGGCCGAGGTATTACCTTGGTTGATGGGGTTCGTGACTAAGGGGCTGTTTTGATTTTGGTTGATGATGGGTTGGATAGATGTGTTTTGGATAATCGACGGGTTGGATGTATCAACAGGAGGATTGGATAAAGATGTCCCATGTTGCGTTGAAGGTCGATTTTGCATAAGGGTATTAACTTGCCCTTTTGGGTATATTTGTGACACTTGGCAACATTGGGCTCGCATGTGGTATTTGTGGGGATGGATGAAGATGGGTCCCCTTTATATGTTGAGGTTGTCATGGATTCATGAAGTGTAAGTGGCTTATGTTGATGTAGGGGGTATTCAAGAATGGGAGGAGCACCAAAGGTAGGTGTCCAAGTGGTGTTTTGAGAAGGATTGGTGTTTAGGGTACCCACAAGTGTGTTGATTTCCAATGGAAGGGTATGGCCAAAGTCCTTAGCAAGACGAGCTGCAATACTAGGAATGGGTGTTTGATTTATCCCTAGTGATGGATTTGTTTGAATGGTGGATGAAGTCAAGCCTTGTGTCAAGGGTTGTGCAACAAAAGATGGGGAAACTGGAGCTACATTTTCTAAGGCTTGATGTTCTTGCTTGTACTCTATGATTTCCTCCTTAGTAAGTCCAAATGGATTGTTGGTGGCATCTTCTATTTCATATGGCCCAAATGGAGATGAGGGTTGTTGTGATGGGGTAACATGACTTCTTGGATAAAATTCTTGAGGATTGATATCAATTGAGGTGAATGTGACTTTGGTTTTCTCCATGATTCTCTTGTGTTGTGATCTTATTTTTACCATAAATTTTGGGTCACCTATGGGAGAGTTATGTTGAGATTTATAATGTTTAAACTCTCTAGTTGACTCAAATCTTGGTAAAAGGGGCACCCTAACTTGTTTTGGAGAAATGGTGATAATGGGAGATCAAAAGGGTGAATGATGTGGAGAGTTACCTTTGCAAATATTTTGGGACAACACTTTTGATTTAAAGGTTTGATTTGTTTGACGTTTGGATAGAGGATTTTTATTAACTTGTGAATCTTTAGGGTAGACTTGTGACCTTCAAGAGAAAACTAGTCATGTAGTGCCCCTCCACGATTCACCCTTTCATGTTGTTTGATAAATGTTGTTTTGGGTTGTTTAGTTTAAGTTGTTTGTTAAATGTAGTTCTTGGTTAATTGATTCATTAAATTAAATTATTAAGTAACAATTATTTTGGTAATCAAATATAAATAGATTTCTTAAGAATTATAGTTGATAATAAATTAAAAGTGTGATAAAATATTAAATAAAATAAAATAAAATAATATAATGTAAAGATACAATTAATAAATAGTAATAAATAGAAAGAAAATAAGGAGTTAATGAATAGGCAATTTTCCTCCGTTACAATTCTAAACTTAGTGCATGAGAGTTGATGTTAGCGTGCAACAACATTCAGTTGTAGAAAATTATTAGAATTAAATATTTGTTAAAAAAAAAGAAACTCAATGTTTTTTGGGGATTTTGAAGATTTTATTAGACTTTTGGGGGGTTTTCAAAAATAAATCTAGCAGCCTTCTTTTGGTAAAAAATTATCTTTGGAAGATATTTTTATTGGATTATGGATTTTAGGGTTTTCAAGAAGTAAAGTAATATGGATCTGTAATAAAATTTCTAAAAATATAATGGCATTCCCTTGTTGATCCTAGAAAAAATTAATGGGGTAAAAGGAAATGGGAATGGAGCCATGAAGATAATACAGGAGTGAGTAGGAGTCCTTTGGAGGAAGATTCTAGTGGAGGAAGGAAAGCTAGCACATCTTTCCTCTCAAAATCTTGCTACCATATGATTACAACGAATTACCAGAAGTAAGGCTTGGAATTTAACAGTGCTAACTCCTTCAAGAAAACTCTCGATTTGGAACAAGATTCTACATGACTCTTTTCTTTATTCCTTTACCATCGAAACTCATAGTTTTTTATATTTCTTCTCTCTATTAGTAGAATAGTTGAACGGAAGTTTGTCAAGTTGTTTCCATAGAAATTTTTTGAATCAAGGAAACTAAATTCCTTATTGCTCTCAAGAGTACCCGTCTTGGTAGAGTTGTAGGATCTTCCTAACTATATCAAACAAGAATATTTATGATGAATAATTTGTAGAATAAAGGTTTCTTATCCTTAGCAAAGCCAGTCTAGAACATTATTTATGTCTTAATCTATATGGTCATCACCAAACCATGATCGAAAAATATAGTGATGCAGAAAGGCTATGAAAAAAGTTTCACCCTAACCTTGATCTGGTTTAAGTCATATTATAGAGTTATAGCTTTTTACAACATTAGTGAATCTTATGTTTAATTGGTCTACTCATGGAAAGTCTATATTGCATTATTTAAACCTTCCTGATGATTCCTTTCATTAACATTAATGATGTGTCATCAACTCTTGTTGCTTTCTATCTCTCCCACATTTCTTGTTGTATGCAAACTATGTGGTGCAGTCAAGGATGGAAGGTCTAGGGATAGGATTGTCCAACCTTGTAGCAAGAGTAAGCACAATGAAAACTCAATGAAAAAGAACACAATCACATATGTAAATATAGATAATGATCAATTATTCAGTAGCAACATGCCATGCCTTCCAACTTATAGAATTACATAATTATAAAATGATATGGTGTTAAGCCCAAAAATACAATGCGCATCGAAGCCCTAAAACCCTAGATCTTGCCTAATACTTGATTACTTGATTAATACAACTACATGATACCTATACATATCAATTCCTAGCTCCAAAAAAGGTTTGTGTCGGCCTCAAGAGGTCTCAAACCCCAAAGTGGATGAAACATGTGAAGGTCGGCTAGAACATATGAATTTCCTTTGATCCTTGGAAAAACACGATGCGAGTTGGAACTAAGGTTCCTCGATGAATTTTCATCCTTATGAAATTATCTCTTGAGCTTCACAAGTCATGGAATGGGTCTACACCCTTGAAAATCCAAGACTAGTCAGTGAATGCTCTCTATCCAAATATAGTTGATATTCTGTTAGCAATGACTTTGTACTAGAATCTCCAAAACACTTGAATTTTGGATATGATGTAGATTTTTCCATGAATATCATATAACCTAATCTACAAGCTTTGATGTTACAATTCGGTATGAAATGTTGAGACTGGGTTGAGATGGAAAACTACTGAAATGCAAGAGAACATGAATGTAGATATTTTTAGTTGATGCAAGATTGCTTGAAACTTGGGATGCTCCTACATCAGACACCTGAGGTTGAAGAAAAGTGAACCTATCACTTTCCTGGGGCTAGAGGAAATCTAATGTGGTCCACCTCAACCTGAGAAATCCATGATGAACCTTTCTTCAGTCTTCCTTTCCATCTCACTAGATATCCCTTGTACTGTCTACCTATGGTACTGTGTCCTACTTTGTTGTCTAGAATTTCCTCAATTTCCTCTAGATGATGTGCTATTTGATCCAGTAAGCTGAATCTTATTTCCTCTGGTGACTCTCCTTCATGATACTAATACAAGTTTGCAATGTTGAATATAGGCGATATACCAAATTCCTCTGGTAGTTCTACTTCATATGCATTTCTAGAATCAAACTTATGGATGATCTTACAAGGTCCAAACTTCTTCATCTTTAGCTTACTATATGTCCCAACTGAAAAATATTTCTTTTCTCATATATACCATCACTTCCTCTCCTACTACAAACTCCTTATGTCTCCTCTTCTTATCTATTGTCTCCTTGTAAGTATTATTCATCTTCTTCAGATGCTCCTTGATTTGATTATGCAATATTGTTTCCATGAATCCTACAAATTCTTCTACCTCTGCACTCCTTTTATTCTCCATATTGATATCCCTTAACTCTTCTACTCCTTTGGGTTGCTATCCTTTCACAATTTCAAATGGTGTCTTCCCTATGCTCCAGTTTACTAAATTGTTGTATGAAAATTTCACTTGTGGTAGTATCAAATCCCAATTTCCTTCTTTACCCTTAGCTAAACACCTCAACAAATTCCCCAAACTCCTATTTACCACTTTTTTTTTCCATCTTTCTATGGGTTAAATGTTGAACTATACTTCAAGTCTATCTTCATCTTCTTGCACAATGTCTTCCAAAAATATCCAATGAACTTAGTGTCCTTGTCTGATACTATACTCTTTGGTAGTCTGTGTAATCTTACAATCTCCTTGAAAAATAGGTCTACAACATGCACTGCATCACTAGTCTTCCTACAAGGTATGAAATTACCATCTTAGAAAATTTGTCTACAACCACAAATAAATAATAAAATCCTCTCGGTGTCTTAGGTAACCCCAACACAAAATACATGCTTATGTCCTCCCATTTTCTCTCTGGTATTTTCAATGGTGTACACTTTCTAGTGTTTTTATTATTTCCCTTTGCAACCTAACAAATCTTGCAACTCTAAACACACTTCTTGACATCCTTATACAATTGTGGCTAAAAATAATTCTCACTCACCAATGCAATAGTCTTATCAATTCCAAAATGTCCTGCTAATCCTTCGCAATTATTTTCCTTGATCAAATTCTCCCTCATTGAACTCCTAGGGATGCATAAGTGATTGTTCTTGAACAACATACCTTCCTAAATGAAAAATTCCAACCATTTTCTCCTATATGTCTCCATAGGTTCCTTGCAAGCCTTTCATGCCTCCGCAAAATCAATGTCATCCTCATACACATACTTGAGCTCCTCAAAACCCAATACTTCAACCCTCATCTATGTCAGAAAACTCCTTTTCCTTCCCAATGCATCTACAAACTTGTTTGACTTCCCACTCTGGTGCTTCAACACAAATGTGTAACTCTGCAAGAATTCTTCCCATCTCATGTGTCTTTGGTTCAACTTTCCCTAACTATTCAAATATTGCAAAGCTTGATGAATTGTATACAAAAAAAACTCCTTAGGTAATAAGTAATGTATCCACTTCTTCAAGGCTTGTATTATTGCATAGAACTTCTAATCATAAACTAAATATCTTCTCCTAGCATCATTTATTTTCTCACTGAAGTAAGCTATTGGTCTCCCTTCCTGACTTAACACGGCTCCTATTGCACTCCCACTAGCATCACAATCCACTTGCAATACCTTATCAAAGTCCAATAATTCCAACACAAGTTGTTATGTCACCTTCTACTACAACAACTCAAAACGCTTTTGTGCTCTAGATGTCCACTTGAATTCCTTCCAATCTCCTCTCATTGTCTCTGTCATAGGTGTGCAAATACCACTAAAATTCTTGATGAACTAATAAAAAGTTTCTAGTCCATGAAATGATCTTACTTCCCCAACATTCACAAGTGTAGGCCATTCAACTATTGCTCTAACCTTCTCAGGGTCCATCTTCAATCCTTTCACAGATATCACAAATCCCAAATACACTGGTTCTTCCTTCATGAAGCTACACTTCTTGATGTTTATCAACAAATTCCCTTCTCTCAACCTCTAAAATACTTGTTGGATGTCCTCCAAATGTTCTTCCTTAGTCTTACTAAAAATCAAAACATCATCCAAATAAACAATGACAAACTTACCCAATAACCTCCTCAATACTTCATTCATTAGCCTCATAAATGTACTAGGTGTATTATTTAGTCCAAATTGCATGACCAACCACTCATATAATCCCTTGTCTTGAAATAAATTTTCCATTCATCTCCCTCTTTGATCCTAATCTGATGGTATCCACTCTTTAGGTCTATCTTGGTGAAATATTTTGCTCCACTCAAACTATCCATGATGTCATCCATCCTAGGCAATGGGAATCTATACTTCATTGTGATCTTGTTGATAGCTCTTAAATCTATACACATCTTCCATTCTCCATATTTCTTAGGTGCAATACAGCTAGTACCACACATGGGCTCATGCTTTCTTTGATCAATCCCTTCCTCAACAACTCTTGTATCTGTCTATTTAGTTCTACATTTTCTCCTGGTGTCATCTAGTGTGCAATTTTGTTTGAAAAACTGGCTCTTGGAATAAGATTTGTATGATGATTGATACTCTGGATTGGTAGTAATCCTTCTGGAACATTCTCTGATACAAGATCTTATTACTCCATTATCAATTCAGTGACTTCCTTCTCTGGTGATTCCTCTTCCCTTATGATTCTTCCTACATCTAAGTCTTTGAACTTCCTTGGAATCAAGGAAAAACACATGTTTTCATGTCTCAATCCATCTATAAATCTTCTTCCATCTACCAAATTGATTCATGTTGTTCCACATACTTCACTTTTCAGTTCATCCTCCAAAGGTTTCAAGGTGATTCTCTTTCCATTGGATGTTATGGTATAATTATTCTTTCTCCCATCATTTATGGCTTTCTTATCATACTGCCAAGGTCTACCCAAAAACATATGACATACATCCATTGGCATGATATCTCATAGCACCTCATCACAATATGACCCTATTTTGAATTTCACTAGATATTGCTCACTTACTAGTATCTTGTGCTCATCTTGAATCCAGGCTATTCTATAAGGTTTCAAATGTTTTATTCTTTCTAAATTCAACTTTTTCACCATTTCCTTAAAAACTAGGTTATATGTACTATCACTATCAATGATGACTTTGTAATTCTTACCTCCTGCTTTACATCTAGTCTAGAACAAACTTTTCCTATGCAGTGCTTCCTTAGGTACCTCTTTCTCCTGGGTCAGTTCTCTCCTCATGAATAATGATTCTCCCTTTCAAGACTTCCTCTGGAACTCAGTGATTTCACTTATTCTTCCTCCACATATCTAGTTCTTGCATGACTTTCATTCTTCTTAATTTCTTGGCGACACTCAAATGCTTTATGTCCTTCACCTCCACACTTAAAATAGGTTCCTCTAAAAGTTCTCTTGTTAGACCCTTTCTCATCTCTTTGGTATCCATCATTATGGTAAGAGTTGTAGCCTCCTCTATTGTGGTGGTAAGAATTGCAGTCATCTCTACCTTTTTGGTATGAATTGGAATCCTTCTCTTCCTTGTGGTATGAACATTTTTCCTTGCTTTGCTCTGCATATGATCTTTCTCCTCTGGAATGTGACCTACCTCTCTGAAATCTACCTCCTCTTCCTCTCTACCTATGTTCATGCCTTTTTTTAGCTTTTCCTCCACCTTTAATGCAAACCGATATGCTTCTTCTACTAAATCCATCCTTACTAGACTCAACTCTTCCTGAATGTTCATCCTCAGCCCATTGATATACCATGACACTTTCTCCTTGCTTGCTTCACTACAATCATTCCTAATAATGATCTTATGAAATTCCTTAGTGTATTCCTTCATAGTCTTTTCCTTTTGTCTTAGGTTTTGCAATTTCTTCAGAAGCTCCATCTCATAGTCCACAGGTATAAATGGGTTCCTCAATTTTGTCACTATTCTATCCCATTTCACAATCTTCTCTTTTCCTTTTATATTTCTCTCATATTGAACTTCCTTCCACCATATTGCAACATGTCCTTTCAGCTTATTCTTTGAAAATCTCACCCTTTCTGAATCTTCAATTTCTTCATATTTAAAGTATTCTTCAATGTCATTTATCCAATCAATCAACTCGTCTGGATTCAAATTACCAGTGTACTTCGTAATCTCCATTCTAGGTCACTTTCCTATTTTCAAAATATCCTTCAACATCTTTACCTGATTTGATTCTTCCTCCTCGAAGGTTTCTTCAACTTGATCTATAACTTGAACTTCATCATCATCACTTTCATCATTCGATCTAGGGTTTAATCCTTTTATTTTGTCTTCCTCAATAGCTTCCAATCTCACTTTCATTGTTCACATAATTTCCATCATATCATCCATCTTTCTAGTAACATTAACATTAGTATGAATTCTTCTCGGTGGCATCTCTTCCTAGGATCTGGTGCAACTGCCTCAAGTTGGTGATCTAGTTACAGGAATGCAACTACCTCACAATCAGCAATTTGTTGACCAATACAAGTAGGTTACCTCAATTTGGTGATCTATCCACACAAAGATCTTATGGAATTCCTTACTCGGCTTCACAAAATCACTCTGGTGGAACTACCTCAAGTCAACAATTTGTCCACCTTCGCTCTCCCAAATTTGTAAACTTGCTATGATCTTCCAAAGGTTTGCAACTTCACTTTGATACCACTTGGTGTAGTCAAGGATAGGACTATCCAACCTTGCAGCAAGAGTAAGCACAATGAAAAATCAATGAACAAGAACATAATCACATATGGAAATATAGATAATGATCAATTATTCACTGGCAACTTGCCTTGCCTTTCAGCTTATAGAATTACAAAATTACATAATGATATGGCATTAAGCCCAGAAATACAATGTGATTTAAAGCCCTAAAACCCTATATCTTGGCTACTACTTGATTAATTCAACTACATGATGCCTATATATATCAATTCCCAGCTCCAAAAAAGGTTGATGTCAGCCTCAAGAGGTCTCAAACCTCAAAGTGGATGAAACGTATGAAGGTCGGCCAGAACATATGAATTTCCTTTGATCCTTCAAAAAACATGATGTGGGTCAAAACTAAGGTTCCTCAATGAATTTTCATCCTTATTAAATTGTATCTTGAGCTCTGCAAGTCACGAAATGGGTTTGCACCCTTAAAAAGCCAAGAATGGTCGGTGAATGCTCTCTGTCCAAATACAACTGATATTCTATTAGCGATGACTTCATACTAGAATCTCCAAAACACTTGAATTCTGGATATGATGTAGATGTTTCCATGAAGATCATATATCCTTCTATGTGAGCTCTAATGTTACAATGTGGTACAATGCGGTATGAAATATTGAGACTGGATCAAGACAGACAACTACTAAAATGCAAGAGAACATGAATGTAGATATTTTTGGTTGATGCAATATTGCTTGAAACCTTGGATGCCCCTTCATCACTATGACTTGAAATATTTAAGATCAAAGGAATCCTTCATCATGGTCACAATACTACAATGCACGCAATTAATTTTAGTTATTGATCTGGTTTCCAACTCTCAACACATACTTTGAATATAAAACAACGTATTACTAATAGGTAAGCTACCTCTAATCAAAATTTAACCACATATGAATGCATTGTGCTAAAAGCCACTGGACAAATGAAAATGTTCTTAGAGTTCAATGGAAATTTTTCATTAGGGTCGATGATTTATTAACTTGCAACTCATTTTGATGCAATATACTTGGGATTGTTGTATCTTTACATTATGTTGTGCACTCTAGTTTTGCATACAACACTCTATAGTGATTCCATATTTTTTGATTTTCTTCAATGATCTCCATGGAGCATACCATGAGCAATATCTTGTTTTGGAGGTCACTTTAAAATAAATTCAAAATTGTATCATAAGTGGTCATTCTTATTACATCTATGTTAAAAGGCCTTGCATTTGCAATGTTTACAATTTGAAATCATTTCCTCATCTTACAACTATGCGCCAATCATAGAATTGACAGATTTTGAGCATGGTACAATAATGAAATCCATCATTTTAATTCTCTTAGATTTCCCTTATTTTTTCCCATACAAGTATTAGTGTAATAGTTGACACATGATCAAAACTTGGTTCCCATGTTTAGGAATGGAAACAAGCCTGAATCTGCATATTTCGCTTGCTAGTCATTCGATACTTAGTTCTTTCTTGCATTCAATGAATATAATTATGTGATTTCCATCGACATTGATTCAACATTTATTTTCCTTTTTCCATTGCGACATGATTCTATTATGATTTTTTTCATATGTCAAACATGCCTCATTTGATAGTAGAAATCACCATATAATTTTTTTTAAGGAAGCATCAAACCTTCTACATGCAGTAATGTTATTACTTGTAGATTTCGTTAAATTTTCTCCCAAGAATGTGATATCCTTCGTACCACTTTCTCAACATGGTTTGGACCTTTTCTATGTTTTCATATTTCTTTTTACATGGTTTTATTCACTGGAAACCTTCCTTCAAAAATATTTAAAACTTGTAAGTAAAAAAAAAGGACCAAGGCTGACCACTAGCAATGCCATTATAGTCGTTGCAAATTAAATAATACTACACACCTTCCAAACTTAAATTAAAAACATAAAGTGCCTCAATCTCACAATATTATGAAGAGAAGGGAAATAGAAGGATGCACTACTCTTCACCCTTAGTTGTGCCTCTAGTAGAATGGGCAAATATTCTCAAGCAATTTTACCAATTCCTTATGCTCTATGAGTTGATACACAAGGATATCATTGGTCATAGAAAAAAACCATTTAAAACTTCATGTGCATGTGTAATCCAGTCAAGATACTTTTTTTAGAATTTTAAATTGAGGCTCAATTCAAATAGATTCATTTCTTTAGCATTTCCAACACTGCTTTATCTAGTCCAAGACACCACCATGAGCTTTCTAGAATTGTCCAACTCTCGCTTAAAATTGTGTAATACAACTTCTTTTTTATTTTTGATTAGTGCAGAATGATGGTTCTTAGTTTTCCAAAGTTTGAGAACATCCAAAAAAAGGAGTTTGATGTCTTGTTATCTCGCTTGAGTTATCTGAGTCAATTATTTGCATAGCATTACCCTTTCTCATGAAATGGACAAGAAATTAGCAATTGAATTCTTCAAATTCATGGTAAAACTTAAAAGGCTTATAGCAGCCAGTGTGTTAGAATAAGTCTAGTTTGAGATTGAATCATGTCAAAGAAAAATTAAATAATAAAAATAATACACATAAGAATGTAAATATTTCAAAAGAGGTTATAAACTATAGCTTTGTGTTATATTTTCCATTTGTTATTATGGGCAGGTTATGTTGTATGTTTGGAATTCCAACTGTGTGTTGCATTCTTCCCCCGTTGTTTGCATTCTAAAACCATGCATTGTGTTTTATTTAGATGGACATGCTTTGAGGTTGAAAATTATTTTCTCTTAGTGATAACCTAATTAATGTGGGGGGTGGGTAATTTTCACATAAACAAGATAACGAATTCCTTTCCCATGCTTGTAGTGCTCATTTACACTAAGGATGGGTTGAGAAGGCCTTGTTGGCAAGATTAACTTCCTTGTCCTTGCAAAAGGAATGTTGGTTATGCATGTGTCTGTTGACGTGTCTGATGGCACAACAATGTGTAAATAGAATATTGCTACTCTATTTCTCCTGAAAGAGAAAGATAATCACATGGATATCTTAGCTCCCAAGGTCTTTATAGTTGGTTCTCAACTGTGCTGATGTTGCTCAATGGTCAATGTAATAGTAATATTCAAGGGGCCTGCTGGTGTTGAGCTTCTGGATTGTTCTGAGATCAAACATAAACTTTAAACCTACTCTAACCAGGGTTTTTAAAGAAACAGAAAAAGATAGATCAGAGCTTTGGAACAGAAAAGAATGTTAATTCATCCAACTTAACCAGACTTGTTACCTTTCAAGGAATTCTTAACTAAAACTGGAGAAGAAAATTAACTTGTGACTAAAACATAGTTTCATTCATTCACAGTGTTGATGTCAATAACAAATTGCAAGTTACCATTTAAACAAAACATAAAATAAGACTCCAATCCTTGAAAGTTTCTCAAATCAAATGATTAAACCAAGATAAACAACATTCTGAAACACAATTTGAAGTAGATTTTAATTTGGTTGCTTCTATTGTTCATGAAATAGATAAGCAACATTTACAAATCTGGCACAATCACCAGTGTACATAAAATCCATGATTCCAAATTGTTTCCATCTATACTAATAAAACTTGAAAAATACATTACAGGATTCTGTTGAATCTAACTCCTAACTAAGAAGGCAAAAGAAGCTCCCATTACAAAGAATCAAGATGCAGTTTTGTCTCCCTTATCCTTCAGAAAATTCCTACTCTTGGAAATCTATCTCTAGACTTGTCTACTCTATTATCCCCTCTAACTGTCTCTATTCTTTTTTCTAACTTTTACAAAGAGGCAAGAATGCCATATACACAGAAGGTACCAAAAGAATACACTAGCCCCTATTTTTAGGGTTTACAAAATATCTCACTTGGTTGCAGGAGGGTCGGCCCTAAGATCTTTTGAATATAGTTAATGCTACATCGAATTGCATCCTCGCTATCCATGTTGGTGAAATATTTTTCCAGGGATGATCTATAGATCTTTTGCAGCTACAGTATTAACTCTAGTCTTCGTGTCCATCTTCGAACTCCTTCACAGAGCTACCTTGAATGCTCTAAAGAATTGTCATTAATGCGGATCCATTTCTACTGGTAAAAACTCACAGCTTTCCATCAGAATGACAGCCTCTCCTTCCTACTTTAGACCTTTCTACACGTTGACCATCTTTGGAAGCATCATCAGGCCTCCCTTTAGATCTGAACATCATCACCTAAGCCGATCCATTGCCTTTGGATCTAAGAATGAGTACATGTCATTTGCATTCTATTGATCCTCTTCACAGGGATAGTCAGTCAGTCAAAGGGCCAATGGGCCATTCCTTTAGCTTCTTCTGATTGGTGGAACATAGGCCATGTAAGATTCCTAGGTGTTCAAAGGTCATTCGAATGGAATTGCAAGTCAGTGAGACAATAATCGTGTCTCCATGATGCGATTATACCTCATAGCGGCCATCGGCATAACATATGGCAGTCGTCGAGAACTTTTAGTGAGCTGCAGAAGTCATATCGATGCCACAAAACCTATCGGCAAGACAGCATTCCCTCGGCAAGACCTCTCAGCGATCCCTTCTTTCTTTGGCGAGCACACCCACATTCAGCAAGACATTAGAGGTTTGACACAACGCTACCCCAAAGTCTCTTTGTCTCGACAAGACCATTGCACTTGAGAAGACATCTCCTCGAGCCCTAATCATCTGCTTGGAGCTTCTCTGAGCTCATTCTTATTCCCCAAGCTCAAGCCTTTTCTACTTCAGCAAGACTTCTTCAAGTCAGTGGGATATCTTGCCGAGTTCAAAATCTTTCAGCGAGCTCGTCTTATGTCGAGGAGACCTTTTATGTCGAGAATACCTCACCCTGAACTCACACCCTATCGCTAAGACATCTCTAGGTTGGCAAGACCTTTCATCAAGCACATTCCATTACACCGAAGGGAGAAAACATGTTGGCAAGACCATCACCAGTCGGCATGACCTTATGTCGAACCCTAAATATTTTAGCGAACTCATCTTGCCTCGGTGAGATTTCATTCTATCGACAAGACTCTCTGTGGTCGAGGAGACCTTTCGCCGAGGGAAAACCTCTTTTTCCAAAACTAGCAACCATCAGCAAGACCTTTTAGTGAAGACACTTTCTTTCACTAAGATATCTTGCATTTGCCCAGACATCACGCCGAAGGGAGAACCTTTCAGCGAGATCTTTACCATTCAACCAGACTTCGTGGCGAATACATATTTCTCCCCGATGTCATTTAATTTTGGCAAGAGTTCACCCTATCGGTGAGACATCTTGCTGAAGCCATCTCTCTCTCGACAAGATCCTTCCGATGACATCTCCATTTCGCTAAGACTTCATTTTATGTTGGCAGGACATCACGGGGTCGGTGAGACATCATGTTGAATTCTTCTATTCTCCCCGAGCTCACTCTATTTTGGTAAGACTTTCTTTGGTCATTGGGATGCTATGGCGAAATCATCCCACTCTTGTCGAGCTCAAACCCTTTTTTTTTATGAGACTCTGTCAGGTCAGTGAGACCTTTCACCGATATTATCTCCTATTGCTGAGACCCTCTACAGTCGGCTAGACCTCACACCAAAGGGAGAACCTTTCAATGAAACCTCCATGCTTCAACCAGACCTTATGGTGAATACAAATCTTTCTCCCCAATGCAGCCCTTTGAACAACTGTCGGCAAGAGTTATGCTAAAGGCATAACCTTTGGTGAGACATTCAGCAGTAGGGGAGATATCACCCTAAAGCCATTACCTTTCGTCGAGACCTCCATTTCATGTTCGGCGAGAGTTTTCCATTCGGCCAGACCTTATGGCGAATATTCCTTTCTCCCTAAAGGTACAACCTATCGGTGAGACATTCCTTAGTCGCCAAGACTTCTCAGCAAGCCCAAACCACTACGCCGATGCCACTTCACCTCGCCAAGGGTTCACCTTGCAGTGAGACTTCACCTCAAATCCAACTTTTTCACTGAGACTCCACCTCTTTGGCCAGACATCATGCCGAAGGGAGAACCTTTCGGCAATTAAAACTATCTCACCGACCGGGGC
This sequence comes from Sequoia sempervirens, assembly GCA_007258455.2. Lineage (NCBI taxonomy): Eukaryota > Viridiplantae > Streptophyta > Pinopsida > Cupressales > Cupressaceae > Sequoia > Sequoia sempervirens. The sequence goes on along the minus strand of VDFB02000015.1, from coordinate 575,376,163 downwards.
AATGAATAGAACCACTACTAGTTGGCAAGACACCTGGAAGGTCTTGTCGACTCTTGCCTTAGAGGAATTTTATGCCAAACTAGATTGGGGAATATTTTCCAACTGAGCCCCCTAACATATATCACCATGTGCATGCTTTAATCCTGCAAAACAAAGTCTCCATTAGTCCTCAGAAGCACATAAGATATATTATCATTTATGATTATTTCATTCAATTCTTAGCAAGAAGAAAACCAACTCAAGCTAAGACAGAACCAAAATCAAATAGAAAAAAAGACAAAATTAAGAGGAAAACAAAATAATTCCAAAGGTCAAAGAAAAATAATAGAGGCAATGAAACCAAAAGAGAAGGGGGACCCATTTTTTTCCAGAATAAAATGGGGTGGTTATACAGGGCATAAAAGTGTCATCCTATGGGGCCAAGACCTAGTGAGAGGTTGTCAAGGTCTAGTGAGAGACTACCAGGGTAGCACATGCCAAGACCATGTGATGACACTCTTCCCTATTGCAATCTAGTATTCCATAGTTTTGTGTTCCCCCTTTTTTGTGTGTGTGCCTCTGGAAGTATTGTCACTATTGCATGTGATGTTATTGATTGTTGCAATGTTGTACTGGTGTTATGTATAGCCTTGTTTATGTTAGCCTATTGTTTTCTTGACTAATTGTTAGTAGTGGGACCTTAGGGTTCCACATGGTTGGGAGGTTGGTGCTTTTTCCTCCATTGGGTTTCCCTTGTAGTTTTCCATGCGTGTGAAGGTTGTTCATTGTATAGTGGATTTCAAATCTTGCACCTATTTGAGAAGATAGTATCTATGTATATGTCTTGGTCTTGCATATCAGATGTAACACTTATTGTAATATTGATGTATTCTTCCCAATTATTTTGGAGAAGCCTTATTGTAAATAGTGTAATGATGTAACAATTATGATGTACTCTCATGTAAGGTGATTTTTATTTACACTTGTTAGTCATTTATAAATGATCTTTCATGATGTTTAATGGATGACATGTTATAGAGATGTATATTGTTGAATTATTTAATGTGATGGAGTAAAATAAACTCTCGATTGTTAGTTAAAATATGGATAATGAAAAGGTTATGGTTCTTGTTAGAGTTGTGTTAGTAGCATAGTCATGGAACCTTAGAGGACTTAGTTTAGTTAATATGATATGTTATATCTTGCAACTCATTTTTATTTACTTTAAAAAAAAAATTGACTCGTTATTTAATCATGTTATGTATTGTCCTCTGGGGTTCCTTGGTGGGGCATTACAAGTCCAAAGATGATAACTAACTTAACTAAGTGTATGGAAAAATATTCATTTCACATACAAAGTAGCTAAGTTAGGGTTTGGGTCAATAGATGTCCAAGTCAAAAAGTGTTGGTGTATTTGAAATTTTGCAAAGTTTGGTGAAGGATGGATGAAATGTTTGACCAAATGTTGACCTAGAGTGAACCTTTGTTTTGCAAGACCAAGGTGGTGAGAAACATGCTATACCTCTAAAGTGTTCAAACCCTAAGGACTCAATGATTGAGGAGTTCTTGTGAAATATGTAGATCTAGTTTGTCCATGAAATAGTGTAGAAAATGTCTCCTTATTGATCTATCTCGGTTGTGGTGATTTCTTAGGATACATCTCCAAATATACTTTGCACTATGATGTGTAGGTTTGAAATAGTAACATGTATACCTTCTCTTGGAGATTTTTATTTTGTGAGATATCATTTAGAGAAGAATTAAATTATGGAAAAGAGGATACTTATTGCCATGCGAGAGGTGGTAAAATGGGCCTTCCAACCATAATAAAAATGTTTTCCTCTTGTTTGTCTAAGATGTATGTTGTGTTTCTCCACTAGGTTGGTGTTTCATTTGTTTCAAAAGTGAAGCTCCTCAAACTACTAATTATATCTATTTTTTCTCCTTCAATTAGTTCAAAGTTCAGTTGTATGATAGCAAGCATAAGGTTAGTTTGTTCAACCAAAGCAATCAGATGCCAAATGGTCATGTGTGGTTCAATTTTTCAATTTATCTTGCTTAAATGAGTTTCTTTTTACCACAAACACTTGTCTTGCTTAAGTTTCAAACTAAATGTCTATGTCAAAAACATCATTCATTTCACAAAGTCCATTTTGTGAAAAGGATGAATTTAGGGGCATAGCTACCTAGGTTAACTTTTGGAAGTATGGATTGATATGTAAACCAAAATATTTAGAAGTCTCTAAGGATAGAAATCCTTAGGAAAAGCATCAATATCAAGGTTTTTTCAAAGGGTATCCATACTTAGACCAAAGGCTTTGAAATTTTGAAAAGAATTGTTAATGTTTGTTTGCAATTGTTTTGGAACTAAGCAAGTATTAAACTAACTCACAAGCACTTACAATCCTAGTTTGAGTAGGTATGTATTTCTTAGTAGGCTTACCATCACCCCCTAAGAGATGATTAATACATGAAGATGAAATGTAAAAATAGGATATGTCAAGGAAATGTAACCTCTTGACATGCCAAGCAAAAGAGTCCCTTCCCTATTTGCTTTATTGTCTCAATCAAAAATCAGACATGGTAAGTAACTTCTTGGAACAATGTTATTCCAATGTACTACCTTAAAATACATTTTGGAATTGGACTTGGTTAGCCACTAAAAACAAGGATTTTAATGACCATATTTGGCATAAAATAGTGTTATACATGCAGTGATTCACTCAATTAAGAGGCCTCCTAGACCTTAGAAATATCTAAGGGTTTTAACGCATCACAAGGATACTAAGGGAGACATTCATCGATATAGGATAGGAACACTAGCTGGTTAATGACTTTAGCCACAACCAATTATTTCTATAGTGAACCAAAATGAAAGCACCACTTGGGTCATTCCCTCTCACAAGTTAGGAGGTAGGCCCTCTAAAGGTAACACATGTTTGAAGCTTAAAATGATTTTCATCACCCAAGATTTCCAAAAGGCGCAAGGGGAGAGGATAGGCGCTTCTAAGAAGAAAAGGTATACTTTTTTGTTTCTCTTCACCCAAGATATCACAAAGCCCAAGGGGAGAGGATATGCACAACAAGCATACACAAGCAAATCAGACACATGTTCATTTTAACCTTGACAAGCATAATTAATTCATTTTAAGCACTAAACAAAGTGTGGATATTGTTTTGTTCAATTTTAAACCAACAAGAATAATGATGTGATGGTTTAGTTTAACAAATTTGAACATTTATTTTAAACCCAAAGAAATATAGTTGGTCCTAAAACATGAAATAAAGCATCATAAATGGGTTATAATTGCCCCATAAGTGTCGAAACACTTGTTACAATTATAAAATCAAATGGCAGTATGCTCCTTCACTTTGAATTCTATTGTCCAAACCTACAAAACCAACTAGCCTCAAAACAAAAACAAGTTAGTGACATGTTAGCAATCAAATGAAATCAAAAAATTAAAGCACGTGTAAAAATTCAAGTTTAGTTGTGTTTACTAGTAAAAAGAAATGTTGAAATCAATTGTGTCATTGTATTTCCATCAAATGCGTCGCTATATTGAAAAATTCAAGGCATCGTTTTGCAGTAAATAGTGACATCAATAGCATCACCAAATCAAATTTGTCACTAAATAAAAATTTATGGCACAATGAAATATAAGTTTAGCATCGCTATTTAAATGTGTGTTGACAAAATTTAATAGTGTGTCGCCAAATCAATTATGCTTCGTTGAATTTGCACTGAAGTGCGTCATTGTATAGCGACGACTCCCAGATGCATTAGTGAATCTTTAATAGCATCGCTAAATCTACAAACACAAGCAAAATGGAAATCTAAAGAGAAATTCATCAGATTGATTAGTTCAAACCCTCCTTCTAGTGCCAAAATGTGACAACGATGTGGTATAGGTTAAATATACCTGATCCATGAGGATTCGAAGCGTATTCAAACCATTATGCATTAGTCCCAATAACATCATTCAATGTAAACTAAACTAAGAAGCCATTAAAACTAGCATATTAAAATACAAAAGCTTCATAAACATCTATTCTAATCCATTGAAACTTATCCTATCGAGGGAGTGGTGTCGCATTGATGTGGAATGGCGACACTTTCCTAATCCCTTGGATAATGAGCTTGTTTCGATTGATTCTATTGAAGAGAATCGACAAAACTGATGAAATATGTGTTGTGAAACATGATGAAATCTATTTTAACATGATAAATGCTAAGATGATCGATGTGAGTGTATGCAAAGCTATTCTAAATGTATGCAAGATTTGAAAGATTAAAACCCTAGTTTCAAGATATACTAAATGGATGCAACTAAGTTACCATAGAAGCCATTAATGGATGCTCTAATCTAATGTTGCATGTAAAATAACCTAAAACACTTTTAAAACATAAAATGTGAGTGCAAATGGATGTGATTTTCAATAGCATAATATTGCTCTGAAAAGGTGGATCCCTATTCAATAGATGCAAACCCTATTTATGGAATAGGCAAAATGAAGCTAATGGCCAAGATCAAAAGGATCAATCAATGGTCAAAATGGAAGGAAGATGGAAGCATAGATCATGGATTCCCATCAAGGGTTGAGAATGCAAGATGATATTTAATCAAGGGCTTACATTCATCCAAACAAACACACTTTCAAAACATGCACAAGAAGCTTTGTTAAAATTTTGTTATAAAAAAAGAACATTCCCTTTTTCAAATGAGTGAAGAAAGAGAATATTCTCATGGATGACGAAAATTAGATATTTAGTTAATTAAAACCAAATTTAATTGTGCAAAAGGGGAAGGAATATTCCATGAGAATATTCCCTTTTTTTTGGAGGAATGTACAAAGGAGGAATATTCCCTTGCATGTGGGAGGATTAGATTTAATTAGTAATTTGATAATTAAAACAAAGCTTTAATTATGCAAATTAGGGGAATTAGGATATTCATTAAATAAATGATTTAATGAAAAATGGGGAAGTGGTGATATTTAATTAAATAACTTAGGGTTATTTAAATAAATAAGAGGACTTAGGGATTAAATTAAATAATTTTATTTATCCAATCTAACAGGATGAAAGGTTAGCATGAAAGGGGTGAATTAACCTAATTAGGTCAATTAGATTAATAGATGAAATTGGCATAATTAATTAAATTTAGCTAGGCTAATTTAATCAATTAAGTGAAAAGAGGAGGGGTTTTAGGAGGAAACGATGTTATTGTATCATATTCAAGTGTGTGATATCATTCAAGACATTTTTAAGTGTATGCACTACCCCTCCTTCTTTGAACTAGATGTGTAAAGATATGCATCAATCCAGTGGATCTCAAGATTCATTCTTTGTTTTGGACTGATGTTGGAGGATACATCTCAGGGGGAGTAGGTAGTGGCTCTATTGTTTGTTTTAGTCAAGGGGAGTAAGTTTTGCTATGTAGGTTGGTGTTTCCCTTTGTCAGTTGTGTCAAAGGATATGTACAGTGGTTGTTAATTGATACAATTTATTGTGTGCTCCTAAGGGGGAGTATGCAAAGTAGTAAAAAGAAAAGGTAGTTGCAGAGCTATTGTTGTCCCTTATAGGTATTACCTTTGGGGGAGAGATAAAGTATGCATGTTTGATGTCAAAGGGGGAAAGATATGTAAATGCGGTGCCCTTTTCCATTGATGTCAAAGGGGGGAGAAAATAATGTGAAAAAGGATCAATTGTGAAAGGTAGAGAGAATAATGTGTAAAAGGAGAGAAAGTTTATATGGAGCAATATGTTGATGATCAGAACTGTTATGTTGGTTGTTGGTGGTTTTTCACATCATGTGTTGTCATCAATGACAAAGGAGGAGATTGTTGCTAGTATGAGTATTTGGTGTTGTCATTAATTTCAACAGGTTTATGTTCATGTTGTCATTGATGTCAACTGGTAATGGTTGAGAAGTTGTGATGATTCTTTTATTAGTTTCATTATGTTGCCATTAGTAAGTGCTACTTGTTTTAACCTCTAGTGTTGCTTTAATAAGATTTTTTTTGGTTGATTTGTTGTGTTGTAGTTGGTTTGGTAATGATGGGGAAGTTTTGAAGATGATGAGAATGTGTCTATGGTGCTTGGTTTCCAAGTGCTTTTGATAAAATTTGAATAAAAGAGGAAATTGTGTTGTAGAGTTGTTCTAGCATATAGAGTGGTGTTTTGGTTTTGCTCTACATTTCTTCTATGTTGAAGATCTACTTGTGTGGTTTGGATATGTTGATCAGAGATGTTCATAGATGTTATATATGGAGTTTCTTGTTTTGGATCATTGTGTAGAGAAATTTGTGTTCACCAATGTGTGCACTATGTTGTAGTGTTGTTTGGGAGAAATATTTTTTCTTTGCATTTCTTCGTAGTTTTATTTTTGATCTTGTGGTTTTTGAAGTGTGTTAATTCAATTCATATCTACCTTTGATCAAATTTGTTCATGTTTTGGTGCTTTGCAAGTTGATTTCTTGAGTTATAGTTTGTGGAAGTTTATCTGGGTGCACAGGATGAGTTTTTTCTTTAGGTGAAATTTGTTGCAAAGTAATTTGTTGGATTTCAAAGTGTTTGTGGAATATTATAGATTATGTTTTAAGTGTTGTGTGTGGTTCATGAGTCATTTTTAGATTTGAGGAAGTGTGTACTTAAATGTTAATGGTGTTTGCACAAGTTTAGTCGACCTTGGGTGTCTACACTAATTGTGGATTTTCTTCAATGATTGTGGAAGCATTACATGATCTATATTTATTATTTTGGTCCAATTTAAGATGTGGTGTGGTCCACTTTCATTCCTTTCCATCACAGGAATGCTTAGTGTTGACCTAATTTGAATTTTCATGGTTGAGGTGCATAGTTGACCTTAGAGAATGATTTCAAGGTTGAAAAAGGTATAAATAAGTGTTGTGTTGATGGAGGATTGTAGTATAGAGTGTTTGATGTGAATTTCATAGTTGTGAAATGTGAATTTTTGAAGTGCAATATGAGCTTCAATGAGTTAGACTACTGGAAGCAGTGAGCAGAAGGTTTCTACAATCTTCATAAAGGTTGTGAATGTGTATATGATGTTGTGTTGGAATTTTTTGTTGTATTGAGATGGATTTCTCACTGTAACATTATTCTTTTATTTCTTTCTATAATATAGTAGTGAAGAGGAGTCTTTTTGTGAAGGAGAGAACAATATATTGTGTGAAGGGGGCATATGTTTTGGTATTACAAAGGAAGGAATTACAATATACTTTCAATGCAAGAATAGAATAAAATAATTGTAGGATAAGCTTAAGCTTTTTGAAATTGCAGAGAAAGTTCAATATTCTTTTAGGTATGTCTTATCTGATTTTATTTTATTAATTTCCCTGATTACTATGCTATAATAAACCCAAGCATTTATAGGTAAAATAAATATTTATACATAAGAACATATATCTATGTATATGAAAATGACACAACTGAGTTTATTTACTTCTAGATATATCATTTAAATCTCCATTTATCTACAATGGAAATCAGAGATAATGGGTCTAAGTATGAGAAAATCTATCATGACAATTGCATTGTGTTTGTTTAAGGAATGAAATTCTAAATAGAACTTAGAAATTAAATAACTATACATTTAATATTATGAAATATTTTTTCCTACTAAATAGGACTGTATAGAAATATTCTTATTTTAGTTGTGAATATAAATATCAAATTGATATATGTATATATGTATATGTATACAAAGATGTATTATATTGATATGTGTGTGTGTGTGTGTGTTTATATATAAAAATCATTTTGGGGTTTCATTTATTTATAAACAGAAAAGTATTAGACTTATTTAATGATAGTGAGTATTCTGATTTTACTTAGAACTTCTAAGTATGACAAATATTTTGTAAATATATGCTTATTTTTACAAAATTAATAGATGTCATTATATTCTTTCCTTAGTATTATATATGTTTCTTGAATGAAGAATGAAGAGGAAAACATAGAGAAATCAGACATGTTTATGAAGATATCTTGATACTAGTGAATTAAACTCTTATTTATCTATGTTACAAGTTGTCAAGACCTCAAGTGATAGATAAAGAGTCGCGAGTCAATGTTATTATCTGAATGTACTCTAACTTGTAAAAGATTTTTAAAATTATAGGTATGAAAAAATGAGAGTATTATGGTCTTCAAACAATTGTAAAAACATATGAACAAGTGGCAATAACCAAGGTTTGATAAATTACGAGTACATAATACAGGTGTTCATTGTCAGGAATATAATTCCATGACCTTAGTTCTTTACCGACCATGGAAATTTATACATGATTGATATTACACCCTTGTAAAAATTTATATAAACAATCAAACAAGTCAACCACATGTTAAACCATAGGTATTTTTTTCATTTCTAAGTTGAGTTAGAGATGTGTGAATTCACAACTACATTTCCTATGGAAGTGTTTATTTTATTTAAAACTTTTTCCAAAGTAATGCAAAATCCTTTGTTTGTATTTAGTTGGTTCATAGTGATCTTGATTACTTAATCCAGTTAGATTGGTCATATGTAGTTAGAGGTTGTCTAAATTTGTATGGTCAATTGGGTTATATAGGACACAACACTAGGACTTTGATGGCATATATTGTTGGCTTCCTTTGTATATACTCTTCATGAAGGGTAGTTCCACTTCCATATGGAATGTGTGTGGGGGACCGTTGATATGTGGTTGAAGGTAAAGCACTCAGGTGATGCTCTCCCTCTTACAAATGACTTCGCTAAGACTTGTGGGACAAATAAAAAACTCCAGATATGGAAGATTTTATAGCACTATTGTGTATTCTAAATATGTTTACTTTAAATTCAATTCATATATGTAATGTGAAAGAAAATTTTATCATAATTTCCTTATTTAAATTGTTGCATTTTAAATTCAAATGATTATAGTTTCCTCTTAATTATTATTCATGTAAAATGAATGTTATATGAATTTTAAAAAAATTACTATGGATTTTTAGCATGTGGATATTTTTATCTAGATAACTCCTTCAGTATTTATGGTTTTGAAAGATGCGTATTTTACACCCCTGCTTTACAAAAGCATTATCCTCAATGCTAAATTTTTATTTTTCTTCTTCTTCACCTCCTTTTTTCTGCTTTTGCTTCTTCTTCTTCTACTATTTATTATTCTAGGTTTTTTTCTTGTTCTTTTCCTTGTTCTTTTTCTTGTTCTTGTTCTTGTTCTTGTTCTTGTTCTTGTTCTTGTTCTTGTTCTTGTTCTTGTTCTTGTTCTTGTTCTTGTTCTTGTTCTTGTTCTTGTTCTTGTTCTTGTTCTTGTTCTTGTTCTTGTTCTTGTTCTTGTGCTTGCCTTTTTCTTGTTCTTGTTCTTGTACTTGGTCTTGTTCATTTTCTTGCTCTTGCTCTTGTTCTACCTTTTTTCTTGACCTTTTCCTTTCTCTTTTTCTTTTTCTTCTACTTCTTATTCTTGTTCTTTTTCTTCTTATCTTCTTCCTCTTTTTGGCTACTTTTTGTTGTGACCAAGTTCCAAAACACTGATTTTATAATAAATCACACAAATTAAGTCCAAATACTCTAAAAAATTTACTATAACTTACTAAGGTTTAGGTCACACTTACATAAAAAAATATCCCAATAATTAGGTGTTTTGTATCCTTAAGAGAAACATTTTTGAAAACCATAATTCTATAATAATCACTTAATTCTACTCCAATCCCTCTAAATTTTAGATCATAGGCTCCTCCCTTAAGTCTTAAAACACCCACTAAAAATTATGAACTAATTCACTAGGATTGGAGAGATATGTGCTTCCAAAATAAATTGTTTAGAAACCCTAATTTTATAATAAATCACTCAAATCTACTCCAATTCCTTTTAAATATATATTGTAGCTTCTTTAGTAGGTTCTTCAAAAATATTTTAAAAATGATAAAAAAAACTCACCAAAATTTGAGAGATATGTGCTTCCCAAAATGACCTCCAAATTTGAGAAAATGCCTTGCCTTCATGGTACCAAGATCATGCTCTGATACCACTTGTAATGAAATAACTTGCACAAGAGAATACTATAATATGAAATATATCAAAAGTACTTGATAATAGTATTCCACTTCAAGGGGGAAACCTCCTAATCCACTTTGATGGGGGTACGTCCAATATTCTTCAATAAGAACACAACACTCCACATGATGATAATAACTAGCTTATATATCTCTTATATATACCATACTTATGACTTGGATACCACCTACACCAACTTAGATACTTAAGTGTAACTTCTAGGATGACCTAAATACATATATATGATTATAATAATGGTTATACAACTTATTTAAGAGTTAAGGTAGCCATAAGATGACTACTCATAACACAATACACACTATAAGGTTAGGGGCATTACATTTTCCCCCTCTTTACAAAAGCATTGTCCTTAATGCTAACTTTTTCTTTTTCTTCATCTTCACCTCCTTTTTTTTCTTTTTCTTCTTCTTCTTCTACTACTATTTTTTATTTTGGGTTTTGTTCTTGGTCTTATTCTTGATCTTGTTCTTTTTCTTGTTCTTATTTACATTTAAATTCTTGTCCTTTTTCTTTCTCTTATTCTCTTTCTTCTACTTCTTGTTCTTGTTCTTTTCCTTTTTCTCTTCTTATTTTTGGCTGCTTTTTGTTGTGAAGAAGTTCCAAAATACTAATTTTGTAATAAATTACACAAATAAAGTTCAAGTACTCTAATTTTGTTACTATAATTTACTAGGGTTAAGATCACTTTTACCTAAAAATAATCTCCCCAAATTTAGGTTCTTTGTAGCCTTGAGATAAATATTTTTGGAAATTATAATTCTATAAAAATTTACTTAATTTTTCTCCAATTCCTCCAAAATTTGGATCGTAGGCTCCTTTCTTAAGTCTTAAAACACCCACTAAAATTCGTGAACCAATTTGCTAAGATTGGGTAGATATGTGCTTCCAAAATAAATTGGTTAAAAACTCTAATTTTACAATAAATCACTCAAATATGATTTGATTCCTTTCAAATATAGATTTTAGCTTCCTTAATAGGTTCTTCAAAAACCCTTCAAAAATAAAATTAAAAAAAAACCACCAAAATTTGAGAGATATGCGCTTTCCAAAATGACCTCCAAAACTAAGAAAATGTCTTGCCTTCATGGTGCCAAGATCATGCTCTAATACCATTTATAATGAAATAACTTGCATAAGAGAATAATATAATATGAAATATATCAAAGTTACTTGATAATAATATGCCACTTTGAGGGGGAAATCTCCTAATCCACTTTGAGGGGGATACCTCCAATATTCTTCAATAAGAGCACAATGCTCCACATGATGATAATAACTAGCCTTTACCTCCTACATAAACTATACTTGTGCCTTGGATACCACATAGGCCGACTTAGATACTTAAGTTTTAATGTCCCTAAATATTTGGTTTGAGGCTTGCATAATTGGAAATAATTATTTTATGGCTTAATTAATTTTTATTTGGCAAGGTGAATGTGGGAAATGAATTTTCATGATTTATTATTATTTTTTGGAGGTGCCAAATTTATTTATTTTTCCAAGGAGTTGGGCGAGTGGGAAAAAAATAAAATTTAAATTTAAATTTAAAAAAATATTAAAAACTAAATAACTAATTAAAGAAATTAATTCGAATTTGGATGCCCAAGTTGGGTCAGCCAAGGTGGAGGGAAAAGGTAAGTTGGATATAAATACATGATCTTGAGAAGGAATTTAATCAATCAAGCATATTATTATTTTAGTTTTAAACTAGAAACTTGTTGCAATCATTCCAAGGATGAAAACCCTTGTGAATTATTGGTGAGTTGGATAAAAACCCAATCTCATCTTGGGAGGACTTCATGATGGAGGTCTACTTGTGCTTAAATGGTGTTTGTGAAGGATTAAGGTCTAGAAAGTAATATTCAGATTTGTAGATCAGTTTGGGCAATGTTTTGAAGGTAGACTTTGCATTAATTTTCCCTAGGGTTTTACCCTAGAGTGGAGTGCCACATTTGAAAAAGAGGCAACTAGGGTTTGGAGGTCATTTGTGTGCATTACAAGGGTTTCAAACCCTCATTTTCAGACTAGTAGACCAACACACCTCTTGGTAGGGTTTTGGAGGAATCATCATTCACATTTTTCATACTTTTTGGTATCTTTGCATAGCTGGGGTAGTTTGCCCAGCCAGGGCATATTTGGAGCAACATTCTTATGCATTTTGGGTGTGTATTTAGACTTGATTTGTAGTAGCATATTTTTGGGTTAATTTTGGGCATGTTTGAGCCCATTTTATAATGCATTTTGCATAGACAATAATTCTGATTTCTAGCAACAGTTGGGACAATTTGAAATCAAATTTGTTTCATGTACTTGTGATCATTTTTTAGATGTTCATTATTGGTTGTGTTCATGGTTGAAAAGATAAATATATATATTTTTATTGTTTGATCATTTGGATGCATATATGTTCATTGTTCATGTTTTCTTGAAATTATAAAATCAAATCAGAATCTAGGGCTTTGAGCAAAAAATAAAAGTGTAGAAATTTAGTGCAAATTTGAGTTTTAAATCATATTTAAAAAATCAAAAAATTAGGGTAGAAATCAGAACCAAAAATGAAAAAAATAGAAAATATCTTGTGTGAGATATTTCAATGGTATCAAAGCCATGTATCTTGCCAACCTACTAGGTATGTGATTCAGAAAGTTTTGGAGTAATGGCAGCACATGTGATTGATGATATAATGGTTGCCTATGATGAGTATAATACAATTCTAGCAGAGGTTAGGAATGCAATCACCTTGAATCAATCTATGAATCAACGAAAGGATAAGAATAAAAACAACCAAGAGAGGAAACCAAAGAAGCATGGGAAACCAAGTGTTGAAAACATCTTGAATCAAATGGTGTAAATTTTTATGCAGTCACAACAACAATTGCATACATTCATTGGTCAAGTCACAAAATAGGAATAATATGAGAATACATGAAGATATCAAAAATTTGAGGAAAGAGATAGAAAAATAATAAGTTATAATTGAAGAAAGGTTAGAGAAGGAAGAAGTACTTATTTGGGACTTGTAACCCACAAGTAATTATGAGGAGGACAAAAATCAATTAGCATATAGCCCTAAAGAAGACATGTTCAAAAGTTCATTTCAGCTCTATGAGGAAAGGGACAAAGGAGATTCACCTATTGAAGCTACAAATGAAGATCACATGAAGATTGAAGTAGATATCACCATGGAGATTGTTGAACCAACCATGTTAGATCAACTAAATCAAGGTATGGGTTCTAGTGATGTTTCACTAATTGAGCCTAGCATTGCTTCATCGCCTTTACATCATTTTGCGAAGGAATCAAATTGTGGTTTGGGTGTCCTTAAGTTGGATGTTTCCCATACATATGTGAGCAAATTAGAAATTTCATTATGTAGTGAACAAAGTGAATTGGATCTAAGATAGATTTGATATTGCAAGATTTGAAGGATCCCTTGGTGGTTAAGGAGGTTATAGTTGTGCACACTCTTTATAAATCAACCATTGAGAAAGATCATGATGTAGAAGACTCTACTCATTGCTTTTGTGGTGACCCTTTGATTGAGCATGATGATGACCTAGTCTCCACACATATATGTAATGAAGAAGAGGCCATGAAGGAAGCCTACTTGGAGGTGCACATTTATGAAGACCAGTAGACACTGAAAAATGTCCTAATCGATGTCATATTTAAATCTGATTTACTAACATCATTTCCTCTTTAATCCATCCTCTTTTCGCTTAATTGATTTAATTAGCCTAGCTAATTAATTAATTACATCATTTTCATCTATTTGGCCTAATTAATTAAATTGGGTTAATTCATCTCTTTTAGCACTAACACTTCATCGAATTAAATTAAATAAATCAAAATATTTAATTTAATCTCCTAAGTCATCTTATTTAATTAAATAACCCTAAGTTATTTAATTAAATATCATTTCACCCCTCCCCTATTTATTAAATCATCTAATTTTATAAATATCTCTTAATTCTTCTAATTCCCTAATTGCATAAATTAAACCTTGTTTAATTAGCAATTAAACTAATTTTCCTCTAAGCAAAGGGAATATTCCTATGGAATATTATTTATCCTTTTTGCATAATTAAAACTTTGTTTTAATTTGTAAATTACTTTTTTCCTCATCCTAAAGGAATATTCTCTCTCCTCCAATCAACTCATTTGGCTTCTTGAACAAGTTAACCTTTAACCTCTTTAGCAAGTTACCTTTGACCTATGTGAACAGGTCAAATGTGTGTTTGTTTGAGGCAAGTGTGAGCCTTTGATTAACTTTCATCATGCATTCTCATCCATTGATGAGAATCCATGATCCGTGCCTCTCATCCCCTTCATCTTGAACTATTGATTAAGCTTTTTAATCTTAACCATTCATTCCTCATTTTCTCTCCTATAAATAGATCACTATTTGGAGACAAATGGATCCATCTTTTAGAGCAAACTTATGTTGTTGAATTTACTCACATGCACACTCATCTTTTACTCACTTTTTAGCTTATTTTAGTTCATTTTCATTGCATAATAGCTTAGAGCATCCATTAATGGCTTCCATGCATCCATCTTAGTTTGTAAATAAATTAGGGTTTTCATCTTTTAGCATCATTTTAGCTTAGATTTGCTTAGAAATAGCTCAATTAGATCATTTGTAACATAAAATCATGGTAACTTAGCTTGCATCATGTTCATTTTAGCATAAACTAGGTTTTCACACATCAATCACTATGGTTTCATCAATTCTCTTCCATAGAATCGACTGAAACAGGCTCACTAATCATAGGATTGGGAAAGGGCCATTGTTCCACATCAACACAACACCAATTCCACAACAAGATAAGTTTCAAATGGATTACAGCAGATTTTTTGAAAGCTTCCATGATTTAGTATGTTAGGTTTTGATAAAATGTTTAGTTTGAATTTCATTTGATTGATCTTATTGAGATTTGAGTATTGGTGGCTCCATTATGCTTCAATTCTTCATGGATCAAGCATAATTTGATGGATACTAATATTTTTGCATCACATTCTAGTGCTAGAAGGAGGACCAACCAATAATCTAACTATTTTTTATCTTGAATTCCATTTTTATGTTGTTTTGCAAGTTGCAGTGACGCTCAAAATACAAACGACGTTATTTCAATAGTTTCGCCATATAGCGATACCCTGTCAATTTGTAACACCAACATGTATTTAATCTGTTGACTTTGATTTAAATATGGAAATGTGTATTGAATTTAGAGATATCAAAAAATGTAAACAGCAATGCTCAAACTCACCAGTACGACACTTTCAAATTCCAAATCGCGATGCCATCGTTAGAAGTGGCACCCATCAAAATAGTGACACTATCGTGCTCACTACTCTTACTAAAGAGTGACACCCATTTTCACCAGAGCGACACCTAGACTTCAAATCGTGACGCTATCATGTGTAGCGACACCCAACTCTGACTAACTGGTTTTGCAAATTTGGAGAAAAACTAGGAAAAATTTTACCCCAACTTGTTAGGGTCATAACTTTCTACTCGATGGTCAAAATTTGAATCCATTTGCACCATCAAAAATCTCTCCAAGAGGACCAATTCAATCCCTAAAAATTCAGTTCCTTTGATAGTCAATTTTTAGGGACTGATGCAATTTTCAACCCCAAATTCCGCTATGAAGGCCTTCGAAAATGCGATTTACTACAACATAGAAAAAACCAAAAAACTTTGAAATTTTTAATTTTCAGGTTTTCTTAGTTGTAGTTATTGTAACAGTGTTTTGACACTTTTGCAGCAATTATAACCCATCATATGCTGCTTTGGTTTATGTTTTAGGACCACTAAATTTCCATTGGATTTTAAAACTTACAATCTTAGGACAAACTAGCTTTCAATTGGGCTTAAAATTCATTTTCAAAGTTGGTAAAATTGAACCCTCACATCATCATTTTACTTTGGGCTTAAAATTGAACAAGGAAACTTCAATTTTCAATTGGTTCTCTAAAAAGAACTCATCATTGCTTTGAGGCTTAAAATGAACTTGTGCTTTCATTGTTTTGTAATTTTCTTTGTAATTTGTGTCATTCAAATGCGTATGCACTTCTCTCATTCTTCATAGAAATCTTGAGAATCAAAAGCATTTTAGTGACATTGGTTGTCTAAAATATTACCTACATCTTTCAGTTGGGTTTAAAATTGAACAATCATGCTAGTGTGAGAAAGAGACATTATGTGTGTCCCCTCCTTGCGCTTTACACGAACTGGGTGGTTGAACTACAAGTGTACTCCCTTGATTTTTTTATCTTTAGAGGGGCCTACCTAAGACCAATTCAAAGTTTACTCCAACCAATTTTTCACTCAGGCTGATATATAAATGGATAAGACTAAACTTGATACTTCCTCATGGTATGTAGGCCTTAGTTGTACAGTGTCTTTCAAAATGGGGTACTACCGTAAAAAGTATAAGAGCCCCTAGTAGGATTGATCAAATCCTTTAGTGGCTTGTTGGACACTTGCAAGGTGCCATGTCCCTGATTACCTTTACTACAACCCATTTTTTTAGCATGCCAAAATGCTAAAAATATTTGTTGGTGCAAGAACGGACGTTTTGAAGCTGCCCCACATCTGTACTATTCAATTTTAGATATAGAAAAATTCCTTTTAATCTCTGAATTTTAAGGATTTTGAGATTTGGTGGTCTCGAGAAGTGTGTGCCATGGAGGGGAGCCAGTGTCACCAAATCTCTAACTGTTCGCATTGTCTATTGTTTGGAGAAATCCAAGTGGGAACTCAAAAAATATAGTCATTTCTATCCTAGGATTGTAAATGATTGTGAGTTAGTTTAACACTTTTCTTGGTTTCAAAATGATACAAAAACAAACATCCACTATCTTCCTCAAAATTTAGAACACTTTGGCCTAAATATGGATACCTCTTAAAAAATCCTTGATATTATTGCTTGTCCTAAGGATTCTATCCTTAGAGATTTCTAAATATCTTGACTTATATCAAAATCTATATTTTCCAAAGACAAAATGGCAATTATGGCTTCAACCTCATGATTTTCACAAAATGGACATTGTGAAAGTTATGATGTTTTTGACAAAGACATTTAGTTTTAAAACATAACTACGACAAGTGTTTGTGGTAAAAACAACTTCATTAATCCAAGATTAAATCAAATGAACACCCTACATTGATGTATGTTCAAATCATTGACTCACCCAAAACAAGCAAATTAAGACGAGAAAAACATTGGAAAAATCATTGAGTTCCAAAGTCATTGAGTTTTATTGTCAAAATCATTGGTTCCTATTTCCAAAATTATTTGAGTCCTATTTTACCAAAGTCATTGAGTTCTTAGGGTTTCATCACTTTAGAGGTATAACATGTTTCTCACTACCTTGGTCTTGCAAAACAAATGTTCACTTTATGTCAACATTGAGTCAAACACTTCATCCACCCCTTAACCAAATTTCATCCTTCACTTCATCCAACTTTGCAAAATTTAAAGTACACCAACACTTTGGACTTAGAAATCAATCAAACCAACTGCTAACTTAGCTACTTTGTATGTGAAATGTATCCTTTTTCATGCACTTAGTTAAGTTAGTTATCATCTTTAAACTATTTTATCTTGAAGGTCATAAGTCTACCTTAAATATTTTTCAGTTCATAAACATCCTTTATCCCAACATCAAAACATCAAACTCAAGTCAAAATTTTTGCCCCAAAACATTTTCAAAGATCACTTCCCACATCATCCATCTTCTCACCCCCCATTATCATCATTTCTCCCAAAAGACTTAGAGCATCCCTTCTACCTAGATTTGAGTCAACTAGAGAATTCAACATTACAAATCTCAACACACCTCTCCCATCGTTGACTCACAATAAATGGTTACAAAGAGGTCACAATACAAGAGAATCATGGAGAAAACCAAAGTCCCATCTATTGATAATCAGTGATCCCAATCCTCAATAATTTTATCCAAGGAGTTATTCTACCTCCTCACAACAACCATCATCTCCATTAGGTTCATATGAGATAGAATATGTCATGAACAACCCATTTGGAATTACTAGAGAAGAAATCATGGAACATCAATCCTTAGAAAATGTGGCTCCAATTTCCCCATCTTTTGTTGCACAATCGTTGACACAAGGCTTGGATTTATCTACGATTTAACCAACTCCATCCCTTGTACCAAGTCAACCCTTAACATCTATTCTTGCAACTAGGCTAGGAACCAACCTTGGTCTCACTTCATGTATAGGAACAAACACAACTTTGGGTATTCACAAAATAACCATTCCATTAACCACCAACCCAAAATAACCATTCTATTAACCACCAACCTTCCCCAAGACATAAGTTGGATACCAACCTTTGGAAAACCACTTACATTCCATGATGCCACAACAATCCCAACATCTTGAATGCAACCATCTTCATCCATCATCACAAATACCCAAAGTATGCCTAATATTATGCAAGGTAATGTGAACCAAGTGCCTCAAATAGGACAACAAGGGAAAGTTAACACTCTCACACAAAGTCAACCCTTCACAAGTGGTTCCAGCAACCCCATCGACACATTGAAACAAGTGATTACCCAAGATACTCAAATCAATCCACCATCCACATCAAACCCATCCATCATCAATCCAAATCAAAACAACACCTTGGTTACAAATCCCATCAACAAAGGTAATACCTTGATCACACCCCAAATACAACAAGGGAACCCCCTACCCATTATTCAAGGAAACCCTTTCAATTGGTTGCAAGGTCTGAATGTTCCATTACCATCACAAAATCTAACGGTATCATCTTCATCATTTCCCACAATCCCTATCACCATGAAAAATTAAATGGAACCTCAAACTTACATTCCTCCATCTCAATCCACCATCTTGCAAGGAATGTTGAACCAAGAAAACCCCCAACCTCTCATCAATAATCTGCTACCCACACAAAACATCAACACCCAAAACCCATCATAGATTTCTCAACAATCAAATGATCCTATATTACAAGCACATGCTTTGGCTTTGCAACAAGCACAACAAAATAATCAGTAAGTCATCCAACAATAGCAACAACATCGAGCAGCCTTAGTAGCACAGCAACAACATCAAGCAGACCTAACAACACAACAATAACAAGCTTATCATCAAGTTTTCCAACAATAGCAAGCTTCCTTAGTAATGCAACAACAACAACAAGCTCAACAAGTCACCTTAGTATTGCAACAATAGTAGCAACAACAAGCAGCCCTAGCATCCCAAGAAGCCCAGCAATATGCCCAACAACAGCAATTGACCGCGCAACAACAAGGTTCCTATTATAACCCTCAATAAAACATCGTCAACCCAAACACGTTGGGAACATATACATCAATACCCCCATCACCTTCATAGAATCTCACACCACCATACACCACCATACACCCCATAGAACACCTTATCATATCAAAATCCCACATACCACCCATCCATCATCCCAACATATGTTCCTCTGCCAAACCCACAAGATGATATAGCATCACAACTTAAGGAATTGTCACAAGAAATGCAGGATCTTTGCATGGGAAAGACAAAGAAGCCCCATACACAGAACTTATGTCCCTATCCATTCGATCAAAACATCACAATGGTACCATTCCCTCCTAGCTTTGAAATCCCCAAATTTGATAAATACAAAGGGAGGGGAAATCCTATAGACAACATCAAAGAATTCAATGTCATGTGTATGGAGGTTGCCTACAATGATTCCTACTTAATGTGCCTCTTTCCACGAATTTTGATACGTCCTACGATGGACTGGTTTTCTCAACTGCCTCTAGGTATTAAAAATTTCCAAGAAATCACTGATAAATTCATTGATTACTTCTCCTTTAATCTTGACATGGATGTAAGCCTATAAGAGTTGTGCACTCTTCAATAGAACAAGGGAGAATCTTTTGCTAATTTCTTACAATGGTGGAGACAAAGAGCGAGTAAGAGAAAGTGGCCAATTATCGATGAACAACAAGTGGGAATTATCATAGAAAATCTAGATCCAGATCTATCCTTCCACTTGAAAATGCAATGTAATAAATCTTATGACAAGCTTGTTCCTAAAGCCCTTAACATTGAGAGATCCCTAATCTCGCAGGGAAACACACAAGTGTATAAAGACAACCACCCATCCACTAGTTTTAACGACAAGCCCCACTATTGGTCCAAGAACAAAAGTGTTTCTAGTGATGGTGTTGTTGATGCAAAGGTGGTCTTAACTGCTCCTAGACAACAAAACACCCAACCCATGAGCACACAACTATACGTGCAACCGTCAAATAATCAAACAATCAATGCTACAAACACTCAATGTGAACAACAAAGAACAAACAATGCTCCTAAGCAAAAATTCACTCCCTTAGGGGAACCTATGAAAGATGTGTTGAAGAGGTTGATACAGTCTAACCTTATCACACTCTCAAATTTCTCAAACTATCAAGAGCCACAAATCAAACCTCGTAGCTATAGAGAAGAACACTTTTGTGAATTTCACCAGTACAAATTTCATAACACAAAAAAAAAATTAGGCTCAAACATCTAATAGAGGATCTTATTGAACAAAGAGACATTGAGGTTGATCAAAAATATGGGAATGAAAATCTAAAAATTTACACAAACCTTATGCCTAATCATGGAAAAACAAAAGATTTAACAAAGGCATCAACTTCAAACAATACCCCAGATAACTCATTGGGACATGTTTACATTGTTTATGAGGAATCGACATGTATCAAGATACTATTTTAAAACAAAGTCCAGACCCATCAACAATGTTTGGCACTATTTTATACCGTAATGACATCAAGTGGATATCATATTGTGATATCTCTCCCACATATGACTCAATGATAGGACATGTTGAAGAAATTCCAAATGAGCCAGAAATATCCATTATTGCATCGATACCCACAAACTATTGCAAAGAGTATAAATTACCAATGATATATCATCCACCCAAGGATCACGTCAAGAAGAGGCTCTTGAGGATAACAAAATTTATTCAGAATTGAGTCAACATCAAGAACCCTTATCCCCAAAGTTTCACAAAGAACTAAGGGACATCTTCCAAACCATTTTAAACTCCAAAGATGTGTTTGATATCACTCCTAAGATGTTTCTTTCAGATAGACATATAGATGTTCTTCATCCAAAACATGAGTCTCCCACTCTTGATATTCCTATACAAGAGCAAACAATGGTCAAGATTATTCATTCTTATAGTGATTGTGCATCATTGACATCTTTTGAGTCAGCATCAACATATTTTGAAACAATATCAATAGATAATGATGTCATAGAATCAAAGAAAATAGTTCATGAGCGAGCAACAATCAAGATTCTTGATTCTTACAGTGATTGTGCATCATCGACATCTTTTGAGTCAGCATCAACATCTTTTAAAGTAGTATCAATAGAAAACAATGTCATAGAACTAGAGCAAACAGTTCATATTCCTGAACAACAAAAACCCATAGCAATATCATGTGTTCATGACAAGTCCTATTCCATGGCTATGGATTAGAGGATACATTATCAAGGAAAATGATTAGGGATTGATAATACCTTCACAACGTCAGGGTCAATCTTGTCTATAACAAACATCAACATATAGGGCACAAAGAATCCTTATGACGAAAATGTTTTCAACGCTACAACTAGTCGTATCATGAGTTGGCATTCACCCATCATCTCATACGCAAATTGGGACCAACGTAAAAAGAAGAATTCCTATCAAAGCAAGGTGAAGATCATAGAAAAAAATGAAGTCATCAAGCAAAAATGACAAAGAAAATACAAATGGATACCAAAGAAAAATAAAGAAAATCATCCCTCCAAAACTCCATTAGTCAAAGAAACTATGGGGGAAAATTAAAAAGGGAAATGTATCCATCAAAAGAGTCCTCAAATACAAAAGAAAGCTTCTCAAGCAAGGAACAAAGTATATCCAGTGGTTGGTCCTAATTCCATGAAAACATCCATCCCCATCCATCATCGCTCATCATCCCAAGTTTGGAGAGTCAAAGGTTCCAAACCTTCAACCAATTCATCTCATATTCCTTCATACATGACACTATACACTTCATTCACAATATCTATTTCTTGCATTGACCATGCATTGGTAGCTACTCTTCATCATAAGGATTTTGAAGGCACTTTATCGTGATGTGCGCACATAGACAAGGTTAATCCTGGTATCCACAAGGCAAATCAGAGTTCTTCAAGGTTGCATTCAAGTTCTTATATCTTAGCAAAGAAACTTCTTCAAGTAGGGTATCGTTGGAATGTTATGCCAGTAGCCTCCACATCAATACCACTAGGTGGTTCAACATGAGGCTTACATTTCAAGAAAATAAAAAAATAAAAATAAAATCAAAAACTAATAAAAATCCAAAAAAATAAGAAAAAGGATTGAAAAAAGTAAAGATAAAAATTCTCCTCCAATGAAAACCACTATGGTGGTGATTTGGGTAGGTACTATGATGAAAACCTGGAAAACAAGAGTCATGAGTAGAATCAAGTGTCTATATGATCCTTCTCAAATAGAAGCATCTCATTCTTGTCATGATAAATCCAATGTTCCCTCCATCCATCCAATCCAAAATTTATCCACATATTCCACTTTATCTTAATCTTGACAAAGATTTTGCGTATACTTCAACTCTACTCATGGAAAACTTTTGACAGGCTCTTTACCAATTTATCTCGTGAAGTCCCATAGCCCATATCTAGCATGCTAAAACTCTATCAAACTCTTTGCATATACATTACCTATCTTGGTTATCCATTGCATTATGAAGAATTGCTAAACACTAGGGGCAGGTTATTGCACTCTTGTTTTTGAATAACTCTTGATCCATGTCTTTTATCTCACAATGTGACATCGACATCATGATCTAGGTATTGTTTACCTAAAAATATTATCAGAAAACACCAAAAACATTCATATAATCTTATCCAAAAAATCCAAAACATCCAGAAAACATCAAAAACCCTAAAAAGGTCGAACATCAAAAATCCAAAAAAACAATGTCCTCTTGTTGAACTACATTGTCTCTGAGCTTGAACATAGGCAAGGCCATCATTGATGTGCCCCCGAGACACCCTAGGTCAGTCCTTTAGCAATCCATTGTAATTAACTGACATCTATCATTTGTTCATATATTTGTCTTGTAAATGGGTCAAGTCATTCAAACTACGTGGTCTATGCGTGTATAACGTAGGCAAGGCTAATCTTTGATCAGCCCCTAAGGCCTCTAGGATAGGTCTTTAGTTTAGTTTCTAATTCAAAACTTGGAAACTTAGAAAACCCTAAACATCTAAATATTTTGAAAATCCCAAAACATTCAAATACTCAAAAAACACAAAAACATTTGAAAATGGAATATCCAAAAATAATAGAAAATGCTCAAAAAAACCTAAAAAGCCTTAAAACTTAGAAAACCCTAAACAACCTCAAAAAATTTGAAAAACAAAAACATCCACATAAACTTTCAAAAAGACCCAAAAATAGCCTCAAAACATTTCAAAATACAAAAAAATCCAAATCCCAACCATCCCATCTTGCTTTCACTTGCAATAAACTTTCATCCATAATATTTATCAGTTGTCACTTTCAACCTTTGGCGAAACAAATAGAAAGCAAACATAGCAAGTCATAAAGTGTGAACTTAGAAGTCTAAATCATAGGTAAATGTGTCAATGAAGTTTATGGCAACGGCTCATCTTAGCATCATAGTCTTAACATCAAACAACCCTCTAATCAACATTTCCTAGGATGTATCCTTCTTTTGATGGACATCAATATCAGACGTCACATTAAGCTAATCTTAAACTAGGAAAGAGCTATATATAACACTAATTGTTTATCTTTGATCTTTTCTTATGATTTATCTTAATGACCCATTCTAAGGACCTCTCGATGATGTATAACAAAATGATTTAGAGAGAAAGGAATGGGGCATCGATCATTATATTTTGTTTGTTTTTCTTGTGGATACTCTTGTAAAATAATCTTGGTGCATACTTGCTTAGTTGTGTGTAGGAAGGTCATTTAGGGTGTGTTGTTGACTATTGCATATGCTTT
The DNA here is from genome assembly GCA_007258455.2 of Sequoia sempervirens. NCBI lineage: Eukaryota > Viridiplantae > Streptophyta > Pinopsida > Cupressales > Cupressaceae > Sequoia > Sequoia sempervirens. Next base: position 575,351,979 of record VDFB02000015.1, on the reverse strand, counting down.
GGTCCAATATGTTCTAAGCTTCTAACTTGCATTCCAACGACATTTCCATATGTCAAGATGTGAACAAGAACTATCCTATCTATTTGTCAATTCAAAGTCCATTACACTAGATACAACGTTGTCTTGGTTACCAATACCTTGATGCATCGTGTCTATGTGTTATATCAAACAATAAGGAATGATGGAAAATCCCAATCCCAAAGTGTGAGAACCCATCCTACATTTTTCATCATCTTATCACCATCTCTAATAAATTCTTGATGGATCTTTTGAAGCAATCATCGCTAACAGTCACTCATTCTTTATTCTTCTATCTTCTCTTCACACTAACCTGGTAACATGATAGTCAGAAAAAAAAATCATCAATGCATCCACCCTACATCCACAAACCATTAGCATACATGCATACATAATCATATCATAATCATAAACATCCATTAGCATAATCACATATCTCATTTGCATATCACATCATACATTTTGCATTATCATTTGAGTTGTGATGAATAATATATATTTGTTATTCTAAGCATCTTAAATTGTTACATATCATAAGCATTTGCATCCATACATCCATATGCATACAACATCATCATTAAAACATGCATAGAAAATATACAAAAATAAATGCATCCACCTCATGTGAATCCATAACATCTGCATATCATAATCATTCATCCATGTCATATCGTGAAAAGATAATGAAAAATCATATAACATTGCATCCATCCATATCATGATCATCGCATATCACATAGGCATAAAATAAATTGCATCCATACATGATCATATATAAGCATCCATACATCATCCATACACGAAATAAAGTGAACACATCATAGCATGAATCATCTATACTCGTATCATATATATATCAAAAATTGTGTCATGGTACAAAATTTGGATCAATTTATGTACATTGATGATAAGTACAATATCCACAAGGCTATCAAAAAGGAGACCATGAATTTGTATCAGTGTAAAGAATGGGGAAAAATCAAAAAGTGTATGTATATCAAAAAGCTAGCCCTAGTGGCTACTACCCTCTCTAGCCTGCCGCTCAAGTTGATCCTCTGCACAAGGATATGCATCGTTGTGCTATAAAAAAATTGGCTAATGAAGAGCCACTGGACCATCTCAATGATAATGTTTTCTATAGTATATAGCCTTAGTGATAGCCTCTCTATACAACTGCGCTGACACGGTCCATCCATGTGTCGTTGCCACCATAACCTCAATAGGATGCCACCTCGCCACCTCCTGATCTCTCTCTGGTGTCAACTTGTACTCTCTATAGCATTGTGTCTCTATCTATTGTCAGTGCAATCACTTGCTACCAAGCTTGGTCTCGCTCAGCAATAAGAGCCAAAACCTGATGGCAGGCCTGGTCCCACTCACCAATCAATGCCTACACCTATTTCTACAATTGTTGAATCTGTGCATCTCATTCATCTAGTGGTGGTGGTGGTCCTCACCGCAGTTGTATTTGTGGCTACACCTATGGCTGAACCTGAGGCTACACAACCAAAGGAGCCCCTGGAACGTTTCTATAATGGTCATCCTAGCCTCCTTTTCCCCTACCTTGACACCTCTACCTTGTGGTCTCCCTCTAGGAGGAGCAACTAATGAATCTGTAAGTCACCTCAAAGGTGTTAGTTCTCAAAAATGTACTTGAACCTTCTTCTCTTTAGGCTTTTCCAAACCTAGGTGGGTGTACCTATGCAAATGAAGTAGACTTAAACTATGTGTTTCCTACTTGAGAAATCTATCCACAATGGAAATTGGGAGTGGAGAGATGCAAACCTAATTTGGTATAAATTATATAAGCAATATCAAGGTGAAGTTTATTAATAAGTTCAGTTAACAGGTGTAAGGTTTTGAAAACAGATTTGATAAAACTAAATGATGAAATGGATAAGACTAGTGCCTTGTTGGGTAGATGGATTCAAATGAAGATATAGAATATATGACTTGTATTGGTTGTAATTTGAACTATTTGGCACATTTATGTTGGTTTATATCTTGTATAAACGTGCAGGAAAGTGATTGAAAAACCCTACCTATTAATCCAACTGACACAACCAAGTTACTTATGATTTATCAAAAGGATTTTAATCTTTTCTTGAAAGAACCAATTGAATAAATCACATAGGAACAACAAATAATACAAAATTGGAGACAGAATGGAAATTCTAATTATATGGTTCTTCTTATTGATCCAAATAACATTTCCAGATTACTATGATTGACTAGAAGGATTTTAATTCTTCTAGAGAAACCAATTAATCACATCACACAAGAACAAATGTGCCTTAATAAATTGAATATATACTTGATATACCAGTTTAAATAATAAAGAAATATTAAGTTGGAGACAACCACATAATTGTATATTTTCAACAAACAATTGATAGCAATTTATGAAGCCACAAAATTAGAGATCTTTCATTGATTTCCTCATAATTATACTTGCAACATAGTCTTTTGAAATGTAAACATTATGAAATCCTTTTGTTTTCTATCTATCCCTATTCGCCTATATCTTTCTATCGCTATGTAGTTGACTTATATATCAAAACTTTGAAGAGGACGCACCCCTTCGTGAATGTCTTTTGAAAAATAACAACAATTAATAATAATTAAACATAACAATTAGGATCGAGCAAGCCACAGATGGAATCTGGTGATATGATCTAAGTAATCCTACCTTAAGTGATTTTTAGCATCTTTTGTGGTGTTCCTCACAGCAATCTCCATGGTGACCATTTTCTCCAAATGCTCAAATGATTCATCCAGTATTGATTCTTCACTTTTGGCAATTTCCAAAGCTTTATGCAATATCACTTTGTAATCTTTTGTCCACTTGTCCTGGCTCTTCAACTCTTTATTATCCACAAATAATGTAGGCCCTCCACTTTTTGTAGCATTAGTTATTCCTTTTGCATCTTCCTGGAGTTCCTCATAATATTCCTTGTGCTTCTTCACTATATCTTCAACATTTGTGGTAGCCCCACTATCAAAAACGCCTGTCTTTTGCATTTCCTGAATCTTCTCTTGTATTTTTTCATTTAACCTTTTGTGTTCTTGAACTGTAGCATGATCCTTGGAATGGATTGACCATAGCTTATTCATCTAAATAATTAAATAAGCATGTCTTTTGTGAAATGTTGTAGAGATTGTATGAAACCTAGCTTTATTTACTTGATCTTGTACATATGATCCTTCACCCCTATCCTTTGATTGTGAACTCTCCCCTTGAGTTAGTAACTTAGTAGATTCCTTCACTGTATTTTTAACCATATCCTTCAGGAAATAATTCTCTTTAAGTATCCTTTCATTATTCATTTTATACATATCATTTTCCTTAATCAATATTTGGATATGAGCTTTATTCAACTTAGCAACATTGATTCCAATCTCAGTTGTAGCTATAGGATCAACCTCTCCAAATTTTAGTGTCATGACATGGCTGAAGGATTTTTTAGTGTCAATAATTATAGACTTCTTATGTGGTGAGTACAAGGCCTAGATCATGAGGGAACCTTCATTAGGATTATACTTTGATCTCATATACACCTCTGTAACTCCTTTAGGACTAAGCTTATGTGTAGCACTATTATCTTTCAAGAAGCTATCAAAAACAAGAGCAGAATTCAGGTCCAAACCTGGAAAAATCATAACACTTGACTCCTCTAGTAATTTTCTTCCTTGCTCTAGGGTCATATCTTTCATCCCCTTTTATACACTTAACCTCAAATTATTCAACAGTTGATCCTCAATGTTTCGTGTTATGTTTCCAATAGATTCTCTCATTGTTTTTCCCTTTTGTTTGTACAAGAAGTCTCTGAATTTTGGGGACTTTACAAACTCATCATCAGCTACAAAGGATCTATAAGCCATCTACCTTGTGTTTGTGTCAGAACCCTCTTTAATTTTTGGCTCTCTAAGAGGAAACTTATAATCCTCAATTCTCAATCTAGAAATTTTATCAGTTGGGCCCCTAGACTCTTTATCATTAGATGAATCCTCACTAGAGGATAATAGATCTACTTCTTACATTTATTTCATCCTTTGATCTACCCCCCTGATATATTCATCAATAACCATTTCAGCTTCTTTCTCCTCCATGTTCCTGATCATGTCATCATAAGGATAAGGTATGTGATCATATCCACCCAAATTTTCCTTTTTCTGGAAAAATCAATGCATCCTTCTAGATCAAACCCTTTCCTTGGTGGGACCCTTTTAAAATTGAAATGTATTAGCTTATCCAAAATCAATTCATACCCCTCTTTTGATAGTACAGTAAAATCTCAAAAGCATAAAGTACTAAGCATGAATGTCTACTTTAAAAAGGAACCTAGATTCATAACACTTGAGTAGTCCATCTATGTAACAATCTCCAAGTATGCAATTCTATATGGTGTTGTCTTTGGAAAAATGAATGGTGTATCCTCAAAACCATAAACCTTGATCATGGTGGTATCCTCAAAATAGTACCAATTGCCCCAATTGTGATCAATAAGCCCATTTGAAATCCTTGCATCTAGGGAACCTCTTAATTTCATTAGATAATGAGTAATCACAAGGATAGTTGAAAATTTTGTACAATGGATTGACAAAACACTCTTCAAAATGAACATAACTTGAGTTGGCAAACCTATTATCCCAAATAGTAGTCCATAATTGTATTGGCAGTAGTTTACCCTCTTTGTCAAATTATGCAATCCTTAATTCCTCTAGCCACATCCCTATTTCTTGCCCAAAATGCATTATTATATGATTGAAAATAGAATAATGCCTAAAATGGAGAATAGGGGATCCATTTTTAATTTCCATTAGTCCTGAATCAATCCCTTTAAAAATATATGAAGCATAGTCAAATGGCCTGGCATTATGGTACTGAACATCGGCAGCAATCACCATTTGTACAATTGACATAAACTTAGAAGCTTCCGTCCCTAACACCTGACACACTGAGAAGTATGTGTATTTCAAATAAGGTTCAAATAAGTTGATGTGAAAGGGAGGCCCATCATTGTCATCAAGTGGAACCAAACTTTCATCCTTCTTGGGCCTATGCAGTGGTAATCTCCACCCCTTATAGGTTGTATCCATTCTCCAGAATTCTTTCTCTAAAACCTCATGTACAATAGTTTCATCACATGCATTGTCTAGGTCAAGAACTTCACAAATTGCAGCTTCAAACACATGTATAAAAGGTTTACCCAATGAATTGCAGATAGCCTTGAGGTTTGGATTGTAGTGAGTTTCCAGGAGTTTTATTAGTTCCACATTTACAAATACGTTAGGGACAGCCAATTTACCCAGATTAAAGTTCCAAGGATTACATAATGGCTCAAACATATCCCTTTGATGATAGTGAAACATAAATAGCTCATAACCTCAAATAGGGGTCCATACATACCCTATGTTCCTGCACATGTCTTCAATTTTTTCTACTTTAGCCCTAAGTTGTGCAAAACACCTAGCTTTTGGTCCCAAGCCAGGTAATTAGTCCATAAGATCCTAGTTCAATTTTCTCTCATTTGTTTTTTATTCATCCCTTGCTTCAATTTTCTATTTCTTACCCCTAGGTTGGTTACCCTCACTCTATTGTTTTCTACTCTTCGACTTTCCAAAGCTTGAACCCTCCATTTTATCTTCTCAAATTGACAGAATTGAAAATATAATTTGTAGGGAATTCACAAGCTTACTTGAAAAATTTTGGTCGCATGAAATTCTCTGACCTCTGCCTGCTCTTCTATTCCTTTCACTGCCAATCCTGAAAATTCTTTTGCATTATTCTTCTGTCAATCAAAGAATTATCTATGTAGCCATTAATGTCCAGCTCTGAACACAAGTGTAACAGGTTTTTTAAATTTCTCACTGTCAGTTCAAATGATTATATCGATGAGACTTATTCAAAATTTGGTCGATCTATGTATTTGAATCAAGTTGAATATTCATTATATAGAGATCATCTTTCATGGTCAGGAAGATAAAATAGTTCTCCTACCGATGCTGAATAATTAGCTTTTCATTTGTTTTAATCCATATCATTTTTTGAGAAGAGATTTTTGAAGTCACTTTGATATCAAAGTTGTAACCAAGTGTCACTCTGATGAACTTTGATCCATTTGTATTACCATTGTCATGAGAAAGGGCATCACTGAGAGATCTGAAATTTCCTTCGATGTCATTAGTCTTCCTGACATATTTCTCTCATTACCCTCTTCCTTCAGATGAATCGGCAAGACTCTCACCGAAATCACTTTCATCGGTGTAACATATGAAGTCAGAAGGATAATGAAAACTCACTCTGATAGCACATGTCTCCCCAACGTATTTCTTTTTCTTTATCGATGAGACAGTGAATTTCTTACCAATGAGGGTCCATCAGCGTAACATATATACTCAGGCTGACTTGGGGATTTCACTCTGATAGTTTTCTTCTTGCTGATAACCTTTTTGTCGATGAGACAATAGGCTTTGTCTTCCCAAATATGTAACTTCCTAATTTTTTGATCGTTGTGACAACATTGACCTTTTTCTAATATGCAAGAAATTCTCAAATTGAAAGACTATAGCTTATGGGTCAGAGAGACATGGACATAGTCATGTCGATATGAATTGTTTGTTAGAAGCTCTTACTCAATGATGACCAAAGGGATTTTAGTGTGTCAAAAGGTCAAATATAATGGGATCATTGGTGTATATGGTATGTGGAAGGGATTATATCAATTTGCATTGCTCTTTGCACTAAGAATGTGGCTACATTATGGGGTTCATGAATGTAAACCATTAAAAGTGTAGAATTTTTTTTTACAGTCCCAACAGTTAAAGTACTGCCAATACAGTTATGGACTGCTATTTGGGATAGCAGGTTTGTCAACTCAATTTATGTTCATTTTGAAGAGTACTTTTTCAAGCCATTGTACAAAATTTTCAACTATCCTTGTGATTACTCATTATCTAATGAAATTAAGAGGTTCCTCAAACCCAGGGATTTCAATGGGCTTATTGATCACAATCGGGGTGATTGGTACTATTTTGAGGATGCCACCATGATCAAGGTTTATGGTTTTGAGGATACATCATTCATTTTTCCAAAGATAGTACTACATAGAATTGCATACTTGGAGATTGTTAGACAAATGGACTACTCAAGTGCTATGAATCTAGGTTCCTTTGGAAAGCAGACATTCATGCCTAGTACTTTATGCTTTGGAGATTTCATTGTACTATCAAAAGAGGGGTATAACTTGATTTTGGATAAGCTAATGCATTTCAATTTGAAAAGGGACCCAACAAGGCAATGGTTTGATCCAAAAGGATACAATGATTTTCCCAGAAAAAAGGAAAATTTGGGTGGATATGATCACATACCTTATCCATATGATGACATGATCAAGAACATGGAGGAGAAAGAAGCTGAAATAGTTATTGATGAATATAACAGGGGGTAGATAAAAGGATGAAATAAATTCAAGAAGAAAAGCTATCATCCTCTAGTGAGGAGTCATTTGATGATGAAGAGTCTAGGGGCCTAACTGATAAAATTTTCAAATTGAGAATCGAGAATTATAAGTCTCCTCTTAGAGAGCTAGAAATTGAAGAGGGTTCTAACACAGACACAAGGAAAATGGCTTATAGATCCTTTGTAGTTGATGATGAGTTTGTAAAGTCCCCAGAATTTAGAGCCTTCTTGTACAAATAGAAGGGAAAATCAATAAGAGAATCTATTGGAAACATAACACCAAACAATGAGGATCAGTTGTTGAATAATTTGAGGTTAAGTTTATAAAAGGAGATGAAAGATATGACCTAGATCAAGGAAGAAAATTATTGGAGTTAGGTGTTATGATTTTCCCAGGTTTGGACCTGAATTCTACTCTTGTTTTTGACAACTTCTTGAAGATAGCAATGCTACACATAAGCTTAGTCCTGAAGGAGTTACAGAGGCGTATACGGGATCAAAGTATAATCCTGATGAAGGTTCCCTCATGATCTGGGCCCTGTACCCACCACATAAGAATTTTGTAATTATTGACACTAAAAAAGCCTTCGGCCATGTCATGACACTGAAAGTTGGAGAGGTTGATCATGTAGCTACAGCCAAGATTGGCATCAATGTTGCTAAGTTGAATAAAGCTCATATCCAAATGTTGATTAAGGAAAAGGAGATGTATAAAATGAATAATGAAAGGATACTTAAGGAGAATGATTTCCTAAAGGATATGGTTAAAAATATAGTAAAGGAATCTAATAAGTTACTAACTCAAGGGGAAATTTCACAATCAAAGGATAGGGGTGAAGGATCATATGTACAGGATCAAGTAAATAAAGCCAGGTTTGATACAATCTTTGTAGCATTTCACAAAATACATGCTTATTTAATGATTTGGATGAATAAGCTATGGTCAATCCATTCCAAGAATCATGCTACAATTCAGGAACACAAAAGGTTAAATGACAGAATACAAGAGAAGATTTAGGAAATGCAAAATACAAGTGTTTCTAATAGTGGGGCTACCACAAAAGTTGAAGATATAGTGAAGAAGTACAAGGACTATTATGAGGAAATTTAGGCAGATGTGAAAGGACTAACTAATGTTACAAAAAGTGGAGTTCCTACATTATTTACAAATAATGAAGAGTTGAAAAGCCAAGATGAGTGGACAAAAGATTGCAAAGTGATATTGCATAAAGCTTTGGAAATTTCCAAAAGTGAAGAATCAGTACTAGACAAATCATTCAAGCACTTGGAGTAAATGGTCACCATGGAGATCGTTATGAGGAACGCCACAAAAGATATCGAAACTCACTTAAGGAAGGATTACTTAGATCATATCACCAGATTCCATTTGTGGTTTGCTCAACCCTAATTTTTATGTTTAATTATTTTTAATTGTTGTTAGTTTTCAAAAGACATTCACAAAGGGGTGCATCCTCTTCAAAGTTTTAAATTCTAAGGAAATCAATGAAAGATCTCTAATTTTGTGGCTTCATATTGGTATCAATTGTTTGTTGAAAATATACAATTATGTGGTTGTCTCCAAATTAATATTTCTTTATTATTTAAATTGTTATATCAAGTATATATTGAATTTATCAAGGCACATTTGTTATTCTTGTGTGATGTGATTAATTGGTTTCTCTAGAAGAATTAAAATCCTTCTAGTCAATCATAGTAATCTGGAAATGTTATTTGGATCAATAAGAAGAAACATATAACTAGGATTGCCATTATGTCTCCAATTTGGTATTATTTGTTGTTCTTGTGTGATTTATTCAATTGGTTCTTTCAAGAAAAGATTATAATCCTTTTGATAAATCATAAGTAACCTAGTCGTGTCAGTTGGATTAATAAGTAGGGTTTTTCAATCACTTTCTTTCATGTTTACACAAGATGTAAACCAACATAAGTGTGCCCAACAGTTTGAATTATAGCCAATACAAGTCATATATTCTAGATCTTCATTTGACTCCATTTACCCAACAAGGCACTAATCTTATCCATTTCATCATTTAGTTTTATCAAATTTGTTTTCAAAACCTTACATCTGTTAACTAAACATATTAATAAACTTCACCTTGATATTGCTTATACAATTTATACCAAATTAGGTTTGCATCTCTCCACTCCCAATTGCCATTATGGATAGATTGCTCAAGTAGGAAACACATAGTTTAAGTTTGCTTCATTTGCATAGGTACACCCACCTAGGTCTGGAAGATCCTGAAGAGAAGAAGGTTCAAGTACACCAATTGGCCTTGTTCATTAGCCTAAAATCTACCAAGAGCTTGGAAACCTTTTGTGGTTTTCTAACCAGCATTTTTGAGAACTAATAGGAGGGATGAACCATGCATCATACGCCGGAGTGGTCTGTGCTATGGGCTAACCCTAATCATATGCCCAAGGTTGGGCAACCAACTGTTAGAATTTTTCAATGGCCTCTGGTGTTAGAATAGTTGGTTCCCACATTGGAACCTCCCTAGCCAATCTAGCAAAAATGTCCCTATAGGCATTATCGGGCCTATCTTGTAGATCGCCAAACTGTTTAACTACCATGTTGAGGAGATACCACTCAATCATGGCGTGCTCTTGACCCTACATGTAATAGTTTTGTTTGGAGAAATATAGTTGTTAAATATCATTGAACCATGGTGGCATCTGAAGCCATGGCCACCAGTAGAACATGGTCATATCATCAATCACGCATCACTAGTACGGGAGCCCAATCCATCTAGTGTGTCTGAGTGTGATGGCACCTTGATATCTCCAAATGACGGGATCATCTGGCTCCTCATTTTCCATTTTTACAATGGGTTGAAGAATGGAAATGTGCTCCCATGCCCAGATATGAAGAAGATTAACACTTGCACTGAGGGCTCTCTCATCGCAGTAAACAAAATCATGCAAATCATGATATAGGGAGGCCAACATCATGGGCCCCCATGCAAAAAGAGTCCTCTTGTACATCATCCGCTACCATGCCAAGCCCCATCCTGGGTTGAAGAATCTATCGCGTTTGTCTAGAACCACCAAACCTGAAATGATGGTTGCGAGGTGACCAATACAATCTGGTCCCTCTCCATCACCTTGACGCATGCATCAAATCTAGCATTGGGGTTGTAAATCACGCAGTCATCATGGATAGGAAAATGCAATATCCACTAAACATCCTCCAACGTAACTATTGCCTCCCTAATTAGAAGGTGGAAGGACGAGGTCTCATTGTGTCATCTCTCACATAGAGCTATCATCGTCGCTAAATGAGTCCTAATAACGGGTGTGTATGCAATTTACCACAATTCAATCTCTCCCAGGTGCTCCTAGCGCAACTCTGAAAGATCACCTAATCTCTCTAGAATTGTGGGCTTGTATTCCCTTGACACTAATGGTGGGAAGACCTCCTACACCCATGAAGCACATGGCATCAGGAAATCATTAAAATTTGAGGTTATCTAAAATTTCCAGCTCGAAAATCACAAAAGCTTGCTATTTACAATAATGTCACTATATTCAAAATTTAAATAGTGATGCCTAGTGCATTTAAAAATTCAAATTGGAAAGTGTGTTCCCAGACAAGTTAGCATCGCGATTTATCTTTTAGCCTAACCTAACCCTAACTTTTAAATCGGCAAGTGCATCCTCAAATAATCCCACATTGCCATTTAAAATTAGAAACCCTAAATTTAAATTGAAATAAGCATTGCCATATACATATGCATCACTATAAATGATTTGGGTGTCATCAATTTAAATTTGGGCATTGCTATATAGTGACACCACCAAAATCTACATTCTAACACCTAATAAATGAATCAAATTTTCAAATTTCAAATCATATTTTGAATCACATACCAGTGGTCCTACACCTGGAAGCTGCTGGAACTCTTGAGCTCAATCAAAGATGTGTCGGGGAAGCTCATGGCATGCCATTTCATCAAATTAGAGCTGAAATAGCAAAAATTCCTTAAGTGTGAATGCACAAATCAATTGAAAATGACCCCTCTTGGCCTATTTAAGCTAGAAAATTAGGGATGTTTTTCCCTAATTTAACCTTAATAATGGGGTTTATTATCATTTTCACCAATTTTGCTAATCTGGACCTAATTTTGTATCATTTTTTGTGTCTTTGGCATTATTCTTGCATCCTAAAACCTTTTTGAACCCTTGGGGCAACTTTTGACCTTTATCGAGAAATCAACCCAAAATTCAAAAATTTTGCCTGATTTCTCAAGGGGGCAGGGAGTCAATTTATCCTTCCGCTAGGGCATCTAAAAAATCGTTAAATTTTTATTTTTTGATTTACGCAACATTTTTAATCTGAAAAGCGTTATTCTTTGAATTGAAGTAGCAGGTACTCGCTTCAAAGAGGGGGAAAGGGTAGACAATAAAAAATGTCTTAATCGATGTCATATATTTAAATTTGATTTACTAACATCATTTCCTCTTTAATCAAAAGTCTTTTCTCTGAATTAATTTAATTAGCATATTTATTTAATTAATTACATCATTTTCATCTATTTGGTCTAATTAATTAAACTGGGTTAATTCATCTCTTTTCGCACAAACACTTAATTGAATTAAATTAAATAAATCAAAATATTTAATTTAATCTCCTAATTCATCTTATTTAATTAAATAACCCTAAGTTATTTAATTAAATATCATTTCACCCATCCCCTATTTATTAAATCATCTAATTTAATAAATATATCTTAATTCTTCTAATTCCCTAATTGCATAAATTAAACTAATTTTCCTCTAAGCAATGGGAATATTCCTATGGAATACTCTTTATCCTTTTTGCACAATTAAAACTTTGTTTTAATTTGTAAATTTCCTTTTTCCTCATCCTAAGGGAATATTCTCTCTCCTCCAATCAACTCACTTAGCTTCTTGAACAAGTTAACCTTTAACCTCTTTAGCAAGTTACCATTGACCTATGTGAGCAGGTCAAAAGTGTGTTTGTTTAAGGCAAGTACGAGCCTTTGATTAACTTTCATCATGCATTCTCATATGTTGATGTGAATCCATGATCCATGCCTCTCATCCCCTTCATCTTGAACCATTGATTAAGCTTTTTAATCTTAACCATTCATTCCTCATTTGCTCTCCTATAAATAGATCACTATTTGGAGACAAATGGATCCATCTTTTAGAGCAAACTTATGTTGTTGAATTTACTCACATGCACACTCATCTTTTACTCACTTTTTAGCTTATTTTATTTCATTTTCATTGCATAATAACTTAGAGCATCCATTAATGGCTTCCGTGCATCCATCTTAGTTTGTAAATAAATTAGGGTTTTCATCTTTTAGCATTATTTTAGGTTAGATTAGCTTAGCAATAGCATAATTAGATCATTTGTAGCATAAAATCATGGTAACTTTGCTTTCATCGTGTTCATTTTAGCATAAACTAGGTTTTCATACATCAATCACTATGGTTTCATCAATTCTCTTCCATAGAATGACTGAAATAGGCTCACTAATCATGAGATTGGGAAAGGGTCATTGTTCCAAATCAACACGACACCAATTCCACAACAATATAATTTTCATATGGATTAGAGTAGATGTTTTGAAATCTTTCATGATTTAGTATGTTAGGTTTTGATAAAATGTTTAGTTTTAATTTTATTTGATTGATCTTGTTGAAATTCGAGTATCGGTAGCTCTGTTATGCTTTAATTCTTCATGGATCAAGCGTAATTGTTAAACCAGTAGACCAACACACCTCTTGGTAGGATTTTGGAGGCATCATCATTCATATTTTGCATACTTTTTGGCATCTTTGAATAGCTATGGTAGTTCGCCCAGCTAGGGCATATTTGGAGCAACATTTTATGCATTTTGGGTAGGTATTTAGACCTGATTTGTAGTAGCATATTTATGGGTTAATTCTAAGCATGTTTGAGCCTATTTTGTGATGTATTTTGCATAGACAATAATTCTAATTTGTAGCAACAATTGGGACAATTTGAAATCAAATTTATTTCATGTATTTGTGATCATTTTGTAGTTGTTCATTGATGGTTGTGATCATGGTTGAAAAGATAATTATAATTATTTTATTGTTTGAGCATTTGAGGCATATATGTTCACTATTCATGTTTTCTTGAAATAAAAAAACTAAATCAAAATCTAGAGTTTTGAGAAGGAAAAAAAAGTGCAAAAATTTAGGGTAGAATTCTGAGTTTTAAATCAGATTTGAAAAATCAAAAAATTAGGGTAAAAATTAGAACCAAATCTAAAAAATAGTAAATATCTTGTGTGGGATATTTCATAAGTATAACTCCTAGGATGACCTAAATACATATATATGATTATAATAATTATTATGTAACTTTTTTAAGAGTTAAGGTAGTCACAAATTGACTACTCATAACACAATACACACTATAGGGTTAGGGCATAACATTTCCCCCGCTTACAAAAGAATTCTCCTCAATGCTAACTTTTTATTTTTCTTCTTCTTCACCTCCTTTTTCTTCTTTTGCTTCTTCTTATTGTATTATTTTTTATTTTGGGTTTTGTTCTTGGTATTGTTCTTGTTCTTTCTCTTGATTTTTCTCTTGTTCTACCTTTTTTTCTTGTCCTCTTTCTTTCTCTTATTCTTTTCGTCTACTTCCTGTTCTTGTTATTTTTATTTTTTCTTCTTCCTCTTTTTGGCCACTTGTGAATAATTTCTAAAACACTAACTTTAAAATAAATCACACAAATAAATTCCAAATAATTTAATTTCCTTACTATAACTTACTAAAGTTTAGGTCACACTTCCAAAAAAATCTCCCAAAAATTATGTGTTTTGTAGCCTTGAGAGAAATATTTTAGAAACCTTAAATCTATAATAAACCACTTAATTTTAATCCAAATGCTCTAAAATTTGGATTTTGGGCTCCTTTCTTAAGTCTTAAAACACTCACTAAAAATCATGAACCAATTCACTAGGATTTGGGAGATATGTGCTTTCAAAATAAATCACTCAAATTTACTCCAATTCCTTTCAAATCTAGATTGTAGCTTCTTTAATATATTCTTTAAAAACCCTTTAAAAAAACACACAAAATTTTGAGAGTTATGTGCTTCCCAAAATGATCTCCAAAATTGAGGAAGTGTCTTACCTTCATGGTGCCAAGATCATGCTATGATACCACTTGTAATGCAATAACTTACACAAGAGAATAATATAATATATACAAAAATTATTTTATAATAATATGCTACTTCAAGGGGGTGACCTCATAATCCACTTTGAGGGGGATGCCTCCAATATTCTTCAACAAGAACACAATGCTCCACATGATGATAATAAGTAGCTTATACCTCCTATATATATCATATTCTTATTCCTTGAATACCACCTAGGTCAACTTAGGTACTTAAGTATAACTCCTAGGATGACCAAAATACATATATATATGATTAAAACAATGAATATGTAACTTATTTAAGAGTTAACGTAGCCACAAGTTGAGTACTCGTAACAAAAAATGCACTATAGGGTTATTTGTGTGGGTACTCTATTTTAGCTATATGTGTGTATTATCAAGTTCAATAATTATTGTGTTCTCTTATTTAAGAGCTTTACAAAATATACACCTCCACCTTTAAAATTGATAGTAGAGAGGAGTATTGTGTCTACCTTTTATGGATATGCTTTTTGGGTACCCTAAGTGAGCTCTTGCTTCAAAAAGTGAGTTACCTAATGATAAAATAATCCCATGGCACTAGAGAATGACCCATGTGAGTGAGAAGGGTCCAAGGAACTTGAAAATTTAAATATTTTTGAGGGGTTTATTCTAGTTATTTTAAATATTTTGGGCTATTAGATTGAATTCATTCAGATGCATTTGGTTTTGTTAATGTTCCTTGTATTTCTCAATGTTTATACCATTAATATTTTATCAATAATTATTCTACAGCGACATGAGTGTATTTTATTAAGACAAAACTTGAAGTATTTAGTCAATTCAAGGAGTTTAAGAATCTTTTAGAAAATTAGACTAGTAGGAAAATCAAGGTTTTGAGGATTGGAAATGATAATTAGTTTTGGTCTATATATTTTGATAGATTCTATAAACAACATAGGATTGAGAGGCATAGGACAACACTATATACCCCTTAGCTTAATGGATTTGTAGAAATAATGACCATGACATTAATGGAGAGGGCTAGGATAATGCTTAGTGGAGTTGGCTTGGAGTATAATTTTTTGAAATAAGTAGTAGCTACAACTTGTCACCTAATTAATAGGTTGCCTCCATTAGCTCTTGTTTACAAGACCCCTCTAGAGGAATGGACAAGGAAAACTTTCTTATTATCTTTGTGTTTGTAGTTGCAAAACACAGACATGTCCTTAGGGATAAGTGGTCAAAGAAGGATAATAAGGAAGTGAAATGTATCTTTAGGGTGTTGGTGTGAAAGGGTAAAATCATTGGGATCTTATGACTGGGAGATTTATATATGATAAAAGTGTTATTTTTATATACTAAGCCTTCTTCCACAATGCTATAGCTAGAATTGGATTAGAAGAAAGATGTGGCTCAACTAACACTAAAGATTGAGAAGGTTGAACTAGAAGCTTGTGAAGGATCTAAAGAGGAGAAAATATTGGATAGTTTTGATAGTTCAAAAGAGGAGGTAGAACCCCCACCTCAAATATTGAGGAGGTCCACATAGTAGATAAAACATATACACATTTATACTCCTCCCAAATGGATATGTATTTTTTCTCTAATTACTAATATTGATGAGCTTAGAATTGTTAAGGATGTGATGGATATAAGTGATTCTAAGTAGTGAAGAATGACTATGATGAGGAGATGGATATGTTGAAGAAATATGACACATGAGAGTTGGTACTATTTCCAAAAGGAATAAAACATGTTGGATGTAAATGGGTGCTCGAGAAGAATATTCATTTAGATGGTGATGTTGAAAAGTACAAGGCAATATTGGTCATGAAAAGATATTCTAAAGTTTAGGGAATAGAATTGAGTGATATTTTTCCTTGGTTGCAAAGCTGACTTGTATCAAGTTATTATTTTTAGTACACAACTTTTGATTTAGATATAGAATAAATAGATGTAAAGACAACATTCATGTGGTCACCAAAAAAGTAACCCTTCTACTTTTTCTGACTCGTTTGGGTCATCCTTGTGATTTTGGCTTAATATTTCCTTGATTTAGTGTTGCAATGTGGACAACACATTCACATTAGGTCTTAGGCCCTTGTGAACTAATGGAATTTTAATAGTTCCTTGAAAAAGTGTTGTGAAGTGTTGTAACACACTTTCACATTTTTCTAAGGTTTTATCAAATAACTAAGCATAATCAACACAATTCTTGCCTCATTTGGAGTGTTGTAAAGTGTTGTAACACACTTTCACATTTCTCTAGGCTTATCATTAATAATTGGGCTTTCTTATGCTTTAATTGGCCCCATTTTTCATCCACGGGCCTTATTTATGTGTATTTTTTAGGATAATCTTAACAAAAGGCATTTAAAACATCAAAATACCAAAAAACCACCTCAATTTCCTAAGGTGGGAATCATTCACCATTCTAAGCAAGTGAGTCCCCTTAGGTGGAATCCATTCACCTAGGGTGTCGAATGAGTCCCCTTTAACTCATAATTCAAATTTATTTAAATTTCTGGCAAGTTTTTATTCTCCAAGATCTGAGGTCGGCCTGTACTATTGTAATTTCAAGAATTGTTGCATAATTGAGTATAAATACAAGGTTCTTTATCTCACTTTCATACCTATCATTCAAGAGTTCACAAGAGCATTCAATGAATTTCAAGGGAATATTATTAAGAATTTGAGAGCATCCTTCAAGTGTCAATCATCATGTCAAAGATTACATTCTTCATGTTTGTTATTGTGCTAACAACTGTGATATAGAGTTCATGATCCAAGTAAGCATTGCATTCAAGATCTATCTCCTTCAAGCTAGAGTCAAGAACCACATCCATTGCAGCCATTTCAAGCATAATTACAGCACCCTATTGTTAGGGTTTGGTGAGTTGCAACATCATTATTTGATCATTAATCATTCTCCTTTCATATTGGATTTTATTTCAAGGTTTAATTACCAACAAGGGTTTGACCAAGGAAAACCCCTATTCACTAACCCCACAACATTTTTTCCTCTTCTTGTGTGTGATTTGCAAGGATAGGTTGCAAATTTACCAAGAAGCAAAGGTGGAGAAAATTTTTCAAGTCCTAAACACTTTCAAAGTTGTCATAAAACTTAGGAGAAGCTAGGAGAAGGTCTACAAGTGGAATTTTGTAGATTCAGACTCGAAAACTAGTTAGAAAGGGTAGAGAAAATCGAGAGGCACAAAATCTAGTCCAAAATTTCCATAAAAGTAGAAGTGGACTGATTCGCCACTATTGGTCAATGAGTCCCACTGTACAGGCCTAATTAGGATTTTTGCAAATTTGGGTACCCTTTTGGTTGAAACCTGCTCTAACACATTTTCCCCAAAAATGGACTGATTCGCCTAGCTTGGTGTATGAGTCCTAGATAGCATTAACAAAATATTTTTCAAGATTCTAGACCTCCATTCTACCTCTTTTAGTTTCCTAGGTGCACACTTTTAGTTTTATAGCTTTTTATTGCATTTTGTTTATCTTTTTAGGTCATTTAGCATTTGTTTGAATATCACATTGTGTTTTCCAATCCATCATCTTTTCCAAGTTTACACTTGGTGGCGAACCCCTTTCCTAATCTCAAACCCTATCCTAGGATACCTTATTGTCAAATATTTTCCATCCTTTATTGGTTGAAGATCTCTAAGGTGTGCCTAAGTGTGGTGATGTGAAATTGGATCTCTCTCTTTGCACCCCATTTGGTCAAGGTGTAGAAGCATCCACATTTCCATAATACCAATTTTGGTGAACCTGAATTTAGAACATCCTAATTTTGATTTGGAGTGCATTTACATCCTAGATTTAGCTTTTATCAACATTGCATTTCATTTTGCATTGGTTAAATTGCATTCTAGGGTTTAAAAATTTGCATTAGTGAAAAGCTCATTTAGCTAGCATTATTACATTTGAATTCATTGAAAATTATTAAAATTTTCCATTTACATCTTTGATTTGCATCAGAAAACTTCATCTTCTATATGAAAGTTATGTTCACAAGATTTTCTAGTATGAAAGTGAGAGAAAGAACATTGTGCATAACTGAAATCAAAATCTAAACTCACAAGATGAACAAGATTAAGTGTACAAGATTTAAACTCAATTATGCACAAGATTTTCTAGTATTTAAACTTCATCTTCTAAGTTTTTGTGTTATGTGTTTTTCTCTCTATTTAGCTTAATTTTGTTCATCTTGTGCATTTCTTAAAATCAAAATTGCATTTACAACATTTTTGCATAGTTTAGAATCTAAAATTTGCATCATGGATATGTGCTTTAACAAGATTTGGATGTCATTAAAGTCCTTAGTGGACGTGTCACGTTGTTCCTTTGGAAATGAACCTAATGAAATTGAACTCACTCATGCTCCTTCAACTCCTAATGCATGTCCTCCTCATGATGTTGACATCATTGGAGAAGATGATGATAGCATGAATAAGTTCCTAAACAATTGTCTTAATAACCTTGAGGCTAACGCGTCCTTTTATCCATCCATGAACCAACCAAATCCTCCCACCATACCACCTCCTGAGATGTTTTCTTACTCACATCCTAAAAAAAAAATTTGAACCTAAGTTCCCTACAACATGTGAACCTAGTTCCTCTAGAAAAGCAAACACTCAACCATTTTTTTACAGTAAAGTAACAAACACTCCCATCAATCTTGAAGAAACATATGGAAAAGGCTTCACAATCTTACATAAACAAGGATGTGATACAAGTGAACATGAAATTCATCAACTCCTAGAGAAAATACCAACTGATGAGAACACAAAGGGATTAGGATATCAAGATCCCCCTCATAATAGAAAGCCTCCTATAGAATATCTAAGGCTCTGAAGTGATGGTACGGTGATCTTGGATTCCCCTCCCAATTTGAATGCCCTTCTTCCTAAAGAACAACCAATGACTCATAACAAGGACAAGGATGAGAGGATCACCTTAAGTCCCCCTCCTCCACATTCAATTAAAGAAAATGGTGAATCTAGCAAACGCAAGAGACCTTACAAGTTACAAAAACTAAAGTTCCCTTGTCCACCACCCAAAAGTGAAAGGAAATTACAATAGCTTTTAAACAAAGAACTAATAACATTACCACCTATGAATAGACTTGTGTTATATCCTAAAGATGTAAAATTCCCACACTGTGCATATCATCAAACTCTCAGACATAGTACTCATGAGTGTCGTGCATTATAGTTAGTATTTAAAAAATCTCACTTTGATGGCAATGATTACGATCATGTGATTTCCTAGCTTAATAATGTTTCACCCCTTTTCATGTAATGGTTGTAGAACATCCTCTTCTCACTATTACATGACCTTTCCCATCACCTACCTCGGCTCATTCTTGCCTCGCACTTAGTGGGGGCAAGAAATTGATAGCCTTGTCCTAGTAATACATTTTTCATTGTCCCTTAGGTTCATTGTCTACCTTTCGCTTATACAGACTAAGATTAGGAGGCGGATGACTTGCTCATAGGTTGACTCGCATTTTCCTTACTAGTGTTTTGCATTTTTATTTCATTTTCTTTTTTGTAAATGCATGTGCATAATGTGATTCCTTGTAATGTTTTGTTCGATGTTGTCTCTCTTTGTGACATTCCTCTATGTGTACCTTCATTCTTCTTTATGTCATAAATATTTTCACATTTCATTTTATATTTTTCCTTTGTATTGTGTTTTCCTTTTGGGGATGATGCAAGGCATCGATACATTCATGTCTCCTTAATGTTGACCCAAAATCCTTTTCTTTTCTTTTATCTTTTCATTTATCTTTTTCCTTTTCCTTGTGTTTTCCTTTTGGGGATGACGCAAGGCGTCGAGACACCCTATGTCTCTTCCATGTTGACCCAAAATGCTTTCTTTATTTTTCCTTTGCCTTTTCATTTTCGCTTTTCCATTTGTTTTGTGTTCTCCTTTTGGGGATGACGCAAGGTGTCGAAACATTCATGTTTCTTCCATGTTGACCCAAAAGGTTTTTCTTTGTTTTCACTCTCTTTGTGTCATTCTTCTAGTTCTATGTGTATTTGGGGGATGATGACAATTCTGAGCTCCCTAAAAACATTGCAGCAAAGAACATATTAACCCCAAATCCATAGATCCCTTATGTGTTTGGTGTTTTCATTTTGGGGGCAACCCCTCTCTTTTCTTTTTCTTTTACATGGCGTAGCTTCACTTGGAAACATATGAATTGGCATAGGGCTTTCCAAGTTGGCTCTCATGTCTTCTTTCTTGTTTGTATTCTTAATTTGTTACATTAAATTAATTTCTCATAGTATGGTGTTTAGCAATTTCTTTAAAGTGGGGGCATACATTGGCATTATTTTTTGCATTTTCCTCTTTCTTGGTTCTTAGTGTAGCCTTCTTACTTCATATGATGTGTCTATCGCTTTGTGGATGACATTGGGTGTGATGTCCTTCATGATCATGATCTATCTTATCATATTACATTCCTCTTGGTGGCTTGATGTGACACACTACATCACCTAAGTTATAAATTTTCTATTTTTTAATTGGTCCTCTCTTGGAGACATTAGGCACAATGTTCCCTAAGTTAAATACCTTGCATGAACTAAGCAAGACTCCTTTGAACATTTCCTATTTTTTCATTTGTTGTTTTTATTTCCACCTTGCATCACACAGCTTGCATGCCTATGGAGCCATCTTTTTTGTTAATGAGCTCCAAGCATATGAAGTTTTTCTTGTCTCACGAAGCTTGAAAATATTTTTTGTGGTTCCTTATTAAAGTTATTAGAAGGTAAAACTTTGGTATGGTTTGAGCGGGAAGCCCAATCTGAGGCATGACTTTCCTCATAGCCACTTGTGTGTGTGTGAGTGCATACCAGCCATGAGTATATTTCTCACCTTTTAGGCCTTCTCACCCAATGGAAAGCCAAGAGTTTTGTCACCTCAAAGTGAGTATGCATTTTCCAGAAAAATAGCCTAGATCTTATCCACATCGTGTTGGACAAATGGTCAAAGCTTGATCCTATTCTTTTTATTTTCACCTTTTCTCTTCATCTTTGGCATTGTATGCTTGTGCTTTATTGTTGTTCTTTATGTCATTTTCACGTGTGTTCCTTTGTGCTTGTTGGCATCACAGTTCACACCTCTATAGTATGAATTTCCCATAGACAGCTATGCACAATGCATAATGACTACTCTTCAAATTAGGAAGGGAAGCTCCCTCTTGTGTTGATTTGCGTGAAAAAAGTAAAGTAATCTAACTCCTATCTTTTTGACTCAACTATAATACGCACAAGGTTAAGGAAACCAAGAATGTTGCATCTAAGGATTTTCTCTAGTTTTGTAGATCTTTAACTACAACTAGGCTAAACGCTACACTATCCCATCTCCTCAAGAAACAAAGCATGAGGATTTAGAAGCATGGAATTGATTTTTGGATAATCTTTAAGTCAGGATTTTTGAGGAGATGATGACACGTATCTGAGGTGTAGGTTGAAAGAAATATTATTGGCACTTCATCAAACAATAAGCTCCACTTCTAAATTCCTAAGGAGATGACAACACCTATTCGAAGTGTATATATGAAATCAAGCTTATTAAACACAACATGAAATAATAACTAGGACAATAGATTGCATATCAAGACACACGTAACAATAAACGATCAAACAAACCATTATATTTAATGTAAGGTGAAAAAATACCATAATAATAACATTTAGGTAAGGTGGCTTAACTATTCATTATCATAATAAAAGTTCTTGAATAGATACATAATAGTAATACTATAGGTAAGGTTGCTCAGTATGTATGCTATCATGTGAAAAATTTAATTACAAATGAGCAAAGAGCTCTTATTTATAGACATAAAAGGTGTAGGGAACCCTAAAATCACCTTGAGTCAACTACAGTCTTGCGAGCATGCAAGATCTTATTGCTAAACCCTAAATAAACGAAACTATACAATTAACTAGAAAACTACCATCAGTTAACTGAAACAAAACTAAACTAAATGGACATCTACAACATGCATGTCCTTATTGAAATGAAAACTCCAACTATACATTGATGATTCCAAGTTAGAAATAGGATGAAATGTGGAATGAGTTAACTTGGAAAGAAGCATTGAGTTAACTGTTGTGTCTGATGTCTATCCTAAAAAAGTGGGACGTCCTAATCTGGAGTTTACTAGCTATGATCTCAAGCAAGTAACCCCTCCATGAGATTGTTGACTGCATCATCATCTAGAGCACTGATACTTTTTCGTAGCACACTGTGTCTTTGCGGCACCTCCCACCACTTGTGATCTAGCTCTAAAGTTCTCCTCTACTCTTAACTACCTCATTATATAATGCTGACATGACTATAAGTTGATCTAACTTATAGCCAATGGAATCCCCACTAAAAATACCATGGATGAGCAGCTACAACTTTGACTGAACATCAGTAAACTCAATGTACTTACCACCCTCATGTTGATACTGGCAAGGAACTCAAGACACAAAAGTTCTCACAAACTGGAGTGCCCTATTCATGTGTTCTCTGCTCTTAGCCAATTTTGAAGCTATTGTATCCTTTATTTTTTCCTTGAATATTAATTGTGTCCTCCAAGTAAAAATAGCTTCTTTATCTTCTTTGTTGATGACCGATTCATATTCCATCCTTAGATAAGAGATCATGATTTCATCTTTGGGTCTTTCAACCACCAAGTCTCGCTCCTCATCTTGGATCCATAAAAGGAATTCACAAGCTTTGTACCTCAATTGATATAACTCTATGATTACAAAGTGGCCCCTTGTGATGAACTCTTCTTCCCATTCTACCAAGCGCTTCCCATATACAACCAACTGATTAAGCTAATTCTTCTCTACTGGTAGTTCTAGCATCTATGGGAGCAAGGTGGTGACATTTTCAGTTCTATGTAAGAGGTTAGAGATATATTGATGAAGCTATTAGATTTCAGCCTTGAGGGTTGCCTTGTCCTCCCCATCTATTATCACCCTATCCTTTATGCTATTTGTACCAAGCTAAAGGAAATCAACCTCTATTTGGTGTGTGCTCCTACCAAGGTTGACCTTTATCACATTGAAGTCTTCAACATCTACCTAATTCAATCTCTTGCCCTCTGGAGGTGCAACAGTCTCTATTATGATCTCCTTGTCAGTGTTTCTCTCTACATGAACTTGCTTCTTTATTCTCTTATCCGGTGTGTCCTGGTAGACATGATCAAAATCTGAAGAGTCAAGTTTGTAAGATGGTTGCCTCCTCTTCCTACCAAGCTGATTCTCAAGCCGAGATGAGTCTCGACTAATCTCACTGGAAGGGTCGGTGCTAGTCATAGGAAGTCCTGATGAGTGGGAATGTGTATAGGTATCAATACATGGTGGTGAGTCTAGCTCCAAATCAATGTGAACTAGAACTGGAGACTATTGTGGCATAGGTGATGGCATAGGGCATTGTACCTCTAGCTTTGGCATGCTTTGAACGGTATTTGTGACTATCTCCACATGTGTTTCTGTAACAAGTGCCTTTCTTTTTGAATTCTTAGACACTCTGTTTCCTTTAGGAGGATTATTCCTTTTCTTTTGTTTTGGCTTTGATGAGGATGGTTGTGAAGATTCCACTGGTGGCGGCTCTATACTTGGCATGACTGCCCTCTTTGTCTTCTTGCTATCCAAATAGAGTATACTATTCTAAATGACCCTGCTTGATCTCTCTTTGATAGATGAGTATTCCTTGGCAAAGCAATTGACAACTGGAAGTGGCAGCATATTAACCTATTCTTTGAAGAATTGAGGAAGTGTATCCCCATCATCATCTGAAAATCCTCCCACATCCTGTAACATGAAGACATAAATTTGTGAGAGGGAGAACCTATTATAGCTGCATCAGCGCACCTCGAACTTGTCCTCGTAGTTGACCCAGTAATCCTCCATTGTAGGCTTGTGGTAAGGGCAACTACCAAGGTGTTTTGAATAACAACCCCAAGGGTCATATGTGTGTACGTCAACAAGGTACTTAAGCTTAGGTTTCTCTAACTCATGACCTATGGCCTTGCCATCAACTATTGTCTTGCACTAGTAGATTCCCCTTTGTAATGGAAATTTGGTAGCTAGCTTGCGCTTGTGGCATAAACGTGAATGAACATTTTATAGTTGCCTCAAAAATTCCATGAAAATCATCCTATCCAAAGGATACCGCAGTAGCATGGCTGGATTTCCTATATATTCGTAGATGCAGATGTAGGTATAAATAGGGAATTGAATGAACCATTCCGCACATTCTACCATTGTTGCTCTAGAAACTGCTAAGATATGAACATGCAATTCTGACCTAGGTTCATCACTGTGTACATTAAAAATGCTTCTTGCACACACTTGAAATGTTGCTCAGACTTTTTGAACTCAAGCTTATCGTAGTATTGATAAACCTTTTGTACACTGAGAATCCCCGCTATGTTCAACCCTCTAAACTAACCCTGGTAAGCCATCAAGTATACGAGATACGAACGCATCTGAAATTGGTGAGCAACTAGGAAATCGATAATTTGCTTGTGGAGAACATCACTGATCAAAGAGGCCCAGTTGTAATGCTCTCACTTGGATATAATTTGAGTAGTGATCTAGTACATCCAAGGCTAGAATTTGTTGGCATTTGTATGACCAGAAACACGATTAAGAAGAGTGATCAAAATCACGTACTCATCTTTGAACTCTCCATGATCCACATTGTTTGGCAATTTAATTTTCTTCTATTTAGCCACCTTGCTGCCATTTTTCTCTGACACATGTCCTTATCAACATTGAATGCTTTTTCACACTAATCCATGGTAATGCCAAACTGTTCAGATGTTGAGGAATACCAAAACACCTCTCAATGTCTTGGGGTTTGAGACTACAAATCATTCATCAATCTACTGACTTAATTTCTCGAGCAATAGGATTGTAATGCTTGACACTAGACATCATGAATTCTATTTAATGAACTAAAATAGAGAGTGAAACTACCTCTAGCAACCCAAATTCTTTGATGTTTTGAAGTATTGCTTGATTTATCTTAATCAAATCCAAGATAGCCTCTAGAAGCACCTTATGCAAATTTGTGTCAACTGTTTCGATGAAGTCATGAACTAAGACTGACAATCTTGAATTTGATATGTGTGTACTGCATTCTAAAAAACTCGCATGTTGATTGTAAACATGGCTATGTTCTAACAACTTTCTCTGGAAAGCTAAAACGTCTCCTAATGAGGCTAAAAATACCTTGTCGAGGGGCAATTTTCACTAAAAATTTTGAGATGTGGGTTTTGTGTAGAAAGTGATTCTAAGACAACCCACAACATCAAAATTGTGAAAAAAATGTCATTTAGCTTGTCATGCAAAGACTTTTTAGTTTAGAACTATGGGTTTTAGGGTTTTTGGAGGGCAATTTTTCTAAGAAAAATTGAATTATGAGTTTTGTGCATAAAACGATTCTAAGCCAAATCAAATCCTTCATTTTGAAAAATATTGACATTTACTCTACCATGCAAAGGAATTTCAGAAGCTTTGAGAATTGAAGCCTTGAGGCAATTTTTCTTGAAAAATTCTAACACATGGGTTTTGTAGAGAAAGTCGTACACAACAAACCCAGATGAACAAAATTGTCAAAAGTTACCAAATTCTTGGACATGCAAAGAAAACCTAAGACAAGAATAGAAGAATTTAAGATAGAAGACAGAAGTTTTATGGTTCTGCTTCTGCAAAAATCACCATGCTTGTTCGAAGTCTGCTGATTATTCTGGACCTATATTTGCATGGAAATCTGAAAAATAATATCTGCATCACCTTCGAATGCTTGCACAATGGGAAAATTTGTTGGCACAATGAGGAAATTTTCTTACACTCAACCTGTTGTGAGAGAAATGGATGCCTTTTGCATATTAATAAATAATTTTGAGGGTTTAGGCACCAACTGCAAGTAGAAACTCTGATCTCAAAAGAAATTATCTGATTAGACCTCACTTCATTCAATAGAAATTGACTTGGAGTTTCAAAAATATTAAAATATTCAATCTAACTCAACATGCGAATTGCAATTGAGTCTCAAAATAGGCACCAATATTAAAATATTGAAGAAAATCGCCTTCATCAAAGTTGACTGTTGAAACTAAAGATTTAATATTTTTTAATTGAGTTAACTGAATTATATCTTGTTGGGTTGACTTAGAATATTTTACTGATTCCAAAAAGTCAAATTTTGATTTTCTAGGTGTCCCCCTTCAAAAGTAGAGATTTTTAGCTAACTTGTTATATTGTAGTTACTTGAAAACATCACTATAGCCTTTGTTGAACTCTGATTTCTCAGTGTTCGGTTGATGTTGGAGTTGAGCTGACACATCCATTGTGAAGCTAGAACTACTCTAATGAAATGTTTGTTGGGAGCTACAAGTGTTAAAAACCACGTCTGGTGCCTCAAAAACAAAGTCACCTTTCATTAAAATAATGTACAAGACACCAGACAACCATTTCTTTGATTTTCCATCTCATGCTTCAATCTTCCACTACCGTTGAATGATGACCCTCATCGATTGGATGCTAGATCCATTGCGTAGCTAGAAGAATTTCACAAACAATGACTGTATACAAAGCATCTGAAAGTGAGTTTAAGGCCCTCAAATGCAAGGGAACCCCTGGCCTGCAAAGGCGCAATTACAATCTTGAGAATGATTTTGCAAATTGCAACTTTCTACTTAACACTATACTTTGACCCTTGACACCGAGAGTTGGATTGCTCTGATGCACACATTGTTGATCCCATCACGAAGATGAAACAACTTGGAAGAGATGTTCCTAGAAGTGACTAAGTGAGTAAACTACTTCCAAGACCTCCAGTAGAAGGGTGTCTTTTCCAAGGGAGTATGTAAATTCCATACTTAGCCATTTTTCTACTTGTTTTCATTCTTCAACATTTTCCATTGATTCCTCACTCACGGGCGTTTGACAAACCCTAAGGGTTGATGGTTGGATTCACTTAATAGCTAGGAGGATTCTACATAGGTCTCGCGAAGATGACGAATGCTAAAAAACCTCATCTAGTTGGTCGAAAGGCTAGGTGCCCTTGGCCTATAGACGTATAGTTTGATATTTTCATTTTTATTTTCCCTCCATTTTACGTGCTCACCAGAACCACTACCACGGTCACTCAACACATATGAAAATATTGCAAATGAATGCATCGCGAAGCTAGGCTAAATTAGAAGAGATCCCCATAAATAGAATCTGCAAATTCATTCATCTGACATGTCTAATTCAAGGGTGCCCCTGGGCTATAGGGGTGCAAAAACTACAAATTTGACTATCCCTGTGATGTGTAAACTATCTATACCTTCTGCTTCCACCTTCATCTTCCAAAGTTTCACAACTTGGATAGACTTTCTTGATAGCATGTTGAAAAGTTGACTAAAAACCAGAGAGAATGAATGTATCTACAACCAAAAACAATTGATTCTGAGCCTTTAAATTAAAGAGTGCCCTTGAGCTACAGGAGCACATATTTATTCTAGACTTGATGTTTTCCTCTATTTCACACTCTACGAACACCGTGTTGGCTACTAAGTTGACCACGTAGAAGCATTACTACTGCTAACGCGTGTGTGTGACTTTATTTCACCATTTTCACATGTACAAACACTATAAATTTGATTTTCACGTTGATTGTGCAAGTGTCTCCCACATTACAAAGTTAAATGTTTTCAAACTTAGAATATTTTTTGCACTTTTCGCCATTTCAAAATCCCCTCCACTGTGAAGCATATTTTTTAGCATCTTCCATCATAGAATGTTCTACTTTGAGTTTCAGGCTTAGATTTTGACACTTGGTACTAACCAACTTCCATTGACTACCTCAGAGGTCCTAACTTTTCTCCTAAGAAAGTGAAAACTTCCCACCAGGCTTAAACTGACTTTTAACTGAAACTGACTTCACCACTATGATCGTGATGTGAAATAAATCAATCAAAATTAATTTTAGCCAATTCTGACCAGTTTCAATTTTTAGGATTTCGCGACCTGAAACAGGGTGTTTGAAACCATAATTTTCAATTTTTCCAAATTTCACCAGTATCTTCTTGACACCAAACTAACTCAAATTCCATACTTGACTTGCCCAAAAACTATGTTTTGATATCATTTTAACAAGGTTTAGACTCTTTTAAGCAAAATGCCTTAATGAAGCAAAAACAAATGGTTTGGGTACAACATTAGGATATGTCTAGTGACCATGTCAGATACTTATGGCATAGGAGAACCGAGATTCTTTGTGTTTTTGTAGACCATTGACTTATCAGTTGGGCATTGGAATCAAGACTCTTTCCCTAATCACCTAATATATTGGATTTTTTCTAATCACCTAAAAACAAGACTACATAAATCACCTAACACACGACAAAACATCACAGAACAGGGAAACACATTATGACATAGCGATAAAGCATAAATAAATTATTTACAAAAAGTCACTCCTCCCCTAAAGGCTTAAAGTGTTTGAGATATTTCCTGCTATATGGTAGTGGGAGGAGCCTTCCATCTAAATATGAGAGAATGTATGTGTTCTCTCCTCTGGACTCATGGATCTGAAAAAGGCCCCAACCATAAGGAATCAAACTTTCCATGCATTCCTTTAGGTTCATGTATTTTGTCCCACAATAGGACTTATCTCCGATTTTGAAGTCTCTCTGACGAGCCTTCTTATCAAAAAAAAATTCACTCACTCTTGATGTTGAGTGATTCTATCGACAACCTCCACCCTTTCCTCTTCAAGCTTCATCAAATACAACATCCGCTCCTGAACAGGATCTTTCAACTCTTCATCTTCCAATGTAGATGTCAACTGTAAGGTAGATAGCTCCAATATGATGGGCATAACTACTTTTGTACCATACAAAAGTATAAAAGGTGAGGTTTCAATGGCTCTTTTGGGAGTGATTCTATCATCCCAAAGAGCGTCATATAATTTTATGTGCCAAGCCCACTGATTTGAATCAACTAGCATATGCACAATTGTGACTTTGTTCTTGTTTGATGACTCGACCTATCCATTACCCTAAGGAAAATAATTTGATGAGTGTAACAGCATGATTTCATGATCAAAACAAAACTCTAGAAGTTCCTCTAATGAGAAACACGTTGCATTATCAGCCACAATTTTATGAGGCACTTTGAAGCATGAAATGATGTTCTCCTTTAGAAAGTTGCAGACAACTTCGGAAGTAGCTCATTTGGTAGGAACTGCCTCAACCCATTTTGTGAAATAATTTGTTGCTATCATGACATAGACATGCCCCTTACTAGAACTTGGGTTGATAGGACCTACAAAATCTATACCCCATTGCTAAAATGGAGCATCGATAATCATTGGCCTGAGTGGTAGAGATGCCAATTTGACTTTGCCAGCAAATTTTTGACACATCTGACACCTATACACCCATTCATATGCATCGTGAAACATAGTTGGCCAATAAAATTGTGTTCGCAGGATTTTGAATGTAGTGACCCTTGATGAAAAGTGTCCTCTGCATGCTTGACTATGAAAAGCTTCCAACAATCTTTGTTGTTGGTTCCTTTCGACGCATAATAGAAAATTTTTGTCAAGGCCACACTTGTACAGAATGTTATTAATAAGCATTAAGTTCTGCGCTTTCAGCCTCAATGTTCTCTTCTAATTTTTTTCCATGTGACATGGACATTCTCCATAAGTTGAATAATACCACAAGGGTGTGTATCATTCCTCCACAGAGTCAACAAATAGGACCAAAGGAAGGTCCTCTTCAATTTCCAGTTCAGGTTCAATTCCACCATTGCTCTGATGCTTTTTATCTCCATCTTCTGCCAAATATCGACAAAGACCTTGCTCACAAACAAGCTTGGTCAGCTTGATTTCTAGATCATACTTTTGAACTTTAGCAATCCATTTTCCTCTTTTCGTGCCCATTTCCTATTGATTTAGCACACTTTTAACCGCTAGATCGATGATAAACACTATTGTGTGTGAATTCAAGATATAAAACCTAAAATTATTGACAGCTCTAACGATAGCATAAACATTCTTCTCAATCTGAGAATAGAGCGAATAACTATCCTTGAAACTAGCGCTCATGAAAGCAATTGGAGATTCCCCTTCCTCACTGAGCTTATGAGTCAATATAGCAGATAGCATGCATTCCAATGCATAACAATAGAGGATAAAATCCTTCCCAAAGTTAGGACAAACCAACACTAGTGCATTAGCAATAGCTTCTTTGATTTTGATAAAGGCTTGTTTGCCTTCTTCTGTCCATATAAAAGTGGATGTATTTTTCATCATGGCTAAGATCTCCTTTGTCAGCTTCACAAAATCTGGTGCAAACTTCCTGATAAAGTTGACTTTACTAAAAAAGGAGTGCACTTGTGTTTTGTTATTTGGAAGAGATAGGATTTTGATTGATTCCACCCAATTTGAGTCAATTTTAGTGCCCTCTTTGCAAACAATGTGGCCAAGTAGCTTGCCCTTTGTTACCGCAAAGATGGTCTTTTTGGGATTCAATGAGATCTTATTATACCTGCATCTTTCGAACACTTTCACCAAGTGTACAAAGCGGTCTTTCTGTTTATCTAAGAAAATGGTCAATAAATCAAGATAGATGACTATTATCTTGTTCTTGAGATCCCCAAATGCCAAATCCATGGCCCTCTAAAATGTTGCACTAGCATTGATAAGGCTGAAAGGAATCCTCTCATAAGAAAATGTTCCCAACGTTCCACACAGTGTGGTGAAAGTTGTCTTAATTTGATCCTCCTCTACCACTGCAATCTAATTGTAACAAGAAAAAACATCAAGAAGTGATAGCATCTCTTATTCAATGACTTTCTGCAAGGTATGTTCCATGATTAGTAATGGGTAATTGTCCTTTAAGGATGATTGATTCAAATTCCTAAAATCCACACAAATTCTAATTTCACCATTCATTTTGCACACAAGAACTATGTTAGAAACCCAAGTGGAGTGATGAATTGGAAAAATTATCTTCGAGTCTACCATCTTCTAAATCTTCGCATAGATAGTATCTTGAATTTACGGGTTATAATGTCTCTGCTTTTTCCCAAAAGGCTTGACATTAGACTTCAGAGGAATTGTATGTGACAATTCTATGGGTGTGAAGACCTTCAAGCCTTTATAAGATCAGGAAAATACATCCTTGTACTATTTGAACAATGCGATAAACTTCTCAGCTTCTTCTAGAGTACAATACTTTCCTAGATTAACAAGTTGAGGCTTGTCTTCAATGTTGATGTTTACTTGGTAATGCTCAGCAGAAGTATGAACATCTGACATCATTTGATCTTGAATGTATCAGTCATGCCAGTCAAAAATATTCTCTAAAGACACCAGACCCTTGGGAATAAGATTTCCTTTCAGTTGTATGATCCCAGAATCTGTAGCTTTAGAGTCTTCAGTGAGTGATTCCTTAAAAGGAGTAGTACTTCCTTCAAAGAACAACTCTTTATAGTTGTCTCCCATGATGAGAAATTCTTCAATGTCATCATCATCATCAAAGACTTGCCAGTTTTCAACATTATCTAGAAAAACTGGCCTATAGATCAACTCAATAGCAAATGTATTTTGACAAAATTCAAAATGTGGCATGAAAAGAGTTCAAGACACTGCAAGGGCATCAACTTTGCTATTATCTAAACATGGAATGTAAATGATGTTGAATGCATTGAACCAATCGATGGAATTCCACACCCTTTGTATGTAGAATCGAAGGCATTAATTTCTAACTTGCAAATGATCCTTAATTTGCTTGACAATCAACTTTGCATCTCCTTCGACTTTAAGTAACTTGATCCCCATAACCTTTTCATTCTTAATACCTAATAAAATCACCTCATATTCTGCCATATTATTGGTGCATTCAAATTTCAATCGGTATGCAAATGGATATAGACGACCTTTGGGAGAAGTAATCACGACTCCCACTCATGAGCCCGATGTTGAGCAACTGTCATCAAATTGCATCGTCCACAATTTGATTCTTCATATGATGTAGTTGTGGAAAGTGCAAACTTCTGACTGTCTCCAGTTACTTCATACACCATAGCATATGTTCCCAAACCCATGTCTTGATATAACACTTGTTCCTGTGGGTCCTGG
The DNA here is from genome assembly GCA_007258455.2 of Sequoia sempervirens. Taxonomy (NCBI): domain Eukaryota; kingdom Viridiplantae; phylum Streptophyta; class Pinopsida; order Cupressales; family Cupressaceae; genus Sequoia; species Sequoia sempervirens. Next base: position 575,319,163 of record VDFB02000015.1, on the reverse strand, counting down.
GATCTTACCACCATGAACCTTGATTTGGCCTCTAGCTCCAACTTGAAAGTTGCCTTCTTAAATGGGATTGTCGCAAACGACCAATCCAATTGAATTTCACCTCCAAGGACTTTGTAGAAGCTCGTACTAAGTAACATTCCATAACTGGTAGGAATTTCAACTACCAAGATATTCATCATAATCTTATTTTTTAGGACAAGACGCTAGCCTTACTTGTGCATCTTTCAATTGACCGACCAACGACACCGGCTTTGACTCAAGTGAGTAACACTTTTCCTGAGTTTTGGTGCGCAAAATTCCCAACGCATTCATGATTTGTAGGGGCATAACATTTTTTGAAGCTCCACTATCTATGATACAATTTCCAAGTTTAAAGCCTCCTATATACAAAGATATATAGAATGGTTTTGGATTTTCTTCTGTTGGCACAGATGACCCTAGTAGTGTAGATTGGATTGCAGCCTTCTTCTTTACAACCTTGAGGATTCTTTCCAACTACTCTTGATGATCCTAAAGATGCTCCAATTGTGAGATATGTACCTTTATCTTCATCATAGAAGACACAATTTCAAAGTTTGTTAAAGATGGTTCTTGAGCAACCAGCATAGTTTTCTCTTGTGAAGATTTGGGATTGGAAGTGGAAGGCACATCCTTTCCCTTTTCATTTGTATTCCTCTTTTCTTCCTCTTCTTTCCATACCTTGAAGTGTTGTGCATGTGTGAACATAGGTGATGAGATGTTCTCATGATTGACCACAAGAGAAAATTGGTGCTATTCTTCTTCTTCTTGTTCATTAACGGGCTCTCTGTTGAAGTATCCCATTGCGGAGTCACCATCAAAGTTGTTCATCTATGGTAAGACAAAATTTGTAGTTGATGAAGGTACGAAACTTGTAATTATACTTGGTGTAGTATTAGCAAATCCCATGAGTTGATTCATCCTTTGATTTTTCTGGACACGTGGCCTCATTGTGTGCATCAGAATCATGGAAAGCACAATAAACTGTAACCTTCTCAGCATCATTTGTTTGTCTTAGTTGTCCTTATCAAAAACTTGTCTTGTAATTATTGAATGGCTGGAAGTTATTCTGCTTTAGCTGGTATGGCTGTTGAGGTTGATATGGTGGTGGTGTAGGCATGGCTTGTTGCCATTGAGTGGGTGACTGCCTTTTGAGAATAGTCACCTCATTGGCTACCTTTTGTAGCAGTGGATCAATAGATACTTGAACAAGAAGTCTAATTGAATCAATCTTCATCTTTCCTATCATAATCATGTTATCTTCAAGCTTGATAGCTTCTTCTTGTGTGAGTTGTAGATGTATTCCTTGACTTCCCTTCAAGAAAAAGGTATTTCTGATGGTAGTGCATTGATGAAGCTACTCATTAAAATCTCATTAGATGGATTGAGAGTATGGAAAAGACATGTGACAAGGTGATTAAACCTTGCTACGAACTCCCTCATTGGTTCATGTGCCTCCATCTTTGAGTTTGAGAGTTGTGCAAATAATTGATGGTTTTCCTTAGCAAGCTTGAATCGTGCCAAGAATCTTTCACTCATGACTACCCAACTTGTGATAATGCCTTGTTCAAGATGATTGAACCAATCTACAGCGTTATTCTCCAAGGTCTCTACAAAGAGACGAACAGAAATGTCTCCATGTGAAACATGCAGAATGGAGCAAGCCACTATGAATGCTGAAATATGTTCATTAGGGTGTCTAGACCCATTGTCATGGAATCAGGGAAAATTCTTTTGTGACCCCTTGGGTAGTTCATGATGTCTTGCTAAGGCCAACAGTCTGATATTGTCACCCCATGGTAATGGAGTTGGACATCTTACGTTCCTTATATTTCGATTGTTTTCATTCTCATTGTTATTATTGTTGTTGTTGCCCATTGCTTTAGCTAGGACTAGAGATTCTTCTTCTCGTGCGGCTAGGAAATGCTCAGGAACCTCTTCAAAGATTGGCTCTTCTTGAAAGAGAGTATTATTTCTCCTTCTCGTGTATACTTGGTATGCCAAGATTCTTTATTCCCACATAGGTGGTGGAAAAATTGGTCTACTGATTGCAAGATATGCTCTTTCTTCTTCTTTGTCCAAAGTAGTAGATGTGTTCCTCCACTGAGTAGTTGATGTATGATTTTCAAAGATAAAACTATGAAGGCTAATAATGATATATGATTGCTCCACTTTAATGAAAACAAAATTCGGCTATATGACGGTCGGAGTAAGTCCTGCTTGTTGAACTGGAGCAGTAGGATGCCAAATGGTCATTCCCATGACATAAAGAATTGAAGCTTTCTTGAATTTTTCTTTCCTCATTCCCCATGGTGGGCACTAAAAAAATTTTGGCATGATAATTCACACCTCTATAGTATGAATTGGCCATGGATAGCTACGCACAATATGTAATGACCGCTCTCCAAATTAGGAGGGGAAGCACCCTCTTGTGCTGATTTGCATGAAAAAAGTAAAGTAATCTAACTCCTATCTTTTTGACTGAGCTAGAAGAGGCACAAGGTTAAGGAAACCAAGAACACTGCAGCTAAGTATTTTCTCTGGTTTTGCAAATCTTTAACTACAACTAGGCTAAACACTAAACTATCCTATCTCCTCAAGAAACAGAGCATGAGGATTTAGGAGCAAGGAATTGGTTTTATGATAATGTTTAAGTTAGAATTTCCAAGGAGATGACGACACCTATCTGAAGTGTATATATGAAATTAAGATTATTAAACATGACATGAAATAATAACTAGGACAATAGATTGCATATTGAGACACGCATAAGAATAAACAATCAAACCAACCATTATATTTAATATAAGGTGAACAAATACCATAATAATAACATTCAGGTAAGGCAACTCAACTATTTATTATCACAATAAAAGTTCTTGAATAGATATAGAATAGCAATACTACAGGTAAGGTTGCTCAGCATGTATGCTATCACGTGCAAAATTTAATTACAAATGAGCAAAGAGATCTTATTTATAGACATCAAAGGTGTAGGGAACCCTAAAATCACCTTGAGTCAACTACAGTCTTGTGAGCATGCAAGATCTTATTGTTAAGACCTAAATAAATGAAACTATACAATTAATTAGAAAACTACCATTAGTTAACCGAAATAAGACTAAATAATGGACATGTACAACATGCACGTCCTTATTGAAATGAAAACTCTAATTGTAGATTGATGATTCCAAGATAGACATAGCATGAAATGTGGAATAATGAGTTAAATTAGAAAGAAGCATCGAGTTAACTGTTGTATTTAATGTCTATCCTGAAAAGGTGGGATGTCCTGATCTAGAGTTTACTAGTCGTGATCTCAAGCAATTAACCCCTCCACGAGATTGTTGATTGCATCACTATCTGGAACACTGATACTTTGTCATAGTACACTGTGTCTTTACAACATCTCCTCACTGCCCATGATATAGCTTTGAAGTTCTCCTCTACTCTTAACTACATCGTCAAATAACCCTGACATGACTGTAAGATGATCTAACTTACAACCAATGGAATCCCCACTAAAAATACCATGGATGAGCACTTGCAACTCTGACTAAACATTAGTAAGCTTGACGTACTCACCACCCTCACACTAATACTAGCAAGGAACTCAGGACATGAAAGTTCTTATGAACTAGAGTGCACTAGTCACATGTTCTCTACTCTCAGCCAACTCTGAAGCCATTGATCCTGTATTTTTTCCTTGAAGATTAATTGTGTCCTCCAAGTAAAAATAGCTTCTTTATCTTCTTCATCGATGATCAAGTTATATGCCATCCTCAGATGAGAGATCATGATTTCATCTCTGCATCTATCAACCGACAAGTCTCACTCCTCATCCTAAATCTGAAGACAGAGTTCGCAAGCGTTGTACCTCAATTGATATAACTCTATGAGTACAAAGTGGCCCCTTGTGAAGAACTCTTCTTCCCAGTCTACCAAGCACTTCCCATATACAACCAGTTTCTTAAGCTAATTCTGCTCTGCTGGTAGTTCTAGTGTTTGTGGGAGCAAGGCGGCGACATTTTCAATTCTATGCACAAGGTTAGAGATATAATAATGAAGTTGTTGGATTTCAACCTTGAGGGTTGCCTTGTCTTCCTCGTCTTTTATCACCCTATCCTTTATGCTATCTGTTGCAACTTGAGGGAAATCAACCTCTGTTTGGCGTGTGCTCCTACCAAGGTTGACCTTTATCATGTCAAAGTCTTCAACTTCTACCTCATTCAAGCTCTTTCCCTATAGAGGTGTAGCAATCTCTATTATGATCTCCTTGTCAATGTTTCTCTCTACATGAACTTGCTTCTTTATTCTCTTATCTGGTGCATCCTAGTAGACATGATCAAAATATGAAGAGTGAGGTTTGTAAAATGGTTGCCTCCTCTTCCTAGCTAGCTAATTCTCAAGCCAAGATGAGTCTCAACTAATCTCACTAGAAGTCTTAGTGCTAGTCATAGGAAGTCCTGATGAGTAGGAATGTGTAGAGTTATCACTACGCAGTGGCAAGTCTAGCTCCAAATCAATGTGAATTGGAACTAGAGATTGTTGTGGTGTAGGTGATGGAAAAGGAGGTTGCACCTCTAGCTCTGGCATGATCTGAACTATATTCATGACTGTCTCCACATGTATTTATGTAACAAGTGCCTTTCCTTATTAATTGTTAGACACTTTATTACCTTTAGGAGGATTACTCCTTTTTCTTTTGTTTTGGTTTTGATGAGGATGGTATGGAAGATTCTACTGGTGTCGGCTCTATACTTGGCATGACTACCCTCCTTATCTTCTTGTTATCCAAATAGAGGGTACTATTTTGAATGACTCTACTTGATCTCTCTTTGAAAAATGAGTTTTCCTTGGCAAAGCAATTGACAGCTGGAAGTGGCTGCATATCAACCTATTCTTTAAAGAATTGAGGAAGTGCATCCCCATCATCATCTAAAAAACCTCCCACATCCTCTGACATGAAGACAAAAATCTGTGAGAGGGAGAACCTAATGTAGCTGCGTCGGCACACCTCAAACTCATCCTCACAGTTGACCCAGTAATCCTCCATTGTAGGCTTGTGGTAAGGGCTACTACCAAGGCATGTTGAATAAGAACCCCAAGTGTCATATGTGTGTGCATCAACAAGGTACTTAAGATTAAGTTTCTCTAACTCATGACCTACAGTCTTGGCATCAACTATTGTCTTGCACCAGTAGATTCCCATTTGCAATGGAAATTTGGTAGCTAGCTTACGCTTGTGGTGTAGATGTGAATGAGCATCATATAATTGCCTCAAAAATTCCATGAAAATCATCCTATCCAAAGGATATTGCAGTAGAATGGTTGGATTTCTTGTATATCCATAGACGCGGATGTAGGTGTAAGTAGGGAACTAAATGGACCAGTCCTCCCATTCTACCATTACTACTTTGGCAACTATTGAGATACGAAAATGCAATTCTCGGTCTAGGTTTCTCACTGTGTACATTAAGAATGCTTCTTACACACGCTTAAAATGTCACTCGGACTTTGTGAACTCAAGTTGATCGTAGTATTGATAAACCTTTTGTACACTGAGAATCTCCATTGTGTTCAACCCTCTAAACTGGCCATGGTAAGCCATCAAGTATACCAGATACGAACACATATGAAATTGGTGAGCAATGATGAAACCGGTAATCTGTTTGTGGAGAACATCACTAATCAAAGAGGGCCAATCGTAATGATCTTATTAGGGTTAGAAAGGAAAATATCTAACAATTAAATGTAGATTTAAGTAATAAACAAAGAAACTAAAAACACACAGAATAAATTATAACATAGAGAATTTAACGTGGTTCACCCAATTTAGGCTACATCCACCAAACTACAGCCATCCAATGATTGTATTATCCAGTGCAAAAACCTATTACAATCTTGTGAATAATTACATTTTTTCATTATCCCATAACACCCATCCAAACCCCTTTTTATCAAGCTTAGAAGCTTCTAGATTTTTGGGTTCTACAAAATCAGAGTTTTCTTTTTTCGTTGATTTTTCCCTTTTTTGGTGATGACGCGAAAAAGTAGGAGGAAATTTTTTCTCGAGGGCTACCGCCCCCGAACCCCCATCCGAGGCCCAGCCTGACCCTAGACCCCAACAAGGATACATGTCGAGGTGTATATTATACCATGGGCTATACATTTTAGCATGATCAGTCACCACATACCAACAATCTCCCACTTGGAGACTGATCCTAGACGACACTGCTGCAATTACAGCTCCCATTGGAAATAAGTACCTTAGACCCTGTTGCTCTGATATACTTGAAGGCCAACTAAAGCTGAAGAGGAGCTCAGCTTCTATCTTGTCACCACCTTCATAAAAATATCTGCTAGATTAACATCTGTATGTATCTTGTCTAGCTTGACATGTCCATCCTCTAACATCGACCGAATGAAATGATATCTCAACTATATGTGTTTTATTTTAGAATGCAAGGAAGAATTCTTCGTAAGATGTATAGCACTCTAGCTTTCTGTAAATAAGTAACTTCAATACTATTGTTTTCCCAACTCATCCATGAAAAGTTGTAGCCATATCATCTCCTTTTTCGCCTCTATTGCAGCAACATACTCTGCCTATATGGTGGATAAAGCAACCACCTTTTGCAATCAAGAAATCCAACTCACTATTGTCCCACCAACTGTAAATACATAACCTGTGGTACTCCGCCTGGTATTTATATCCCCTGCCAAATCTGAGTCAACATAGACTTTTAAATCAGTGTTAGAGCCCCCAAAACATAAACATTTATTGGATGTACCTCTCAAGTACCTAAGAATCCATTTTATCGCATTCCAATGCTCAACTCCGGGATGACTCAAATACCTGCTAAAAACTCTTATGACATGTGCAATATCTGGTCTCATGCATACCATGGTGTACATTAAACTTCCTATAGCTAAAGCATATGGTACCTTGGACATTTTTTCTTCCTCTTGTGTCTTTGGACACATATCTTTAGTCAATTTAACATGACTAGGCAAAGGTGTGCTGATAGCTTTTTCATTCTCCATATGAAATATTTGCAACACCTTTTCAACATAATTAGCTTGAGATAAAAAAAAAATTGTGTTTTTCCTATCTATACAAATTTTCATACCAAGGATTTTTTTTGCTACCCCCAAATCCTTCATAGCAAAATATTTTGCTAACTGTTATTTTAGCTCACTTATGTGATCCATATTAGACCCTGCTACAAGCATGTCATCAACATATAAACACAAAATAATGTAGTTGTCATTATCCAACCTCTTAAAATAAATATAATGGTCAGAATTACACCTATTGTAGCCTTGCTTAGCCATAAAACTATCAAATTTCAAATACCATTACCGAGGTACTTGCTTCAAGCCATATAAACTTTTATTCAATCTGCACACTAGTTTCTCCTTACCTTTGACCTCAAATCCTTGTGGTTGTTCCATATATATTTCCTCTTCCAAATCACCATGGAGAAAGGTTGTTTTAACATCAAGCTGTTCTAAATGCAAATATTCAGCAACCACAATACTTAAAACAATATGAATAGAAGTCATTTTAACAATTGGAGAAAAAATCTCATCAAAATCAATAACCTTTTTCTGTGCAAATCCCTTTACAACTAATCTGGATTTAAATCTCTTCTTACCTCCATCCTCCTCTTTTAGCCTATAAACCCATTTGTTTGGTAAAACCTTTTTACCTGTAGGCAACTTGCATAATTTCCAAGTCTGATTTTTCAACAAGGAGTTCATTTCTTCTTCCATTCCATGCTCCCACTAAACCTTGGTATCCACCTGCATAGCTTCATCATAATATTTTGGTTCACCAGCATCAGTTAACAAAATAGTATACAAAGAGGGAGAGAATCTTTCTGGAGTTCTACTTATCCTTGAAGATCGTCTAACAAGAGTTTGTAGTATTTTTTGTTGTTGTTGTTGCCCAGCATGAGGAACCACTGAAACATCATTGTTTGGAATATCACCCAACACTACATAATCATTTTCTTTCTTCTTATGCTATAGCAACAGATCTTTGTACAATAATTTCTCATTGAATATGACATCCCTGCTTCTCACAATTTTTTGATTTTCAAAATCCCAAATCCTATAACCAAATTCATCAATGCCATATCCAACAAATATACATTTCTTTGTTTTTGCATCAAGCTTGGTTCTATTTTTAGAATCTTCATGTGCAAATGCTTCACAACCGAAGGTTTTGAGAAAAGAATAACTCACCTTCTTACCTTTCCATGCTTCCTCTGGAATACCACAACCCAAAGGATTAGAGGGACCTCTATCAATTAAATAAACAATAGTGTTTACAATCTCTACCCACATTTTAAAAGGCATCCCAACATGCAATCTCATAGTCCGTGCACGCTCCATTATTGTTCTATTCATGCGCTCAGCCACTCCATTTTTCTGTGGAGTCCTTGGAACCATTTTCTACCTACGAATACCATTAGAGGAACAATAATCTTCAAACTCTTTGCTGCAATACTCACCACCATTATCAGATCTAAGACATTTTAGCTTTTACCCATCTCATTCTCAACCAAGCTTCTCCATTTTTTAAAAGTTTCAAATACATCAGATTTTTGCCTAAGGAAATAAATCCATACCTTCCTAATTGCATCATCAATGAATGTAACATAATACAGAGAGCCACTAAGAGAAGATACCTGAGCTGGTCCCCATACATCCGTATGCACAAGCTCCAATTTCTCATCTTTCTTTTGCTTCCCATCCTTGAGAAAACTTACTCTCTTTTGTTTTCCATACACACAACTTTCATAGAAATCCATATTAACACATTTTAGACCTAGTAAAACATTATTTGAATGAAGTACTTTCATACCTTTTGCACTCATATGCCAAGTCTATTATGCCACAATGTTGATTCAGAGTCCACATCAACTATATGATCTACCTGCTGAACTACAGCAACTGTTCCTGAACATTGACCTTTTTCCATAACAATTAAAGTAGAAGGAACAGTATGACGTGTACAAAGATATAAGGTGCCTACTTTCACACCTTTTGCTACCACTAAGGAACCCTTTGTGACCTTCCAATTTTTATCACTAAATGTAACAACACAACCTTCATCATCTAGTTGCCCTGCTGAAATTAAATTTTTGTTTAACTTTGGAACATGCCTTACCTCATGTAGTAGCCAATGATTCCCATTCTACAACTTAATCTCGATTCTTCCCTTTCCAACATTTTGACAGGGTTCGTTATCTCCTAAATAAACCAACCCAAAATCCCCTTAGACATAATCAAGAAAATAACTTCTATGGGGGGTAGCATGAAATGAAGCCCCTAAATCTAACACCCAATAATCATCAGTATTATCAAGGGAAAGAATCAAAGCATCCTCATCATATTTATTACTTACCATATTTTCCTCTTTACTTCCTTCCTTTTTGTCTCCTTTATTTTTTCAAGACCAACAATCTTTCTTTAAATGACTCGGCTTACCACAATACCAGCACTCCCTCTTGTCTCTAGATTGAGACCTTATGTCCTTTGATTTTCCTTGTAACTTCCCACAATTTCTAAAATTCTTTCCTCTCTCCTTTGTTTTTCCCCTACTTTCTGTATTCAAAACACTGCTTGATGTGGATGTTCCACCTAAGCTTTTCCTACGAATTTCCTTGCTCAAAATAACATAGAAAACATCATCAAATTTCAATGTATTTGAACCAGAAATAGAATTGCTAACAGCCATTACCAAGCTATTCCATCTTTCAGGCAAAGAACATAGAATCAAAAGAGCCCTAACTTCATCAAATTTTACTTTTACAGAAGTTAATTGACTGGTGACCATATTAAACTCATTTAAATGATCAGTAACTGACCCACCTTCTACCATTTTTATATTAAATAAAAGCTTCATAAGACATACCTTATTCGAAGTAGAAGGCTTTTCATATAACTTCGCCTTGGTTTCCATCAACTCTTGAGTTGTCTTTGCTTTTGTAATATTGAATGCCACTGATTGTGCAGGGCATAAATGAATACTGCCAAGAGCCTTTCTATCCAAAATCTCCCAGTCCTCATCAGACATTGCTTGGGTTTTCTTAGTTTTCCCTTCCAATGGCCGCCATAAATCCTTCTGATAGAGGTAGTTCTCCATCTACATCTTCCATAATTGATAGTTCTGCCCATTAAACTTCTCAACCTTCTTTCCCTCGTCTGTCATTACTCCCACTCAATGGTGAGACCTTCCTATAGATGATAATTGAAACACAACCTGCTCTAATACCACTTGTTAGGGTTAGAAAGGCAAATATCTAACAATTAAATGTATATTTAAGTAATAAACAGAGAAACTAAAAACACACAAAATAAATTATAAAACAAAAAATTCAACGTGGTTCACCCAATCTGGGCTACATCCACCAAATCGTAACCATCCAATGATTTTATTATCCAGTGCAAAAACCTATTAAAATCTTGCGAATAATCGTGTTTTTCATTATCCCGTAACACCCATCTGAACCCCTTTTTATCAAGTTTAGAAGCTTCCAGATTTTTGGGTTCTACCAAATCAGATTTTTCTTTTTTGTCAATTTTTTCATTTTTCGGTGATACATTCCAGGGTATACAATATACCATGGGCTATACAGTATAGCATGATCATTCACCACATATCAATAGCTCTCGCTTGGAAATAATTTGAACAATAATGTAGTACATCCAAGGCTAGAATTTGTTGGCATTTTCATGACCAGAAACACAATTAAGAAGAGTGATCAAAATTGTGTAAACACGACTATGTTCTAAAAAACTCGCTTGTTGACTATAAACACGGCTATGTTCTGACAACTTTCTTCGGAAAGCTAAAATGTCTCATGATGAGGCTAAAAATAGCCTGTTGGGGGGTAGTTTTCCCTAAAAATTTCAAGACATGGGTTTTGTGCAGAAAGTGATTATAAGACAACCCACAGTTTCAGAATTGCGAAAAAATGCCATTTAGCTAGTCATGCAGACTTTTCAGTCAAGAACTGTAGGGGTTTTAGGGTTTTCAGAGGGCAATTTTTTTGAGAAAAACTGAAATATGGGTTTTGTGCAGAAGATGATTCTAAGCCAACCCATATCCTCTGTTTTGAAAAATATTGACTTTTACTCTACCATGCAAAGGAATTTCAATCAAGAAAAGTAGAGCTTAGAGAATTGAAGCTTCGAGGCAATTTTTCCTGAAAAATTATAACAAATGTGTTTTGTGGAGAAAGTCATGCACAACAAATCTAGATGATCAAAATTGTCAAAATTCATTGAATTCTTGGACATGCAAAGAAAACCTAAGACAGAAGATAGAAGTTTTATGGTTCTGCTTCTACAAAAATCAACATGTTTATCTGAAGTCTGTTGATTATTCTAGACCTGTATCTACAAGGAAATATGAAAAATAATTTTTGTAGCACCTTCAAATGCTTGCACAATGAGGAAATTCACTTGTACTCAACCTGTTGTGAGAGAAATGGATGCCTTTTGCATATTAATAAATAATTTTGAGGGCTTAGGTGTCAACTGCAAGTAGAAACTTTGATCTAGAAAAAATTATCTGATTGGACCTCACTTCATTTAACAGAAATTGAGTTAGAGTTTCAAAAATATTAAAATATTTAGTCTAACTCAACATGTGAATTGTAATTGAGTCTCAAAATAGGCGCCAATATTAAAATATTGAAGAAAATCGCCTTCATCAAAGTTGTCTACCGAAACTGAAGATTATATTTTTTAATTGGATTAATTAAATTCTATCTTTCTAGGTCAACTTGGAATATTTTATTGATTTCAAAAAATCAAATTTTGAATTTCATGCATCCCCCTTCAAAAGTCAAGATTTTTAGCTAACTTCCTATTTTGTAGTTCGTTGAAAACATCATTGTAGCCTCTATTGAACTCTGATTTCTCAGTGTTCAGTTGATGTTGGAGCTGAGATGACACATCCACTGCAAAGCCAAAACTACTCTGATGAAATGTCTACTAGTAGCTACAAGTGTTAAAAACCACGTCTAGTGCCTCAAAAACAAAGTCGCCATTTATTAAAATAATGTATAGGACACAACCGCCATTTCTTTGATTTTCCATCTTGTGCTTCAATCTGCCAGTCGGTGAATGATGACCTCCATCGACTGGATGTTAGATCCATCACGTAGCTAGAAGAATTCTACAAACAATGATTGTATGAAAACTGTCTAAAAGTGATTTTAAGGCCCTCAAATGCAAGGGTCCCCCTGGCCTGCAGAGGTGCAATTACAATCTTGAGAATGATTTTGTAAATTTTAGCTTTCAACTAAATGTTGTACTTCGACCCTTGACATTGGGAGTTAGACTGCTCTGATGCATGCATCATTAATCCCATTGCAAAGATGAAACAACTTGGAAGAGATGTTCCTGGAAGTGACTAAGTGAGAAAACTACTCCTAAGACCTCCAGTAGAAGGGCGCCTTTTCCAAGGGAGTATGTAAATTCCATACTTAGCCATTTTTCTGTTTGTTTTCATTCTTCAACATTTTTCGTTGATTCCTCACTCACGGGCGTTTGATAATCCCTGAGGGCTGATGGTTGGATTCACTGAATAGCTAGGAGGATTCTATATAGGTCTTGTGAAGGCGACGACTGCTAAAAAACCTCATCTAGCTAAACAAAAGGCTAGGTGCACTTGGCCTATAGAGGTACAATTTGATATTTTCATTTTTTATTTTCCCTCCATTTTATGAGCTCATTGGAACCACTACCATGGTCACTCAACACATCTGACGATCTCGCAAATGAATGCATCACGAAGCTGGGTTGAATCAGAAGAGATCCCCCAAAAAAAAATCTACAAATTCATTCATTTGACATGTCTAATTCAAGGGTGCCCCTGGGCTACAGGGGTGCAAAAACTGCAAATTTGACTGTCCCTATGATGTGTAAACTCTCTGTACCTTCTACTTCCACCTTCATCTATCAAAGTTTCACAACTCGGATAGACTCGCTTGATAGCTTGTCGAAAATTTGACCGAAAACCGAAGAGAATAAATGTATCTACAACCAGAAATAACTAAATTTGAGCCTTCAAATTGAAGAGCGCCCCTTACCTACAAGGGTGCATATTTGTTCTAGACTTGATGTTTTCCTCCATTCCGCACTCTATGAACACTGTGTTTGCTATTGAGTTGACCACATAGAAGCATTACTACTGCTAACATATGTGTGTGACTGTATTTCACCATTTTCACATGTATGTACACTATAAAGTTGATTTGCACGTTGATTGCACAAGCGTCTCCCACGTTACAAAGTGAAATGTTTCCAAACATAATATTTTTTGCACTTTTTTCCATTTGAAAATCCCCTCTACCATGAAGCATCTTTTTCAACATCTTTCATCATAAAATGTTCTACTTTGAGTTTCAAGCTTAGATTTTGACACCTAGTATTGACCAACTGCCATTGACAACCTCAGAGGTCCTAACTCTTCTCCTGAGAAAGTGAAAACTATCCACCAGGCTTAAACTAACTTTTAACTAAAATTGACTTCACCACTGTGATCGTGATGTGAAATAATCCAATCAAAATAAATTTCAGCCAATTTCTAACAAGTTTCAATTTTTAGGATTTCACGACCTGAAACAGGGTGTTTGAAACCATAATTTTCAATTATTCCAAATTTCACAAGTATCTTCTTGACACCAAACTGACTCAAATTCCATACTTGACTTGCCCAAAAACTATGTTTTGATATCATTTTAACAAGGTTTAGACTCTTTTAAGCAAAATGCCTTAATGAAGCAAAAAAAAATTGGTTTGGATACAACAATGCTTATGTTGGTGTGTCATGGGATCTTGATCCTAGGGGCTTGATCACCCCTCTTGATCGTTGTTGTCCCATCTTGCTAGCATTGGTACATTTAAACCCTTCTTGATGCATGTTGGTCTACTTTAGTGTGAGTTTGAAGTAGGTTTATCCTCTCACTAAAGTTGGGGCTAAATGTGGTCATCGAAAAGTAACCCTTCTACTTTTTTTGACGCGTTTGGGCCCTCCTTGTGATTTTGGCTTAATATTGACTTGATTTAGTGTTGGAATGTGGATAACACATTCACATTAGGTCTTAGGCCCTCATGAATTGGTGGAATTTTAATGGTTCCTTGCAAAAGTGTTGTGAAGTGTTGTAGCACACTTTCACACTTTTATAGGGTTTTACCAAATAACTAAGCATAATCAACACAATTCTTGCCTTATTTGGATTGTTGTAACATACTTTCACATTTCTCTAGGCTTATCATTAATAATTGGGATTTCTTATGCTTTAATTTTCCCCATTTTGCATCCATAGGCCTTATTTATGCGTATTTTTTAGGATAATCCCAACAAAAGGCATTTAAAACATCAAAATCCTGAAAACCCACCTCAAATTCCTATGGTGGGACTCATTCACCATTTTGGGTGAATGAGTCCCCTTTAACTCGAAATTTAAATTTTATTTAAATTTCTGGTGGGTTTTTATTCTCCAAGATCTGAGGTCGGCCTATAGTGTTGTAATTTCAAACATTATTGCATAATTGAGTATAAATACAAGGTTCTTTCTCTCATTTTCATACCTAGCATTCAAGAGTTCACAAGAGAATTTGAGCATTCAAGGCATTTCAAGGGCATATTATCAAGCATTTGAGAGCATCCTTCAAGTTGCAATCATCATTTCAAAGATTTCATTCTTCATGTTTGATATTGTGCTAACAATTGTGATGTAGAGTTCATGATCCAAGCAAGCATTGCATTCAAGATCTATCTCCTTCGAGCTAGAGACAAGAACCACATTCATTGCAGTTATTTCAAGCATAATTGTAGTACCTTATTGCTAGGGTTTGATGAGTTTCAACATCATTATTTGTTCATTCATCATTCTCCTTTCATATTGGCTTTAATTTCAAGGTTTAATTACCAACAAGGGTTTTGACCAAGGCAAACCCCTATTCACTAACCCCACAAAATTTTTTCTTCTTCTTGTGTGTTATTTGCAAGGCTAGGTTGTAGATTTACCAAGAAGCAAAGGTGGAGAAAAATTTTCAAAGTTGTCATCAAACCTAGGAGAAGCTCTATAGGTGGAATTTTGCAGATTCAGACTTGAAAACCAATCAGAAAGGATAGAGCAAACAAAGAGGCACATAATCCAATCTAGAATATCTAGAAAAGTAGAAATTCACTAATTCACCACTATTGGTGAATGATTCCCACTATACAGTCCTGATCAATATTTTTAAAGATCTAGATACCCTTTTGGCTAAAACCTACTCTGACACATTTTCCCCGAAACTGGATTGATTCGCCCAACTTGGCATATGAGTCCTAGACAACATTAATAGTGGATTTTTCAGGATTCCAAACCTCCATTCTACCTCCTTCAGTTTCCCGAGTGCACACTTTCAATTTCATAGTTTTTTATTGCATTTTGTTTATCTTTCTAGGTCATTTAGCATTTGTTTGCATATCATACTGTGTTTTCCAATTCATTATCTTTTCCAGGTTTACATTTGGTGGTGAACCTCTTTCCTAATCTCAAACCCTATCCTAGGATACCTTATTTAAGATCTTTTCCATACTTTATTGGGTGAAGATCTCTAAGGTGTCCTTGAGTGTGGTGAATGTGAAATTGGATCTCTCTCTGTGTACCCCATTTGGTCAAGGTGTAGAAGTATCCACATTTCCATAATATACAATTCCTACATGGTGACTTGGATATGTTGGCATCTAGTTGATGAGTTAGTTTTTTTTTTTTCAATGTGTTTTAAGAGGTTTTAAGTGCATAACACTTTAAATCATATTAAAGACCTTTAAAATATCCCTTGTATAGTTGTTTGATTTGTCATTTCCTCTTTCTATTCTATTTTTGAGTTGATTTTCTATCATTGGTTACAATGTTCTAAGGTGTGTCCTCCATGTATTACTTATTGTTGAGCAACTAGATTCATTGTATTCCTTTTATGTGTCACTTAGTTGCTTAGCCAATTTTATGCTCAATAGGAATTACTATGTGAAATTTGTTTATTCGATTGAATACTTCCTTTACATCACCAAGAATTTATTTGAAACCTCCCTTTTCTTGTTGACGTGTGATGATGTACCATGAGTCATATGGTCCACTATGTATCCAAGTGGCCATAATTATTTTACCCAAGTCAAATCTTATTCAACACAAAGTACACTACATGATTGGATTTGAAAAGAATTATTGGACCCCATTATGTTCATCCTATACAAATCCCAATTCATTAGCATGTGTGGAACCTTATTATTGCATCCCTTGTCCTCTTGATAGTTCCAAGTCATGATTTTACAAGTAAGGTAAAACACTCTCATGTGTAATTTTATTCATGTCCTTCCCTATACATGTGGAACCCACTTAGTGCATCATAATCTCTCTTCACGTTACAAAGTAACCTTTCCTACTCACCAATTTGCAATATATACCATATGTCCCTTTAATAATGACATACTCAAATATTCACTACATTATTGGTCCAAACGTTTTGTTGCATCAACACAAATATGCCACATATCATGACCTTATAAATTTTGGTAGCCCCCACCTCTCCCATTAAGCGAAGGAGACACTTATGCTTGTGTGGAAAATGTTGATTCCATCACATACTTCCTTTGTATTGCTAAGTTTTATATTCTTTCACCCAATCTTTATAATATGTGATGTGATATTGAAATGTAGAAAAAGAGATCCTAGGTCCTAAGTGTAAATAACCTAGGATGCAAAGGTGGCCAAGTTTTCTAAACTTCATTAGAGATGTAGATCACAAGGTGAAAATATTGACTTTCAGCCCTAATGGTAAGCCAATATACATCTAATGGGGGATTATAATGGATTGGGAATATTTTATAATGATTAAAGTAATGATCCTATATGCCCTAATACATAAAATGCAAGATCCTGACAATTGACAGATGGAAACAGCAGTTTGCAAGTGGATCTTAGAAGTGCCTGAGGAAAAAAAAAAACCCACTCATAAAAATTGGTTTTAATGTGCCTAAAAGGACTCATTCACCCAATGGAAAATGGGTCTTTGTACAAGGGTCCTGCTCAATTTTTTGGGTCCTTTGGTGCTAGATCTAAGCTTCTATTTTCCACTTGCAAATTTTTCAAAACGTTGTAAATAAATTCTACAACTCAACTTTCATGTCTTGACAAGAATGATACAACAAATGAAATAATGCAAAATCACTCTTCAAGATCTCTTCAATCCTTCTTCAACCTTTAACCTACACATACACAAGGAGGGAAATTTTTTTGTACTATATAGGGGTTTGCCTTAGTCAAACCCTGTGATAGTGTTCCCACTTCATAATAACAATGTCAATGATGAAAACCTTAATGGAAATGAAGGAAATGATGAATGAACAATTTGCTACAACTCACCACCCTTCAATAGCTTCATTGAAGGACTAAATACATGCACATCACTTTAAGGGAATTGGATCTTGATTGCTTGATTTGCTTGAATGCATGAAGACCGACAACACTTGTTAGCCTTCACAAGACAATATGAACACACATAAACTTTGACATGGTGTTAGGATCTTGATTGCTGCTACAAATGACTGATAATGTTGCTCTTGAATGCTCTTGATAATAATATTTTCTTCTCAAAAAAATTTCCTTAAGTTTTATATTTCAAATCATCAAAAGACTATGTATTTATACGTGTTTGTCCAATTTCCCAAAAAATAGATTCCAAAAGCCGACACTTACAATTTGAATTTTGATCATTAAAATGCCACCAAAAACATATTTTCATTTAGGTCTAGCTCATAAAGGGGACCCATTCACCCATGGATGAATGGATCCTAGCCTATATCTCTAGGACACACATGATCCAAGATAATTTAATTATTAAATGCATTTATTTAATGTTGGTTTCCCTTTTAGAAAACGATAATAATAAGTCTTTGGAATTCCTAATTTAGAAAATTAGAAACTTAATTAAGCCCAATAAATTAAGGGACCCTAACATAATGTAAATTTTTAAAGGTATACAATTTTCTACTCTATATTTACCCCCCACTTTAGTGAGAGTATGAACTTACGCTCAAAATCACACTAAAGTAGAGAAATATCAAGGGAGGTCCAAGTGCACAAATGTTGGAAACATAAGATGACAAAGGATCAAGGAGAGTGATCAATCCCACAAGATCTATGATCTCATGGTAAACCAACATAGGAACAAAAGAACACACACATGTGTAGCAATGGTATAAGGTATGCAAACATCCAATGTCAAAGCTAATGCAAAGAAAAAGAAAAAAATTATGGACTAGCAAGTTGTGTTATGCTATGTGTCCATAAAATATACTCACAAGGGCTAGTGAAGTCTGATATTCACTAGGTCAAGGCCAAGATAAAAAAAACACACACAAGGTGTAGTGCGCCTCATCTTGTTTTTTGTTAGACTGGTAGATGCTCTGCTAGGACCAGAGATTATGAAATTTTGTTGGATGTTGAACTCTTTGCTATGATGACATTTTGATGATAGTTTGGTGATAATTCTATTACTTGAGCTTATGCACATGTTATGACAACTTTATGGACATATTAGATGATGTGGATTAATTTAATTATGAGCATTATGTGTTATCTGATCATGGTTATGATGCTATTATCTGGTGATTACTTTTATCTTGTTTGTCATGTAATTGATTATTCTATCTTGTTTGTTAAGCAACTTTTTGTTATGCATTGTTGACTCTTGGTGAAAGGGAAAATGTAGCATTACTCATTCATGAGTACCCTGCTATGCTACAATTTCCTTTCATGGTGTTCCTGATTGCATGAATATATATATATATGTTTGACCATTTTGTTTGATGTAGGTTGCAAGTACCAAGCATCGACTCTACCTTAATTGTCAGGTTTGAGCGTGCCTTAAACCCAATGGAAAAGGTTGAATGGAGATAGCATTTGGTCCCCTACCCTAGCCATCATCCTCGAAGAGGATGAGTATCCATTCGGTTACCCTATCAACGTTGTATGGATTTGTGGTCAGTTGGTTCCATTTTCGATCCAGTTTATGTTTTGGTGTTGGTATTGATATGGGGTTGTTTAACTTAGATTTGCTTGATAAATGTTGTTTGATTAATTAATGAATTAAATAAACTATTTTGTTAAAGCATGATAAATAGTTATAAATGTCATTCTTGGCTGATTAAATTATTAATTTGATAACTAAACATAAATATATTTATTAATAAAGATGGCTTATAATAAATTAAAAGTGGTAAAATATGGTAATACAAAATAAAATGCTTTATTTGATGTTGCAATAAGTAAATGACTAAATAATAATAGTAAAATGATAAATAAATAATATTAAAAGTTGGTTTTTCTGGGAATATTAAATGAAATTTCTAAATGGGACTGCCCATAACATCCCCATTGACCATGCAACTACATGTAGCTCAAGTGGTTAGAAGAAAATTAATTATTTTCTAAAAATAAAATGGTTGGGAATCTTCGACAAGTTTTCATTTTTTTAAAATAAATTGCTTTGGGAGAGTTATATTATAATTAATTTTGTTTTCAAAAAAGCGAGTCTTTTTTTTTGTTCCCGTGAATATCTTGGGTTTTTGGAGACTATTGTCTAGTTTTGGGGATTCTAAATTGAATTTTTTGAAAAATTGTTTAGGGATTTTGAATTGGATTTTCTAAAAAATTGTTGGAGGTTTTGAAGAAGTTGGAGCTGCAAGTTAAGAAGCCTGAACTCAGCATCAAATCTACAACTTTTCCAATCTTCTTTTAACTAGGTTCCATTCTTTTGCATTTCTATCTCTATTTTATTTGAAGAAAAAGCTTGAATGCGATTCTGTAAAGAAATCAAAACAACTCCTTAATGAAACAATTAGAAATTGTATTCTCTAAAGATTTCCAAATCTTGTTTGTAACAAACTTCATTAGTATGTATCCTATAATCAATCAATCCTATTTGTTTGAAAAAATTTGTAGCCTATTCAACAAATCCATTTTGTAAGCTTTACGTATACTGCCATATGCATCTGTTTGAAAGTCACTTAAGCCTTATAGTCAATCTTGTAGGGCGCACCCCTGCTATGCTCAGCTTTTCATATTGGTACTATAGGAGGCGCATTTACTCCCATGATATGATTTTCAACCTGTTGTACCAATTTATATTAGTCTAGATGATTCTATTTGTTATGGAATGTGATGCTTGTGATTCCAATCAGTATTTCATTTCTAAAACTATGACTTCTTAATTGGGTGATTGGCGTTTGTCTTGTGCTTATCAATTGTTTCTCTCTCAGGATATATTCATTCGCTACTTATTCACTGTATAGTTTGATTTGGAGGGGGGGCATTATTTTCTACCTTGATATTAATTTTTTGCATAAGGCGATTTACTTTATGTGTTGTGATTTCCTTTCTTTTTTTCAAGCATTCAATTATAGCTTGAGTTGGTTGTTTGATGGCGTTAATGCTTTACACATGGTATTCGGGTTCCCTGTAATTCATAATATATATTTATGCATTGTTTGGTATTTGGCACACTTGTTCCTTTTGGCATATGATTTTATACTTACAATATTGATAATGGATGCCAAGAATTCAATTTTATAGATGGTGTTCCATTTGCTTTATGGCTAATTATATTTTAAGACATTCACTATTTTGTGAAGTGAGATCACAGTCATGCGTGCTACATTGGATCACTTGTTTTAAATTTGTTTCTATTTTTTCCAAGCCCGATGATGAGACCATAAAATGTCTCATTATATCTATGAAATACTATCTTTTTCCTTTGCATATAAAGTGAATCTAAGTGTAGTTTCTAAACATATGGCTTATTTAGAATGAAATACACAAGTTATATTTGGTTATTTCTTTGTAAATCATTGTTATCTTATTGTCAACTATTACCATTAAATCTTGGAAAAAGGTGTTAAAGTGTATACATGTAGCTCCAAAGATCGTGTTCTGAAGATGCTCTGGAAGTGCTCCGAAGATGCTCCGGAAATGCTTTGAAGGTGCTCTAGAAATGCTTCAAAGACCAGCATAGAATACTCTGAAGATGCCAATATTGCACCAAAGTATAGTTGGATCCTTTGGGTTGAAGTAATCACTCCCTTGATATCTATAAATATACTTCCTATATTTAGATATCCTATTTTTAGGCATTACCATTTATGGTAATGGCCTAAATTAATCTGGTTGTATTCATACTTCTAAATTTGTAAATCTGAATATGTATTTTTAGTCCATAGTTTGTTGAGGTGGTTCCAACATCTTCCTAGAAACGTGGATCCTGTTGCTTATTTTTGGATAAGTAGATTTTGGCATTAGATTGCCTAGATTTTTGTAATTTGTTATTAGATTTTGAGATGTGTTTAAATACACATCTCCTCTCCTTCTCATTTTCCAAGGCGGGAAGTAGTAAATCAATAAAAATATATTTTGAAGTTCGAGCAAAAGCCTGTGTTCTAAATAAAATCCTCTTCCAAGGAATGAGTTGGCCACTCATTCCAGGGAAGATGGATCAATGTATTTTATTTTATTTTATTTTTCTTTATTTTGTAAATTGTTATTCTCTTTCTTTTATGTTTTGTAAACATTTATCTGTATAGTCTGTTGTAAACTGCAGGTGTTTTATGTGTTTATTATTTTCTTTTAATTCAACAATTTACTTTTTTCCAAGTGTGTTCTTTAATTTCTACAAATTTGGTGTGCTCTTTCAATTCCTACAAGTGTGCCATTTCAATTCCTGCAAGTGTGCCATTTCAATTCCTGCAAGTGTGCTCTTTCAATTCTACAAGTGTGCTATTTGATTTCAGCAAGTGTGAAGTGTGGTAGAAGGGATGCTAACCATAAATCTCTCTCTCATATTGCATATTTCATTTGGATGCAGTCCTCGTATTGACATTATTAAATGATGTGATTGATGACCTCATCATTTTTGAGTAAAAAAAAAAAAAAAATTAAGGGCAGCATGAGAATTCCACACAAGAACCTATGTCAAAAAGAAACCAAGGATAGTAGGAAAGCCTCCACACAAGAACCTATCCTTGAAGAATGTGTGCTAATGACCATTGTTATAGCAAAATTGTGATGAAGAATTGAAGATGAAGAGACTATTTTTTTTTTTTTTTTAAAAGAAGAAGAAATCTACCTCCAAGAACAACATGATATAGATGGTGGCATGCATGAGGACATGCATGAGATTAGGTGTGGGAGAGATGATGAAACCATAAAAGGTCTCATTATATCTATGAAATAACATCTTTTTCCTTTGCATATAAAGTGGATGTAAGTGTAGTTTCCAAACTTGTGGTTTATTTAGAATGAAATACATAAGCTATATTTGGTTATTTCTTTGTAAATCATTGTTATCTTTTTGTCAACTATTACCATTAAATCTTGGAAAAGTGTATACATGTATCTCCAAAGATCATTAGTTGAAGATGCTCTGGAAGTGCTCTGAAGATGCTCCAAAAATGCTTTGAAGATGCTCTGGAAATAATCTAGAGACCAACACAGAATACTCTGAAGATGCCAATATTGTGCCAAAGTATAGTTGGATCCTTTGGGTTGAAATAATCACTTCCTTGATATCTATAAATAGAATTTCTATATTTAGATATCCTATTTTTAGGCATTACCATTTATGGTAATGGCCTAAATCAATCTGGTTGTATTCATACTTCTAAATTTGTAAATCTGAATATGTATTTTTAGTCCATAGTTTGTTAAGGCAGTTCCAACGTCTTCCTAGAAATGTGGATCATGTTGCCTATTTTTGGATAAGTAGATTTTGGCATTAGATTGCCTAGATTTTTGTAATTTTTTATTAGGTTTTGAGATGTGTTTAAATACACATCTCATTTTCCAAGGCGGGAAGCAGTAAATCAATAAAAATATATTTTGAAGTTTGAGCAAAAGCTTGTGTTCTGAATAAAATCCTCTTCCAAGGAATGAGATGGCCACTCATTCCAGGGAAGATGGATCAATGTATTTTATTTTTTATTTATTTATTTATTTTGTAAATTGTTATTCTCTTTCTTTTATGTTTTGTAAACATTTATCTGTATAGTTTGTTGTAAACCTGCAGGTGTTTTATGTGTTTATTATTTTCTTTTAATTTAGCAATTTAATTTTTTCCAAGTGTGTTCTTTAATTTTTGCAAGTGTGGTGTGCTCTTTCAATTCCTAAAAGTGTGCCATTTCAATTCCTACAAGTGTGCTCTTTAAATTCTACAAGTGTGCTATTTGATTCCAGCAAGTGTAAAGTGTGGTAGAAGGGTTGTTAACTATAAATCTCTCTCTCCTATTGCATATTTCCTTTGGATGTCATCCTCGGATTGACATTATT
Organism: Sequoia sempervirens; assembly: GCA_007258455.2. NCBI lineage: Eukaryota > Viridiplantae > Streptophyta > Pinopsida > Cupressales > Cupressaceae > Sequoia > Sequoia sempervirens. The sequence goes on along the minus strand of VDFB02000015.1, from coordinate 575,295,746 downwards.
AAATGATGTGATTAACGACCTCATCATCCAATATTCTATTCAAATTACTTTCCGTCTTTGAGACAAAAGCATTTTATCAAACGATTTGCATGCTATGTCTCGGCTTTCTCATCGTGTATGCATGTCTACGATTGTGTCAATTGATTTTTAAAAAAAAAATCCTTAAATCCTCTTTAACAAATCCCATGTTCTGGAGATCTTGAAACCACTTCTCTTTTACGCACGCTATTAAAATATCCACATTTTTGCATGCACGTTTACCAGGGTAGTGCAACATTAAATATCTTTCTTTAGACACTGAAAAATGTCCTAAGTCTGCAAGTGCCATTTTTCTTGGTCTTTGTCCTTCGATAATTGAATAAGTTTAATTATTCAATTATGTTTGATCATATTCCTCTATTAATTAGATAATTTTTAATTATTTAATTAATTCACTTTCTAATATTTATTCTATCCTAATCAATTAAATAAATTAATCGCGTCGCTAATTTCTCCATTTTGTCAATGGTTAAATAAATTATTATTTATTTAATTATTTTATCACCTTTCATCTATAGTTAAATAATTACCATTAATTATTTATCTATTCATTCTTCTATAGTTAAATAGTTATCAAAATTATTTAACTTTCCCTTGTCATCTTTCCATATTAAATAATTAATTTAAGTTAATTATTTAATGTCTCCATTTTCATTTTCTCCTTTATTTAATTAAAATGGTTGAATAATCATTTTAATTAAATGCCCATTTTCATTTTCTCCAAATAAATAATGTGAATGAATTATTTATTCGCCACTTGTCATTTTCCTCCATTTTTGAATAAATTATTTGAAATAAATTATTTATGTGTCCTTCTCCAGTCAAAGATGCCCTATCATTAACCTCTATCATAGCCTTTATTGTTGTCATAGCCATTAGGCATCATACCTGTCATGATTCCTCCAAGAATAGCATATTTTTGGTGCATCAATTTTGGACCATTAATCTTAGCATCTTTTCTGAGACTCAATCTCAACCATCCATTTTGTAACCTCCCTCTCATGCATCCTCCACCATTGATCTTGGAATCCTTCTAGAGGATTAGTCTCAGTTGGCCATCTGAAAGGTTGTCTATAAAAGCAACCTTCCTCCTCCATTTTCACCTTAACAACTAATTTTCTCCAACTTTCTTGCTTACTATTTGCAAGTTTTGCACAAGTCTACTTCAAAATTTGATGGCAAAGTTGCATAAGAAGAAGAAGAAGAAGAAGAAGAAAAGGAAGGGAAGTGATTCAACCAATAATGAGGAGTAGTTTTTTTTATGTTTTTCATTTCTAATCTTCTCCATTATTTTTTATTCTCTTGTTGATGTGGTTTATTGGTCTAGAGGTGTTAGCTATCACTATTCTAGGCTAAAAACTCATAAACCCCATCTCACATTGGTGAACCTGATGCAAGCATATTGTTTTGCAAAATTTTCGTACAGTTTTAACTTGGTTTTGTATATTTTGAGTATGGAACAACACAACTGTTAAGCACAACAATGCATTTGTTGAGGAGCGATGCATTTGTCAAACGCAGCAATGCACTTGTCTAGAAACGACACGTCTACAAAAGGCATCCTTGGGCGAGAAAATTTGAATTTGAAAATGTGACGCAACCATCCTCATGTGACACAACATAGAGATGCAACTGACGAAAGGTGTGACGCAATTTCCTATTAGGTAAAAAGTTTTAGTTTCAGTTTCTTTTTCATATTTCTTTTGCTTTCTATGAGTAGAATAGAGTTTTTGGCTTCTAATATTATGTCTGCAACGTGTGGCTTTAGGTTGGATTCCCAAAATTGGTTCTTAGAGCAACAAAAGAAATTGAATCATTTAGTTCTATTTTCTCTTTTTACTTTCATTTCTTTAGCTTAGTTGTTTGATTTTGGTTTTGGTTTGGTGCTAACCCCTTTTTAATGCTAACTTGGAGTTTGTGTAGCTTTTTCATTGGTCCAAGACTTTTCTTTTGAGACTACTAATATGTGGTTTTGTAGGTTTGAATGTCCAAGAAATTTATTTTGAAACCACTTTTCTTGTTTTAGATTAGAAGACATTTCATTTTAGTGCTTAAAATTAATGATTGTCTTTCTCACATAGATATAATTATAGGGTAAAGAACACCATGTCTTAGTGTTTGAGGGTGGTAGGTGTTATGCTCTCACCTTGTGCAAACATGGTGATCAAAAAGCCAGGTTCATCTGATTTTTTGTTTACCCATTAGAGGGCCTGCCTTAGTGGGAAAAAGTACTCACCCTAAGGGAACAACCCAATCGATAATGTGCTAAAGCCAAGTCCTTCCGAACTGCTATATAATTTTGTGGCTGTGAGGAAAATTTGCAGTCAATACAACAGTACTTGATAGTTCTCCTCCATTATCTTTATGATATGAGAAACCCTTGTTCTAAAGGTTGGGAGACCTCTTGAGGGAGTTTATCATTATGTCCCCTGAACCAGATGCCCTTACTAGACACCTTTTATTTTTAGTTGTTGTTTGGTATGGTGTAGGGTATAGTAACATGCCCGAAGTTACTCACTACTAGGACCTTGAGTAGAGATAGTGATTCCTGGGAAGTGACTACCCGGGAATCTAAAGTTGGTGTGCCTGTAGAAGTGAGTGTTATGGAGGGGAGCCAATGCCACCAAAATTTTAAGCTATTCGCTCTCAAGAAGGAGAGGTGTTCAACACCAATCCGGTGTATTTTAGTGGGCCTATATCGAGTATACAAACCCTTTCCTACTATGATTGTGTTTTTTTTCTTGTTACAATTTCACATCAAACTAGTCCTAAACAAAGTGCTTGATATTGTCTTTTGTATTTTTCAGCCATACTTCATCATAAATAGTCAAAAACCTGGATCAAAATCACTAAAAAACCTCAAAATTGTCAAAAACACCACTCTGTGAACTGCAACTATCAAACAAAGACTTGCAATTGCTAATGTGAACCACAACTGTTAGCTTAAAAACTACAACTATCATTCTAAAATGCATTTTTTTTAAAACAAAGTTGCATCTATCAACCTGAGTTGCAACTATGAAACACAACTGATAAAAACTGAATTGCAATTCCTGCTAAATAAAATTTCTCAAAATATGTGTCCAGAGCCTGATCAAAACCAATTTATAGGGACCTTTATCTGGTAAACCAGAGACCTACAAGTCTGCCTAGTTCATTTTAGCATACCCATTAGGGAAACATTGCATTATAGGTTGCATTCCTTCATCCCTTGCATTGCACAAATTAAACCTTGACTTTTAGGCTGCATCTAAACCTTCATATTTTGAACATAGGGAGACCTTTGAGCTTTTGAAAATTCTTGGCTACTTATTCTACTTGTTATTCACCATTGTCCTTGTCATTTGTCTTGTCACTTTTTCAAGTTGAGTCTTGGTCTTAGTTGTCCTCTTATGGTCAATGATATTTGGAATTTGTTTCCTTGGACTCACAATAGCTTAAGTGCCACCCTTTGTTTAAAATTTTAGGGCTCCTTTGCATTAGATCACCCTCATTTAGACTACCCTTCCTTAGATTGCACTTTACCCCTTATTCCAAAAATACAAAAAAATATAGCTCACTTTACCCTTAGTATCATATCAATCCTTCATTATCCTTGCATTTTCATATCCCCAAATACAAAAAAAAATACAAAAACATAGATAAATCTCATTTAACCTTAGATACATTATCATCTTAATCTTGCATTAGCATCATCTAGTCACCTTATCACTCAATTTGACCATCACCCAATATTTTAGTGTCCTTTAGCATTCTTTATCCCTCATCTTTTAGACATACAATCCTTGCATTAACACCCTTGCATCTTTATATCCAAAAATCCAAAAAAATCCAAAAACATAGTACAGTTCATTACCATCTTGCATTATCCCCCAACTTGCAAAGGTATCACATGGTTGAAACAAGCTCCAAATCCAAATGAAGGGACATGGATTTCCTAAGTGACCCTTTTCCTGACAATGTCACAAATTTGAACCACTCCACACCTCGAAAGAATACACCATGAAGAAAACAAAGTGACCCTTGAAATAGTTAACAAACAATTGAGCCCTAAAGAAATTGAAATAGCTTATCAAGACCCAAGACTTTTAAGCATAGTTTACCAACTTGTTAGTGTCAATCCAAACAAATTTTTCTATGCATTAGCCAAAAAGGGTGCCAAATTACCTCAAGGTTATGATGTGTCAATCATCATAGAACAAGAAATTGAAAACCCATTTGGCATTGCCTCATCACAAAAAATGACAAACATATCCCTTGGGACAACCACACACATGATGACTACCACTACAACACACATCCCAACTCATGCTACTACACAAGGACAAACTTTCATATTTGGTAGTTCCTCAAACACCATGGGTAAAACTTTCACGAATCACCTCTTTCAAAGCACAAATCAAGGGTCCACATCCAAAGGTCCTACACCTTTTATCCAAAATCTAAACCAAGGTCACACACGCTTGAACCAAGATACAAAGCAAAACACAAACCAAGGACCCTCATTTCAATTTCAAAGTGTACCCTCATTGAATCAACCTCCACCAAATAACCCTAGGAAGGTATGCATTATCTCACACAAGACCCCAAGTCAAAACCACAACCAAGGGTTTATTCCATCACTTCAAAATACAACTCAAGGGTCCTTTCCATCATTCCAAAACTTTATTCAAGGACCTACACCTTCATTTCAAAATGTTAATTGAGGACCTACACCTTCACTTCAAAATGTCAATCAAGGAAACATCCCTTCACATCAAGGGTCTATACCCTCATATCAAAACATCAATCAAGGTTCCACACCCTCATTTACAAACCAAGGATTCAACTTTCAAAATCAAAACATGAATCAAGGGTCTATACCTCAACTCCAAAACACCATACCAAATCCAAACATGACCTTTGGAACCAACCTAAACACCAACTTCATTCCAAATCAAAACAATCCACACCCATACGATAATCAAGGTCTTGTATCACAAAACATCAATCTAAATACAAATCCAACACATGACCCTAATGCCAACATCACGACATCTCATCAAAACAATGCGACATCATCCCTTGCAGACTATTTAATCCAACATATACAAACACTTGAACAATGAATGAGCAACATGCAATTGTGAACCGACAAGAAGACATACTCCATGGAAAAGTTGTGCCCTTTTACATTTGATCAGAACCTATACATGCCACCCTTTCCCCCACATTTCACGACACCATCATTTCCTAAATACAAGGGGACAGGGGATCTGGTAGAACACATCCATGAATTCAACACAACATACATGGAAGTTGCATATGAACCCATCTACTTGATGGGGTTATTCCCACAAAGTCTCATAGAGGCAGCCTTAGATTGGTTCTCACATCTTTCACAAGGAATCAAAACATGGGGTGAACTAGCCGACAAATTCATCAATCATTTTTCCTTCAACATTAAAAACAATGTCACCCTTGTAACATTGAGCACAACTAAACAAGAAGAATGGGAATCACTTACATCATTCTACCAAAGATGTCGAGGCTTGGTGAGAAAATTCCCTTGTCACATTCCAGAAAACAACTTGTCACCATGTTTGTGGAAAACCTTAATGTAGAATTGATGAGTCGAATTCAAATCCAATGTTGCACAACTTTTAAGGAGATTAATGAGAAAGGTGTCCTTATTGAGAAAGGTCTTATTGCCAGAGGACTAGTCAAGATAAAAAAAAAGACCTCCAAAACCCAATAATGACAAAGGAAAATATTTGTCCTAAAACAAAAATGTCACAAATGATAGAGTCGTTGATGCCAAATTGATAAATAAAGGACCAATCATTCAACTTAAAGGCCCCTCTTTATCAAACACATTCAATACACTAAATACTCAAATGCCAAGTCAAAACCAAATGCTAAATTCTATCCAAAATAACCAACAAAGAAGTCCTCCCCATGCTAAGAGAATATACACCCCCTTAGGGGAACCTATTGAATTAGTCCTTAAACAACTTTTACAATCTAATTTCATTACACTGCTAGACACCAAGAATTATGAACCTTCCTTGATCAAACGAGACTTGTGGAAAGATGACGAATACTGTGAATACTATCGCACCAAAGGACACAACACATCTAGATGCCAGACACACAAGAACATCATTCAAAATCTCATTGAGGATCAAACCATTTCAATCGATAATTCACAAGGAAAAATGAATGTTGATCATACAATATTCAAGACCCCTTTGCAAGACCATGATAAAGGAAAGACCTCCAATTCAGGGAACATCAACAACACCAACTATGCAATTGTCAAGCATGATTACAACACCATCATTCTTAATGTAACACCTCTTGATGATCGCATTGCCACTATCACTATAAACAAGCCAAAATCATACTGTGTTGTCACTACCCACAGAATCGAGATAACCATTCTATGTCCATCCGCAATTCCTCAACCAAAGGGTCAATATAATCTCCTAGACCAGTTAGGGAAAACTCCAACACAAATTTTTATCTTGGAACTCCTTCACATTTCACCACAGCACAAAGCAATTCTTGACAAAGCACTAAAAGAAGCCTTTGTTCCCGCAAACCTAGATGTCAACGAATTTTAGGCCATGGTTGGATACCTCACTATGCCACACCATGTCACCTCCTCTGAACAAGACTTTTTAGCACCAAAATCTGATCATAACAGTCCCCTACACCTAGAAGTATACATTAATACACACAAGATCAAACAAGTCCTAGTAGATGGTGGAGTATGCTTGAATCTTTACTCACTAAAATTAGTGAAGGCATTAGGATACTCTGAGAATTGCATTTTCCAAACCAAGATAATCGTAATCAAATATTACAATGTTGTCAAATGATCCTCTAAAGGCATAATTTCACTCTCAGTGAGGGTTGGCCCAACCATATAGGACAATATTTCACATCTTGGATATGAATTTACATTATAATCTCCTCCTTGATCGAGCATGGATTCATGCCATGAAGGCTATTCCATCCACCTATCATCAATACCTCAAGTTTGCACACAACAACACTGAAATCACTATTCTAGGTGACCCTGATCCTTTCCAATATTGTTCCAACCTCAAAGGAATTTTTGAACGTCAAGTGCCCATCAATCAAGAGGCCTCATCTTCCATTTCATCAACCACTCCATCCCACTACATTGATCCATCCACCCTTTCAAATCATCCAACTCATTCATTACACCTTCCATGCCTAAAATCCAGATCCAAGATAAAGGTTACAAAGAGTACAATATGAAGAGTCTCTTTTTCATTGGAAAGCTACCTAAGTCACCAAAGTCATTTGGAAAACCGCGTCCTATGCAGCCCAAAGTTGTCATTCACAATCCTCCTACCACCTTCACTAGATGGGGGGAACTTGCTAAGGAATCCTTAGATGACCACATTCTTACATGGTTGTACAAGGAAAAGGAGGATATTGAAACTAAGAAATTACCAATTGAACATTATCCAAAAGGGTTCCAAATAATGAAATGACATGGATATGACGGATGTAGTGGCCTTGGTCTGAACAAGCAAGGAATGTTGGAACCTTTATAGCCTCTTAAGCTAATAATTCATCAAGGGCTACGGTTTGTTTTGGTAAAAGTGACTATCTGAGGTATCGATCACCCTCAAGTGAGGTTGCTAGTGCTTCAGATGAGAGCGAGACACATGAAAAACCTTGGGATTATGATGTCGATTCCAATGAGTTTGAATGGGACTCCTTATCCTCCACCACCTTCATGGACCTAGATAAACTATTTGGGAAATTTGACCAAAGGATTACCCTTGATTCTTCACGAAATCCATCAAATACTTGTCTAAGAAAGTCTTTGACTAAAGAAGAATGGCTTCAACACTATTTTTGGAAATCCATTGACCTAGCTTCCTAGGAGCCTAATGAATCTAGTTTCGTCTTTACCCTATCCACCTACATGATGACCCTCAATAATTTCGATGATGGCCTACCCCTTTTCTACCCTCAACTTATAGATTGGGACCAACAAGGGCCACCAAGTTTAGATACTTTCAAGAACAACGAAGCTATTGTTGAGTTCATGGGACTTCATGATGAGATACCAAATGGGGATCATAAAGTTATCTTTGCTATAGAACTCAATTATGTCACATACTTTGGTGAGGATGTCTTGTCCTCTAGTCACAAAAATGAAAATGAAAAAAGTAAAACAAAAAGTAATAGGTCTTCAGGTGAAAACTGAAAGGTGCTTGTTGACTATGAAAAAGTATAAATAAAGGATGTATTTGAAGGTGAAAACCTCTTAGAGGTGCTCAAGGATGGAGGAATGGACTATCTCCCAATAGACCAAGAGAGGTTTTTGTTGCTTATAGAAGAAACAAAGGAAGTCAACATTGGAACGTCGGATAAGTCCAAAATAATACAACTAGTAGCATCCTTGACTATTGAAGAAAAGCCTCAATTCATAACATTCTTCTTAGAAAGACAGGTCAATTTTGCATGGTCATATGACGACATGCTTGGGTTAGATCCCAAATTGATTCTACATCACTTACCATTGCTACCGAATTCAAAGCCTTTCAAACAAAAGTTAAGAAAAATGCACCCACAAATTGTACTACTTGTCAAGGTAGAACTCAAGAAGCTCCAGGATGTTGGATTTATTCACCCAATTTATTATGTTGAATGGATATCAAATCTAGTTCCTGTCACAAAACCAAATGGTTAGATCAGAGTTTGCATGGATTTCTAAGACCTTAACAAAGCTTGTCCCAAGGATGACTTTCCCCTATCAAACATCAACATCATAGTAGATTTAACTGTTGGACATGAAATGCTATCACTAATGGACATATTCTTAGGGTACAATTATATCAGAATTGGCACTAAAGATCAACCAAAGACAACTTTCACATGTGCTTGGGGAACTTTCTATTAGAATGTCATGCCATTTGGATTGAAAAATGTCAGAGCTACCTATCAAGGAGCTATGACCAGAATCTTTCATGACTATATGAATGTCCTTATGGAAGATTATGTTGATGACCTTCTCTCCAAATCCCTAGAACGAAGCAGACACTCAACAATATTGGATAAGATCTTTACTCGACTTGAAAAATATCAACTCAAGCTAAATCCAAAGAAGTGTGTTTTCAGGGTCCAATCAGGCAAACTCTTTGGATATATAGTCTCTTGTAGAGGAATAGAAGTTGATCCTGCCAAAGTAAAATCTATCTTGGACATCCCACCACCAGCTAGCATCAGTTAATTAAGTACATTTCAAGGAAGATTACAATCATTATGTAGATTCATTGCTCAGCTAGCAGATAGGACCCATCCATTCCAACATTTGTTAAGAAAAGGCATTCTCTTCAATTGGATTGACAGGTGTCAAGAAGAATTTGACCAAATCAAGAAGAATTTATTAACTCCCCTATTCCTTATGCCACCAATTGATGGAAAACATCTGATACTATATGTGACAGCTCTACTACATAAGCATTGGGGGTACTTTTAGCACAAAATGATAATGATGGCAAGGAAAGGGCAATATACTATATCAATCACACCTTAGACAGGTATGAGCTAAACTATAGTCCTATTGAGTGAGCATGTCTAGCAGTGATATTTGCAACACAGAAACTAAGACACTACATGCTAAATTACAAAACCAAGTTGATTGCCAAAATTGATCCTTTGAAATACCTACTCAGCAAAGTAGTGTTGGCAGGCATGCTAGCTAAATGGGTTATGATCTTGAGTGAATATGACATTGAGTACGTCGGTCGCAAAGCAATAAAGGGACAAGTAATAGTTAACCAACTCATATATGCACCATTAAAAGTAGACCATCCTTTGGTATTTGAATTCCCAAATGAATCAATTCTTGTCATAGACACACCAACAACATGGAAGCTATACTTTGATGGATCTTATACAAGTCATGGATCAAGAGTCGATATCTTATTCATCACATCTCAAGGAGACTCTATCCCTAAGTCATTATGGATAGCATTTTCATGCACAAACAACATGGTTGAATATGAAGCATTATTGATAATACTTTGAATGGCTATAAATTAGAAAATCAAGAATCTTCAAGTCTACAGTGACTCCCAACTAGTGATTAAGCAAGTTAATGATGACTATGACACCAAGGATGAGAAATTTATGCCCTACAAGTGCATGGTTGAAAGTTTCATATTATACTTTGATAGTATCTCCTTTGAGCAAATCCCAAGAATCCAGAACAAAGTGACTAATGTAATGGCTACCATTGGATCTCTCTTGGACATCCCTAATAATGCGAAATAGTATGAGTTCTTGGTGGGACAAATTTTGATCCCTGCATTCGATGTCCCTGAAATCAAACTTATGTGTGAATGAGTTGGTCTTGAATCTCCTTGGTATAAGGACATCTATGCCTACTTGCATGACCAAATTATCCCTCCTCACTTGTCCCTTAACCAACACAAAACCTTTATTCGACAAGCATCCAAGTATGCCATCATTAGAGATACCCTTTATTGTCGTAGCCTAGATAGTACCCTTCTATGGTGTCTCGACTCAAATGAAGCACAAACAACCTTACAAGAGGTACACTAGGGTATATGTGGGGCTCACTCTACCAATCCAACCTTAGCTAAAAATCTCATGAGAACGGGATATTTTTGGCCTATAATGGAATGGGATGCTTATCACTTTGTGAAGAGATGTCGCCAGTGTTAGATTCATGGAGATCTTATACATGCACCAGCTTAGGAACTTCAACCACTCACTTCATCTTGTCCTTTTCCTCAATGGGGACTCGACCTCATAGGAAAGATCCATCCCACCTCTTCTAATGGACATAATTTTATCCTTGTCACTACTGAGTATTTCAAAAAATGAATTGAAGCTATCCCATTGACTTACATTATTGGAAAACAAATAGCCAAATTCATCCTGAATTATATCATTTTCTGCTATGGTATTCCATAGTCCATCATCACTAATAATGGTCACCCTTTCAAAAACCAAGATTTCCATGAGATTTGTGAAAAATTTTGTATCCAACATCATTTTTCCACTCCATATTACCCCCAAGGTAATGGCCAAGCTGAGGAATCTAATAAGACCATCCTAAAAATCCTAAAGAAGACCATCAATGATGTTGGTCGCGATTGGCACCTACAACTCAATCCTGCTTTATGGGCCTACCGTACTAGTGTCTGCACTCCAAGTGGAGCCACTCCATATTCCCTTATCTATAGTTCTGAAGCAATACTTCCTATAGAGGTTGAATTACCCTCTTTATGAGTCTCCATGCAAGGCTTGATTGATCAATAATAATATTGTGTCTCTACATGAGCTAGAGTTACTAGATGAAAAGAGAAAATGCCTTAACACATCTATGAGCATATTAGAATCACCTTTGACACAACTATAACAAAAAGGTCTTACCCAGAAGCTTTGACATTGGAGATTTAGTCTTGAGAGAAAATCCAAAGAATCAAGCAGAACAAGAAAAACTAGGAAAGTTTGAACCTAATTGGTTGGGCCCTTATATCATTACAACATCATATGGTTTAGGTGCTTATCAGCTTTCTACTCCTAAAGGAGAGCCATTTTTTGAACCTATCAACAACATGCACCTCCATAAATATTACACTTGATTCTTAGAGCATCCCCTTAAAAAGTCAAAAATACAAAATACAAAAAATTACAAAAAAAAAAAAAATAGTAAAGAGAAATAATTCGTCCAAAAGTGAAAACCACTTCGGTGGCACTTTGGATAAGTACCATGATGAAAACCTGGCAAAAAGGCACCATGAGTAGTCATTCCCTACTCCATCTACTATCACTCCATCTGGTCTTCTAGCCTTCTACTCATCCATGCACACATGTCACTTCATCATAGTAAACTTTGTCATCCTTTCATGGCTTGAGAACCACTGACATATGGGGATCCTGATCATCCTTTGCATTTTCCACTATCCCTTTGCACACAATAAATGGGTCTCACACCCGACTGGGGGCAATTCCTTGACCTACGTCTTTATCATAAATAATATCAACATAAAAAAACATCAAAATCCAAAAAAATCAGAAAACATCAAAATCCCCAAAAAAGGAAAAAGCATCAAAATCCAAACAAAAACATAAAACATCAAAATCCAAAAAAATCATAAAACATCAAAATCTAAAAAACTCAAAAAACATCAAAATCCAAAAAACAAAGTATAAGTCTAAGTTTGAGTCAAAGTTAGTTTGTGTTAGAGTGGTCAAACTACGTTGCCTCTGCACATTTGCTACATAGGAAAAACTCGTCTTAAATGAGACCCTGAGGCATTAGGTCAGTCCTTTTAGGTTGTCCAAATAAATCCATGGCTTAGTATTTTGTCGAACAAGATAGAGTCAAGTTGTGTCAAACTACGAGTCTCTGCACATTGCTACATAGGCAAGGCCATCTATCGACGAGCCCTCGAGGCCCCCTAGGTCAAGTCCCTTAGGGTTTGTCAGGTTTGGTCATGTTCTTGGTCCTAAAATAATCATCCTTCAAAACAAAATCATGAATCAACAAACACACATAACCAACAAAATCTTTCATCAATCTATCTTGTCATTCAATTAGAATGAGGCATTTCGTCGTTTGTCTCATTCGGTCTTATCTTTTGTCTTTTATTAGGATGTGTCCTTCCTGAGATTAGAATTTTTCAATTTGATCTTTCACCTTAAGCAAGATGTGTCTTTCTTGTAGTTAGGTGCCTTGTCAACATTTATCAATTGGTCAAATGTGTCCCTTGCCCTAAAAATAGGATGTCCTTCCTGTAGGTGGGTATCATCACATTGCTTGATCATTTCAATCAATCTTTATCAAACTATCAAACCATCTTGTCAAAAAATCTTGCCTTAGTCAGGATGATTCCTTCCTGAGGTCAGGCACAATCATTATCAATCAAACCTTGTCAACTTTATCAATCAATCTTTATCAAATCAACCAATCTTATCAATCAAGCTTGCCTTGATTAGGATGTGTCCTTCCTCAAGCTAGGCACGGTCACTCAAATCAAATTTTCAACTTTTGTCAACTTATCAATCAATCTTCATCAACCTATCAATCAAATCAATTTGTCAACCTTTGTTAATTATCAATCAATCTTTGGTCATCTTGGTCAAACAAACAATCTCATCATTATCACTGGCAAACACTTAAAGTTGGGCTAGAATTGTCTTATTATCTTGATTGATTTTGGGTCATGTTACTAGTCTCCTCGAGGATGTTCTATCAATGGATTTAGAGGGATGATGATGGATCATGGCCTCTTTTCTTTATTTTTTGTTTTTTGTTTGTCTTAGCAAAAAAATGGGGACAATTGGGTCCTTAGTATGAGCTGGGGCATTCCTTGTCTTTTTGACTGCTTGTCTCTCCCAAATGATCACCTTGTACACCTTGGTCTATGTCATAACATGGTTTTTGTGGACCATTTGTGACATTCTTGATGCCTAATGATGATAAAAATAATGTAAGTATGAAATTTGGATTCCTTATCATCCTTGATCTAACCTTTTGTCTCCATATTATTTATCTTTCCCACGCTAACAGTTTTCTTCTCCACCTTCTCCATGCTAACATTTCTTCCATTTGCATCTTGAAAAGGTCCTGTGACACACAAAAACATCTTGCATCCATAGTCATGTTAGATTGCATCATAGAAGACTTTGTCATCATAAACATCATTTTCATATTAGGTCACATATATTTGCATAAGAAAATACAAAAACACAAAATTGCATCCATATAGCATTCATATTTCATCATCTTGATAGTGTCATTTTCATCATACATTTCATCATAGCATTACATCCCATACCACATAGTATTACATTCCATAACACATTATATTACAACCCATTTACATTGCATTTCATATAACATCGCATTTTGCATATAATGACACTACATATCATATATACATAATACATTAAGTATCACATTTTTCATCATATATTTTCCATCAAACATTTTTCATTATCACACAAACATTGCATTACAAATTGCATTAGGACATTTCCATTACATTCATCATCCACACATAACATCCATAACCATAAGCGCATACTCATAGTATCATCATATACGTCATCATCATCCCATATTGCATTCAGTAAACATTAGGCCATCAATATTGCATATCATACAAGCATACACATTTATCATATAGTCATAGGTACATAATCATAAACCACCGTACCCAACTTGAATGCATCAATAAACATCATAATCATACATGCATAATCATCCATCACATCGCAAATTAGTACATGAACATGCATAAATAAGCACATAATCATCATATAGAATGCATCATCACACATCATAATCACATGCATAATCATCCATCATATCATATAAATAAACATATAAGCATCCATCAAATATTATGTAATCATAAATACATAAACACATCATAATGCACATCATTAACCATCGCCAAAATCATATCATATATATTGCTCAAAATCATGTGTCATAGGTACAATGTCATGGTGCATAAATAAAAGGGAGCTCGCAGGCTCAATAATCAAGTGTATCAGTGTCTATATAATAACATAAACAATGCTAAAATCAATATATATGGAACTACCCTCATCTCCATCCCCTGTGCTCTGCGGTGGGATGTCTGTCATATGGGGTGGCTCATCTAGCATTTGAAGTCTTGCCCTCTGACTTGTTGTGTGACCGTTGGCTACATGCTCTGCCCTATGATCTGCTAGTCTCCACCTATGAAAATCTAGGTTTACTCCTCTCTGGTGGCAAAACCCTCTCATATAGGCCTTTGTAATGTTGGGTGGTTGCACCTTGCCTCGCTAGCTCTCATGCAACATCAACCACTGATCCACTACAGGTGGCTATAAAATCAATGATCCACTCCTCTACTCGCTACTGCCTAATCATGACCAAGTCCCTCTCCACCTAAAAGGCATCTCTCTCGGCCTTAAGTTCATCCCTCTCAATAGTCACCATCCTCAACTATGCCTCTAGAGCTTGTACTTGAACCTGTAGAGCGGCTATCCTCTACTCCGCTGACCCCTCTCCCTCCTTAGTCTCCACCTCTTGCGGCATCTGCTCCTTGCCCATAATGATCCTCTCATGGAGGGCCCGCTCTGCCTCATCCATATTTTCCTCCTCCTCTCCTCCTACATGTCCTCCATCCCCACCTCCCTCGACCTCCATAGACTCCGACTGTGTAACCTCAACTGTAGGGACCTCCACATGTTGCTCTTTGACCTGTACCAATACCTCTTCCATAGCCCTAACCTTTTGTTGATCCTCCTCCTAGATGGGTGGTAGTTTCCTACCCTCTTGTTGCCCTCTATCTCTCCTCCTCGGTTGTCTATCACCTCTTCCTCCTCTTCGTCCTCCACCTCCATAACCCCCATCACCCCCTCATCCTCCTCCACCTCCTCGCCCTTCATCTCCTCTCCCCTTCCCACCTTTGCCTCCCCATTGACCCCTCACACTCCTCACTTTGTGCTCTATTGGCATTAGATGTTGGGGATCTATCAGTGGAATAGGCCTGTGAATCCACCACCAGTCATCATACTCTGGTGCGGTGCCTGCATCTTCCTCTCCTCTTTGCCACTCCCAATACAAGCCCTACAACGCATCTATCTCCTGCTTGGTTGTGGTCACTACAATCTATGGGCTCCAAGGATGCACCTCATGAGATGACCGCTATACTCTGCTACCCACTAGAACTCCCTATGTCTCCCTGAACTATCGGTGGACCCTCTTTGGTAGATACATCTCCATAATGTGTTGGTTCTAAACTGTATGTCCAATTAGATATCTAGGTTTCCTGCACCAAGGAAGGTGGTTGTCATCATCTACCCACAATGGGCACACCCTGTATGGTCTCCAGACGAAGATGACCATGGTGCCAATGCCATGTCTCCAATATCCTACATCCCCAACATGTGTATGAGTTAGCGCCCCCTGATATAAATACGAGTACGGTGTTGTGCCCACCACCTACCACACCACTAGTAGCTGAAACAACGCTATGTGCTCCCATGCCCAAACAATAAGCAAGGTCACACCACAACTCAGGATCTGCCCCTCTTTGTAAACAATATCATGAAGCTAGAAATATAACATGGCCAATAGACATGGCCCTCATGCATACAATGTCCTGTGTCGAATCATCAACCCTAACATCTCCCACCAACCAACTGGGAAACCATGGCCTCTACAATCTAGAATCATCACTCCCACTATCAATGCACATAGGACATAGTCAAATCAATTGTATGTATCTTTTGGATGCACTCTTTAACACCCTAGACCTCAAATTCGACCCCGTCTTTGACCTTGATCATCAATTTTGTCTTCACCATCACAATCCTAGTCATCCTTTTGTCTTATCAGGACAATTTTCCAATTTTTTGAAATTTTTGAAAATTTGTCAAATTTTCCTGAGGGGGCATACTTGTACCCAATTGTCACTGAGGCATCTTAGAGTATCTTTTGATTGAATTTCTTTGACACAACGCAAAACTGCATTATGTCATAGGGGAAAAATGCATACACTAAAAAATTTCCTAAGTCTATGAGTGCCATTTTTCTTGGTCTTCGTCCTTTAATAATTGAATAATTTTAATTATTCAATTATGTTTGATCATATTCCTCTATTAATTAGATAATTTTTAATTATTTAATTAACTCACTTTCTAATCTTTATTCTATCCTGATCGATTAAATAAATTAATTGCATTGAGAATTTCTCCCTCTTCTTCAATAGTTAAATAAATTATTATTTATTTAATTATTTGATCACCTTTCATCTATAGTTAAATAATTACCATTAATTATTTATCTATTCATTCCTCTATAGTTAAATAGTTATCAAAATTATTTAACTTTCCCTCGTCATCTTTCCATATTAAATAATTAATCTAAGTTTTTTTTTTATAAAAAATAAGGGGTAAATTTTTTATTAAAAAATCAAGAGAATCAATACAATCAAAACCAAGGGCCAAGCCCTAGAAGCTCAATTATCCTCTAAAATCTTCCTATCCTCCTCAAGAAACCGCTCCAGGTCCTGACGTAACTCAAGAGATACCTACATCCAATCCTCAATCTTCCAACCTCCATCATGCTCAGAAGCCCACCTAGCCAAACAGTTAGCCACTCGATTCCATTCACGCGAAATACGAACAAAAGAAACCATCTCCATCCAAGAGCTAATCTGGAGGATCTGCTGGACCACCCCCGCCAACTGCCAGTTGATTCCCAACATCTTTTTCTCATTCAACAAATTAATCAGAATCTGTGAATCAGCTTCACAAATCACCTTTTTCCATCCAAGAGCAAGGGCCTGCTCCACAACATAAAGAATCGCCAAACCCTCCATGAGATTAACCATCTGCTCCCCCTCATGAATGGAGAACATAAAGATCATTGCACTCCTTGAATCTCTACCAACCCCACCAATCCCAGTAGGCCCAGGATTACCATGAGAGGACCCATCTGTATTTATCTTTAAAATGTCAACCAGAGGGGGCAACCACCTACCCAACCGCTGAACTCTTGAATGCCACTTCCTATTACGCCTGAGCTCAACCAAAGAGGAATAGATCCCCCGAAGACCCAGCCTATCCACCCACTCTACATCATGTCTTCCCAAGGGAAAGCCCACCTCACACTTAGCCTCCATAGTTTCATGAATCATCCCTATTAATCTAAGTTAATTATTTAATGTCTCCATTTTCATTTTCTCCAAATAAATAATGTGAATGAATTATTTATTCTCCACTTGTCATTTTCCTCCTTTTTTGAATAAATAATTTGAAATAAATTATTTATGCCATTTTCCAGTCAAAGGTGCCCTATCATTAACCTCTGTCATAGCCTTCATTGTTGTCATAGCTGTCAGGCATCATACTTGTCATGATTCCTCCAAGAATAACATATTTATAGTGCATCAATTCTAGACCATTGATCTTGGAATCTTTTCTAAGACTCAATCTTAGCCATCCATTTTGTAACCTCCCTCTCATGCATCCTCCACCATTGATCTTGGAATCCTTCTAGAGGATTAATCTCAGCCATCCATTTGAAAGGTTGTCTATAAAAGCAACCTTCCTCCTCCATTTTCACGTTAACAGCTAATTTTCTCCAACTTTCTTGCTTACTATTTGTAGGTTTTGCACAAGTCTACTTCAAAATATGATGGAAAAGTTGCATAAGAAGAAGGAGAGCAAGGGAAGTGATTCAACCAATAATGGGGAGTAGTTTGTTTTATGTTTTGCATTTCTAATCTTCTCCATTATTTTGTATTCTCTTGTTGATGTGGTTTATTGGTCTAGAGGTGTTAGTTGTCACTATTCTAGGCTAGAAACTTAGAAACCCCATCTCACACTTTCCTTTACATTTTGATGTATGACCATTCACTATTACAAACTTCCATCATGGCATGGGATAGATAATGTGTGAGTAGTATTTTCTTTTATATATTTATTCCAAAAATTTGAATGGTTCAATTAATGGTTATTTCCTATCATATCAAAATTTAAAGGAAACATGCCTTTTGAAACTATAGAATGTACAGTGAGCATTCACTACTATACTAAGTGACACATACTTAGATGTTTTTGCATGTTGTTTGAGAAAATTTCGTAGCTTTAAATTTGAATTTCTGATGTTTGTTATATGTGTGTGTGTATGTTTTTCTATTTAAATATGTGAGAATATAAATTTATTGTCTTATTAAAAGAAACATTGTATTTTAAACAACATTATGAATATAATATGTCTATATATATGTGTGTGTGTGTGTGTGTTGGAATATGTCTTGTTTGATGGCAAGTGGATTCTAGTGTTGTCATTGATGGCAACCCAAGTCATCCCTCCGGTCTGCAAATCAAAATTCACTCATACTGGTGGGAAATGTAGAGAATAGTGTTTTATCGATAGACAGTAGAAAGAACAGGGTATCCAGTCAGTTAGTCAATCGGTATGCTTAACCAGATCATCATTTTTTGTTTTGGATTCTCCTCAAGATAGTTTTTTAAGCATATATGTTACCTTATTGGTAAGTTTTGTGATGTTGCATTAATCAGTGTACAAGCTTGGAGATCTAACAAGATGTTTTTCTGTTTATTTGCTCATTGTGGCCGACTTAGTGAATGTTGAATGTTGTGGATGTATAAGGAGTAATTGTTTAATTGTTTCTTGTGTTGGTTATTTTGTTTTGGGTCCTAGCTATGTCTTAGCTGACTTTGATGGGTGCACATTAAATTTAATTTGTGATTTGAGCTGACCATTGAAGGATATTTCATGTTTTGTTAAAGTTGACTTGAAGCGATGAAATCTTTGTTAGAGGATATATATATGAGATCGGTAATTCATTTTGTGTGAAAGTGTGCAAATTTGTGTGAAGAGCAGAATAGATGTGTGTGCAAGTAGTAGAAGGGTGATTGAGCAATCTATGCACAGTTTCAGAAGGGTAGAAAAATAGAGAAGAGCAAAGCAGAGCAAAGCATAAATACAGAATCAGTCAGAAGGGTTGAAGATTGTCTACTGAGCTTCACTGGAACTGAATCCAGGAATTTGGAGATGTTATCCTCTCAATTCAACCTTTTGTTGTAATTCAAAAAATTTGTAAGGCAGTGAGCCTTCCTTATTTTGAGCAATGAGCTCTAGGCAGTGTGCCTGCATACATGTGCATTCCCTTTTATTCATAATTTTAACAAAGTATAATTGTGGACTAATCTCCACTGTGGTTTTTCCCTTAACAAGGTTTCCACGTAAAAGTATTGGTGTTATGGCATTCTGTTTATCTTCTTCTTGTGCTTGCAACTTCTCTTTTGTTGAAATTTTGTTAATGGTTTAAGATTTGGATTTAAAGTTTAAATTTGTTGAACACTGATTCAACCCCCCTCTTAGTGTTCCTTGAGTCCAACAATTGGTATCAGAGCAAGGTTCTCTATAGAAGTTTAACATCTTGAGGTGGATCTTGGATTGCAATGGACTTTGGTGGTCTTCAACAGTAGCTTATGGTGGCACTTGATGATCTTAATCAATCTAAAGTAGAAGTCATGGAATTAAAAGAAAATATTGTGGATGCTGAGATATTCATTCAATCATTGAAGGATAAAATAATTGAGTCAAGAGAAAAGAGGAAGGAACTCTGTGATCAGCTGAAGTAGAAAGAAAATAAAAGCTTGGAAGATGTTGACCTGAATCAAACCCTAAAAGAGATAACTAAAGACTGTGAAAATTTTGCTAGGAATAATGCTACTCTAAAGCTTGAGATGGAATCTGTGGCAATGAATCTAACTAAGGAGATTGAAGAAAGGAAGAAGAATGAGGAGAATCTGGCCCAGTATTTAAAAGAAAAATTTGAAGAATGCAGTAGAGTAAATAGTGGATTCATTCAGCTAGAGAATGAACTACAACAATTCAGAAATAATGAGCAAGAGCTTGAAAGATAGATAGTTATTCTTAGAGATTAACTCACTACTGCAAATGAGTACAAGGAGAAGTTTAGGACTAGTTCTGCTAAGCTTGATGAGTTGACTAAAGGACATAAGGATGCAAATGATAAGCGAGGTCTTGGATATGAGAAGGAAGAAAGCTCTAGATCTGAACATAAGGATTCTAGACAAAGAAATCAGATGAATAAAGGCAGAAGATATCTGGTAAGACAACCCAATGCTCAAAAGTTTAATGGTTACTGCTTTGCTTGCAATAAATTTGGTCATATGGCTTCTTAATGTAGAAGTTAAATAAATTCAAGCAATCCATCATTTCTCGATTAGTGTTTTATTTGTAATAAGTTTGGTCATAAGTTAATTGAATGCAGAAACATGTTTATTAGTGTAAGGAATGTTAAATGTTATACTTGTGGAAAATTTGGGCATATTGCTAATCAGTGTAGATCAAAGGGAAATCAATGGAATGAATGGTCTAGACAAAGAAATCTGGTGTGTTACAATTGCAATAGATTTGGTCACATTGTAAGATTCTGCAGGAACATAAACATGGATAGAAGAGGTCTGGTATACAAGGGAAAAATATCATAGAAAAATGAAAAAGGAAAAGGGAAAGTGACTGTGGAAGAGATTAGAGATCAAATGAAGAAAACATGGGTAAGGAAGAGTGACTCTGATGAAGGGAATAAGTCTATACTAGAATCTTCTTCTGGTAAGTCCTTTGGAAATTGATCTCAGGCCATTGGCCTAGGGGGAGTCTTTCAAGAAAAATCCTTTGTCCCCTTATCGGTAGCTGGCACCGAAATGTAGGAAATTGTCAGTAGCTGTGATAAAAGTTTGCAAATGTATCAGTGATTTCTTATGAAGAAACATGAGAAGTAGAAGGTTCACAGACAAATTTTTCTTTTGTTGTCTGAGAAAACAGAGTACCCGGAACTCCTAGGGAAAAATATTTAATGCAACAAAAAGGTTAGGTGTGCAAAGTTATAAAAGGGTATTTGGAACCCTCATTTGTCACCTTGCATTGAAGAAGAATAGAAAGAGAGCCTCTATAGTGAAATTTCAAAGGAGTAAAGCAAATTTGGTAGCAAATTCATCAGGTATTTCAGTTACTTGTAGAATTTTGAATTTTGTGCTTAGTAGAAAAACTTGTTTCGTATGGAAAGAAAAATGAAGCAAATCAAAGGAATGGTGAATTTGGATGAGTATAGTAGTGGAAAGATTAGGTTTGTGAAAAATTTGTTTCCAATCAATGAATTGAAGTGGCTTGAAGGTGCGAAACATAAAAGTTTGGACATTTGGAATGAGTTTCCTTATTTTGTCAATGCGAAAGTGGTTAGGTTTATCTTGAACAGATTGAATGAGGACATTCTAACCTTGGATAAACCCTATCTTATTTTGAAGGATGTGATTAGAAAATTAACTGGTCTATGCAATGTTGGGGATATTCTGAAAAAGAAGTCAATTTGGAACAAGGAAGTTGAAACCCTAACTGGAGTGATAGGAGATCAGAGGGCTCTAGTCATTTCAACGATCAAAGATCTAATAACAAGGTACATTGCACATGGGATTTCATACAAAAATTTCTTCAGAAATAGGGAAGGCGCAACTTCGACAGGCTTAGTTTATATCGCTCACAAAATGATAATGGAAAATGAAGACTTTAATTTGTGTGGATTGCTAAAGGATTAGTTGATGGAAAATGTGCAATTGACGAAAGAAGCAGATTACCCCTTCAGGTTTGGTACTTTGATCATATGTATCATGATGTATTTTCTAAATTGCTTACCTCAAAATGATAATATGGTATGGAAGGAAAGTGAACAAATTTGTAAGCAAATTTTTGAACATTCTAATACTTTGGGAAATTATGAGTAAGTACATGCAAATTTCTTTAAGGAATTGCTAGGGAAGTTTGGAGAAGTTAACATTCCCCTTATGGTAAAGATGCTTGAAGTTGGATCTTCTTCTAGTGAAGTGTTGGGGAAGAAGAAGAGAGCACAAGAAATTGTTGTGTACACCCCTTCGACACATAAGTCCCCAAGAACTGAAGAAAAAGGAAAAGAATAGTTAATTGTGGATATACCAGATGAGGAATATGATGAGTACACTCCTAGGGATGAACCGAAATCAATTGAACCAAATGTGTTGATGGCATAATGAAGTGAAGAAGATGATGCCTTATTCAAAGCTAAGATATTGTAGCTTGTTCAAGAAAAAGATGGGATGAAGAAAATTGTTGACTTACGGTTGGAGAGACCCTCATATGAGAAGGACCTGATTGAGAACACAATGATTTCTTACTTTGTGCATAATAACATTGGTTTGGAGAGTTTGCACAATGTTTTTCTAGAAAAATTAATTGAATGCATCAAGGAAGCTATGGTATTTGAGTCCTCGGACATGAAAGAGGAAGAAGTAATTCCACATCTAAAGGAGTAGTTTAGGCTATCCCTTACCAAATTGAAAAATAAAATGAATGAGTTAAGGCAATGCATTAATTCAACTAATAGCATCTACAACTATCATCTTCGGTGGCCTCATCTTGTTGGGAGGTATAAGTGTAAGAATTGGCTATGAAGGTAGCCACCCAAGATCTAGAGGCCTAATAGAAAGCACAAGCATAAGAGAGATAGAGACAAGATGTCAAGAATAAATTGTATTCTGTCAATATGATAGAATGTAATGAGCAAATAATACATAGGAGACCCCTTGGATATATAGCCAAGGTGAGAACATAGAAGGGCATAAGATTATGACAAGTGTCGTAATCTTATGACATGTGACAACAATGAAAAGTTATCACTCCACCTAAAGTGGAAAGGTGATAATGTGATAATCACCACAAAAGGTGGAAGTGATGAGGTATGAGATGTCAACTCCACCAAAGGTGGAAAATCTCCAACAACCTCCTATGTGGTCCCTAAGTAAACTTAACTAAGGTGTAATCAAGACCTAGGACAAGGTACAAGACATTTAATTACACCAACACCCCCCCTTAAGTGCAACTTAGGGAGAATGTACACAATAGAAAACAATGCAAGATGGGTCCTAGCTACGAGGCCATGTTAGGTACCCATGTACAAATGCAATGCAATCTCTCATAAAGCAGAGAAAGGGAGAAAACCACGTGGGAAAAAACTCCCCCCCAAAAGAGAGATGAAACAAAAACTGAAAAAAGATGAGAAGGCAAAACCTCAAGTGAGGAAAAAGCCCCCCCCATAAGAGAGAATGAAGAAGTCAAGTGACCTCCTCAGAAGAAACATCCCGCACCCCCAAGAGAGTTCGCAAATGATGGTAGATACTCTCAGTGAAGGGTTTGGTGAAGATATCTGCAACCTGCTCTGCTGTAGGATAATACTGCAAATCAATGACCTGCTCCTGTATCAGCTCCCGAATGTAGTGCATATGAATCTCTATGTGTTTGGTCCTCTGATGGTGAACTGGATTCTTCGAGATCTGGATGGAACTCTGATTGTCACAATGAATGACTATAGGATGAGGAATAGTGAATCCAAACTTAGTGAGAATATTCTGAAGCCAAATAGCCTCAGTAGCGGCATTAACAGCCCCTCGATACTCAACCTCAGTCGAAGAAAGAGCAATAGCATGCTGCTTCTTACTCTGCCAACAAATGGGGCCAGAACCAAGATGAAAACTGTAGCTAGAAGTGGACTTGCGATCATCAATATCACCAGCCCAATCAAAATCTGTATATCCCACCAAGGTAAGTCTTGTACCTGTTGTATAATGAATCCCATGATGATGTGTACCCTAGATGTAATGCAAGATGCGTTTGGCAGCTTTCCAATGAAGCTCATGTGGTTCCTGCATAAAGCGTGAAACCATGCCAACTGCAAAGGAGATATCAGGGCATGTGTGAGTCAAGTAAATGATACTCCCAAAAAGCTGACGATACAAAGTGGCATCAACAAGTGGAGTAGAACACTTAGCCTCAAGCTTGACTCCTGAAAGAAAGGGAGTTGGTGCAGGCTTACAATCAGCCATGTGAAACCGAGTTAGAAGATCAAGAGCATACTTGGGCTATGAAAGAGAAATCCTAGAAGCTGACTGTGTGATCTCGATCCCAAGAAAATAGTGCAAAAGGCCCAAGTCGGTCATAGCAAATCTATCTTGCAAAGCAGATTTAACACTGCCAATGATGGATGAGGTACTCCCCGTAATGATCAAATCATCAACATAGAGCACAAGTAGCAAGTGAGAATCATCTTGTTGCAAAATGTAGACATTCAGATCGGAATGACACCTCGTGAATTCTGCTGAGAGAAGAAAGGAATCCATCTTGGCATACCAAGCCCTAGGGGCCTTTTTGAGGCCATAGATAGACTTCCTCAATCTGCAAACCAATGAAGAATCTTGTATGAATCCCTGTGGCTGCTCCATGTAAATCTCCTCATGAAGATCCCCGTGAAGAAATGCACTCTTCACATCCATCTGATGTACAGCCCAACCATGAGCTGCAGCAATAGCGAGTGTCAAGCGAATGGAGTTCATCTTAGCAACGGGTGCAAAGGTCTCAGTATAGTTAACACCTGGAACCTGTGAGAAACCTTTTGCCACAAGCCGAGCTTTGTATTTATCCACACTTCCATCTGCTGCATACTTAGTCTGATAGATCCACTTACATCGAACCATCTTTCTTCCCTTAGGAAGAGGAACTAAATCCCATGTGTTGTTCCTCATCAAGGAACTATACTCTTCCTCCATTGCTGAATCCCATTCAGGAACGCCCGAAGCTTCCTTAAAAGATTGTGGATTTGAAGCACTAGCAATATAGGCATGTGGAAAATTTTGATGTTGTGACCGAGTCCTTCGAGTATCTGAAGGATCCCCAACAAGAGAACCTGCTGACTCAAGAGTCTGTCAAGCCCAACAAGGTCTAGTAGGAGATGAAGGATGAGATGCCTCAACTACAGGTGGACCCTGCGAAGTTGTGATCTTGCGAGTCAAAGTTGAGGAAGAATCATCATCAAAGTCACTATCATCACTTTCCACTATGGAGGAAGGAAGAGGAGGATTAGAAGTCAAGCTAGGAGAGCTTTCCTTGAAGTGAACACTCCTCTCAATGAATAACTCGTGTGTCTCTGGATCCAAAAGTCTATATGCCTTAACACCTTCAGGATATCCAACAAAGATGCAAGGCCTACTCTGAGGTTCCAATGCCTTGCGCTTCTCTGGAGGTATTCGTGCCCAAGCTGGACAACCAAAAACTCTGAAGTGTCTCACAACTGGTTTTCTACCACACCAAGCCTCAAAAGGAGTCATACCCTTCAAAGCTTTATGAGGAACCCGATTTTGGATGTGAGTGGCACAACTGATAGCTTCTGCCCAAAATTGAGGACCAAGAGATCGAGCATGAATCATGTAGCTAGCCATCTCCTTAAGGGTTCTATTCTTCCTTTCAGCTACACCATTCTGCTGTGGAGTGTATGCAACTGAATGTTGAAGAGTAATCCCCTCAAGAGTACAAAATTCCTCAAGTCTATTGTTCACATAATCCCTTCCATTGTCTGTGCGAAGAATCTTGACTTGTTTCCCTGATTGTTTCTCAACATGAGCCTTAAAGGCAAGAAATATGTCAAACACTTCACTCTTGTGAACAAGAAAGTAGACCCATGTGAAGCGAGAATAGTCATCAATGAAGGTAAGGACATAACGAGCCTTGCTAAATGATGGTACGGGAAATGGACCTGCTACATCACTGTGAACCAACTGAAGAACTTGTAAAGCTCTCCAAGACTTCCCTTTCTCAAACTTCTCTTCTGGATGCTTACCCATGGAACAACCTAAACAAACACCTTCTGAAAAGCTGATTTGAGGTAGTCCTGTGACCATAGCCTTGGAGCTAAGTTGCTGAAGATAGCGGTAATTGATATGTCCAAACCGCTCATGCCATAGCTTGCTTTCTGAATTTGAATGAGTGAGCAAAGCTGTAGAAGGAGACTTAGGTACAAAGTGGGAGAATGAGTAAAGCCGTGTGTTGTGATTGGCTTGTCCCACTGCAACCAAGGCATCATCCTTAAGTTCTTTGACCACAACTGAATCTGGTAGAAACTCAACTTTCTTGCCATCTCCAAAGTGAGTGATTTGGTAGATTGAGAGAAGATTGGCACTCAAGTTAGGAACATAGAGAACATTCTCAAATGCTCCATTATCCATGGCAACCAAACCTTCACCTTCAACTTCCACTTGAGTATCATCTCCTATGAAGATGTGAGGTACCTTAGATTGCTCCAAAGAAGAAAATTGTTCCCTTGAAGAACCCATATGATGAGTGGCACCCGAGTCAAGTATCCATTGCTGTGAAGAACCTGAAGTAGCCACAAATGCTTGCCCTTTTCCTTTTGATTGTGAGGAAGTGGAAGGGATGAATCCTTCTTCTTGTAGGCAGATGGCAAATTGATGTTATTCTTCTTGATGATGTTTGTCAACTCATCAATTTGCTTAGTGTGGCAATGATGCTCATCATGACCAACCCTCTTGCAATATGAACAAGTTGGTCTCTCCTTCTTGCTTGAATTTCCCTTCTTGGGAGAAGATGTAGAATTCCCTTGTGATGAAGAATTCCCTTGTTTTGGAGAGGATGATTGTGCTTTATCTTGTTGATTCTTTGGATTAGATTGCTTCTGCTTCTTATTGGAACCCTTTCCTTGAGTCCCTTGATTCCCTTGATTAGCCACCAAAGCTTTGGACTTTGAAGACTTGAGAATCCTCATGCTTACTAACTTTGCTTGTTCTAACATCAACATTTCTGTAAAAGCATCAAATGTAGGCATAGTGAAAGAACTACCTACTGTCAAGCGATGGGTTTGGAAGCTAGAAACAAATGCTGCATATTCTGATGGAAGTTTTCCCAACAAATTGTAGACCAACTATGCATCCTTCTTATCAATGCCACAATCCTTAAGTTGTGCTCTTAGCTCATTTGCCTTAGTGACATAGTCTTGGATTGTATCAAAATTCATGGGATCTAACATTGTGAGATCATTGTCAAGCTGATAACCTTTAATCTCGTCAACTTGGCCATACAATTGACCAAACTTTTCCCAAGCTTCTTTAATTGTTTTACACTTATCAATTTGAAAGATTAGATCTTTTGATACATATTTCCTTAATGTTCCAAGAGCCATAGTATTTTTAGTGAGCCAATCCAATTGAGCAGCAGGATCAACTTTAGGATTAGATGGTGCAACAATAGTTCCATCAATATAATGAGTTAATCCTTTTTCCATCAACTTACTCCATGCATCAATTTTCCAAGAAGCATAATTATGTGGAGTTAACAAGGGAAACTTAGGAGAACCCATAGCAGAAAAATGAAAGAGAACAAGATAGAGAGAGGCACAATCACTCAAGACACCCCCCCAAATTCACTCAATCAAAGAACCCCCCTCAAAAAGATGATTTGGCACTTTATAATTAGTGCATGTACAATGGCCACTTGCAAGCCAAGCAAAGTGGGCTTCTGATTTTTAATGTTTTACAATAGCCTTTAGTAGGCTACAACAGACTCAAATAACTGATACAAAAGATCAAACTGAGATCTTATCTTTACAAATGCCCAAAATAGGCCAAAAATGACCAAGTGCTGAAAGTACAATTTTTGATCACAATTACTACAAACTGATAGCACCACTATGAATTTCAGAAAAAATCATGCACTTTAAAAAAAAACGGCACCTGAAAAGGAGTTCGTATGAGCCTAAACGGAGCCTCGGAAGTTGCAAAAACGGTGACAATCGAGCAAGATCTGAGACAAATCTAATTTTCTAGAAAATCCATGCACCAAAATCAGAGAATAACTTCACCACTGCGATGTACACGAAAAATTAGCCCAAATAAAAAAAAAATTGCACCAAAAAAGGCCTCAAAATGACCAAGATATGAGCCTCTGAACTTGAACTGCAAAATCAAAAAGCTCAACCGTGAGGGGGTCAAATTTTTTTCAAAAAGTTGTTGATGCAGTGCTAACGTCAGCAATTTATGGCATTAAATTTGACAGTCGTATGCCCGTCAAAAACAAAGTCCAGCTTAAATTTGATGGTCGTTTGGCCGTCGTCGTCGCTGTCGATCTCTGTCGGAAATAGGTCGCTAGAATATGCTTGTTCGTGATGGAATATTCTCCGTGTATGCCACCAAAACTGTCGCCAGTTTTTTTAAAATTTTCTGGTTGCCGGAATTTTGTTTCGGCCGCCGGTTTATATGAAATCGCCGGTGGTAGGGGTTGGCTGGGCCCACGGGGGTCTATGGCAACTTGCCACGTAATGAAGGCGGGGCCCGCGGCGGGTACACGGGTACCTGCGGACTGCAGGTCCACAGGTACTCAGAGTACCTTTGGTTTTTTTTGATTTTTTATTAAAATAAAATTTTTATACAATATGAAAAAATCGCAAATATTTGTTATTTTGATTTTTTTATTTTTTTGAATAAAAATTTTACAAATTTTTTTTGCAAAATAATAATTTTTTTTTTTTTGAAAATAAATCGTACCGACGCGCAGGTTGGCGGTACGGCCGGCCTGCGAATTTTTTTTTGCCTCGACGGACAACTTGCTCCGATTTGGACAATTTGGCAGTCGATTTATGGGTTCTTGGCCCTTCTGAGTACGATGGCGAGGTCC
This sequence comes from Sequoia sempervirens, assembly GCA_007258455.2. Taxonomy (NCBI): domain Eukaryota; kingdom Viridiplantae; phylum Streptophyta; class Pinopsida; order Cupressales; family Cupressaceae; genus Sequoia; species Sequoia sempervirens. The sequence continues at coordinate 575,266,597 of VDFB02000015.1, read as the reverse complement.
TTTTCGGTTGAAAATGCTCCAAAGTGGTAGCTACCTCCTAGATCTGGCAACCACCTTTGATCTTCAACCCTTTGCAGATTTGGCCTCCAATGTCCAACTGAGATGAAACAAAAGGCAAATCTAACTATCTCAGACACTCTGAATGCAATGGCGAGCTCAAATCTGATGCAACAAGCTCCTGAAATGCACCTGCAACACAAGGCCAATAATGGAACCCTCCAAGAATCTCTCCAAATGACTAACTAAAGGCACTCCAAAAGCTCTGATACCATGTAAGAATTGGCTATGAAGGTAGCCACCCAAGATCTAAAGGCCTAATAGAAAGCACAAGCATAAGAGAGATAGAGACAAGATGTTAAGAATAAACTGTATTCTGTCAATATGATAGAATGTAATGAGCAAATAATACATAGGAGACCCCTTGGATATATAGCCAAGGTGAGAACATAGAAGGGCATAAGATTATGACAAGTGTCGTAATCTTATGACATGTGACAACAATGAAAAGTTATCACTCCACCTAAAGTGGAAAGGTGATAATCACCACAAAAGGTGGATCTCCCACAAAAGGTGGAAGTGATGAAGTATGAGATGTCAACTCCACCAAAGGAAGAAAATCTCCAACAACCTCCTATGTGGTCCCTAAGTAAACTTAACTAAGGTGTAATCAAGACCTAGGACAAGGTACAAGACATTTAATTACACCAACAATAAGGAAAAGCTGGAGTAGATTGAAGTTGAGTTGATAAAAATTGGTCAAGATTATAGTATGTTTCAAGACCAAGATGGAGCAGTCAAGAAAAAGATTCAGGAATTGCAGTTTGAGCATGCAAAAGTCCACTTTTTCAAAAACAATCTTGTGAACACCTTTTGGAAAGTCAAGGATCTGACTGAATGAAAGCTGGAGCAGTTGATTGAGGTTTTGAGGAAAGGAGAAAACTAGAAGAAGCAATTACAATCCCATAATACCTCATTCAAATTATTAACAAGACATCTAAGAATAATAGCATGATCTTAATCATTGGGATTTCTGTAGAAGCATGGAAGAAATTTCTTTCGGGTATGAAAGATAAGTACAAGTTAATTTTCTAACTTAAGTAGTAGTTGTACTTTGAATTTTGAATTTTTGAGAGGGGGAGAGAGCTTAGTGAAGAATATATTTTTCATTGATGTCAAAGGGGGAGGAGAGCAGTGAAAAATGATTTATCATTCTAAGGGGGAGTTTGAATTTTGAAATTTTGAATTCTAACACTTAGTCATTTTTCACTAAGTGTTGCCATCAATGCCAAAGGGGGAGATTGTTGGCATATGGCTTATTTGATGGCATGTGGCTTCTAGTGTTGTAATTTATGGAAACACAAGTCATCCCTTTGATCCATAGATTAGAATTCGCTCATACCGGCAGGAAATGTAGAGAACAGTGTTCTACCGATAGAAAGCAGAAAGAACAGGGTATCCGGTCAGTTAGTCAATCGGTATGCTTCACCGGATCATCATTTTGTGTTGTGGATCCTCAAGATAGTTTTTTAAGCATATATGTTACCTTATTGGTAAGTTTTGTGATGTTGCATTAATTGGTGTACGAGCTTGGAGATCCAATAGGATGTTTTTTTGTTTATTTGCTCATTGTGACCGACTTAGTGAATGTCACATGTCGCAAATGTATAAGGAGTAATTGTTTAATTGTTTCTTATGTTGGTTTTTTTTTTTGGGTCCTAGCTATGTATTAGCCAACTTTGATGGGTGGACATTAAATTTAATTTGTGATTTAAGCTGACCATTGAAGGATATTTCATGTTTTGTTAAAGCTGAGTTGAAGTGATGAAATCTTTGTTAGCAGATATGTTTATGAGATCAGTAATTCATTTTGTGTGAAAAAGAAAGTTTGTGAATGTGTGTGAATGTGTGTGAAGAGAAAAACAAATGTGTGTGCAAGTATTAGATGGGTGATTGAGCGATCTATGCACAATTTCAGAAGGGCAGAAAAACAAAGAAGAGCAGAGCAAAGTAGAAATATAGAATTAGTCAAAAGGGCTAAATATCATCTACTGAGCTTCACTGAAACTGAATCCAGGCATTTGGAGATGCTATCCTCTCAGTTCAACCTTTTTTCGTAACTCAAACATTTTGTAAGGCAATGAGTCTTCATTATTTTGAGCAGTGAGCTCTAGGCAATGTGCCTGAATGCATGTGCATTCCCTTTTATTCATACTTTTAACAAAGTATAATTGTGTACTAATCTCCAATGTGGTTTTTCCCCTAATAGGGTTTCCACGTAAAAATATTGGTGTTATGGTGTTTTGTTTATCTTCTTCTTGTGCTTGCAACTTCTCTTTTGTTGAAATGTTGTTAATGGTTTAAGATTTGGATTTAAAGTTTAAATTTGTTGAACACTGATTCACCCCTCCCTCTCAATGTTCCTTGAGTCCAACATGTGTACTGAAATATGTACATGTATATATCCATATATATATATATGTGTGTGTGTGTGTGTGTGTGTATCATAGCTATAGAAAATCAATATTGAAAGAAAGTTGATTTACTTATATTAAGGTGAATGAAGGTTTGATTCTTTTATAATTGTTTGGGTTGAATTATAAATTTACCTTGACATTGGTCTTGAGAACAAATGTGATTGTTAAAAAAATGTATTTTGTGGTGATTATGGGATTGGTTACTTGTGACAAATATTGTGCCAATGTCGGATAATAGAGTGACTTTGGGGTTGTTTTAAGTGGGTGTTATTGTGCAAGTGTTAAAGTTGTCTTCCAGAGGCTTTGGGGGGAAAGTATCTTGTATAAGGATATTATGATTGTCTCATTTTGAAGTAACTTGTATGTGGATTTTATGATTGTTCATGTGTTGAGATGTGTGCAAGAGGGTCTATGCCTTCCACTATTTCCACTTTCTTGTGATTGGGATATGCGAGCGAGATGGTCAATGCCTTGCTCTATGTGTGAGATTCATATGATGGTTTTTACCTTGTTTGGTGAGTAGGGTCTACTAGTTGCAAGTAGGGGGAGTGTATCTCAATGGGGTATGAAACCCAAAGTGGTTGACCATGACTAGGATAACCCATTGGGAGTTTCTTAATCTGGTGATAGCATTAATAATGAATTAGGGGGTTGGGTAGATTTCACATTAATTAAGATAATTGGATGCCTCACCCATGTCTTTAGTGCTCGTTTAGGCTAAGGATGGGATGAAAAGGCCTGGTTGGAAAGATCAACTTCCTTGTCCTCACAAAAGGAATGTCGGTTCTGCATGTGTCACCCTATGGGTCTAACATCTAGTGAGAGACTATCAGGATAACCATAGATGGGGGTTGATGTCTAGTGAGAGATTGTCAAGATAACCCATGCTAGGAACATGCAATGACACTCTTCCCTATTGCAATCTAGAATTCCCTAGTTTTGTGTTCCCCATTTGTTGTGAGCATGTACCTCTGGAAGCAATGTCAGTATTTCGTGTGATGTTAAATTGAATGTTACAGTGCAATGTTGGAGTCATGTCTAGCCTTGTTATGTTAGCCTGTTGTCTTCTTAACTGTTTATTTGTAGTGGGACCTTATGTTATCTCCCAACACAGGGGGGTGGACCTTAGGGTTCCACATGGTTGGGAGGTCGGTGCTCTTTCCTCCATTGGGTTTCCCTTGTATTTGTTTGTGTGCATGGAGGTTGTTCATTGTACAGTGAATTCTAGATCTTGTACCTGTTCGAGGAGATAGTCTCTATGTATATGTATTGGTCTTGCATATTCAAATATGCTATTTATTGTAACATTGATGTAACCTTCCCATTTGTACTCAGGAAGCCTTATTGTAATCAATGTAATGATGTAACAATTATGATGTACTCTCATGTAAGGGATTTGTAATTATACTTTTGAGTTGTTATAACTGATCTTTTATGATTTTTATCTAATGACATGTTATGGAGACTCGTATTGTATAATCATTCAATGTGGTGGAATAAAATGTACTTGTTTACTCATATAATCATGTTAACATATTAGCTAATGAAATTTAATTCTAGTTTATGTTAGAGTTGTGTCAATAGCATAGTCATGGAACCTTAAAGGACCTAGGTCTAGTTTATATGTTATGTTTAGATATGATTTGCATTCATATGTTATTTTAATTAAAAAAAAATCCATTATTGTAGCTTAGGTGTGTTGTCCTCTAGGGTTCCTTGGCAGGGCGTTACACAAGGTCTAGTGAAATTCGATATTCACTAGGTGTGTACCTATAAAAATGATCATTGTTTCACAAGGCTAACAAGTTGCATTATGCTAGACACTCATGGAATAAAATTACTCACAAGGATAGCAAGATGCATTATGTTAGACACTTATGGAATAAAATTTCTTCACAAGTCTAGCAAGTTGCATTATGCTAGACACTCATGGAATAAAATTGCCTCACAAGACTAGCAAGCTGCATTATGCTATCCACTTGTGGAATAAAATTGCTTCACATGGCTATAAAGTTGCATTATGATAGACACTTATGGAATCAAATTGCTTCACAAGGATAGAAAGTTTCATTATTATAAACACTAGTTATGTTATGCTAGACATTTGTGGAATAAAATGACAAGGTAAAAAAAAACAATCAAAGGGGTTTTTCGTAATGCATGGAAGGTCACACCTTAGGGAACATCATACTTGACATCACCACCAAGAGAGGACTAGTCGAGGAATAAAATATTCACACATTAAGGAATGCAAACCATAACATTACCACTAAGAGGAATATCATATGCCAAGAAAGGTCACACTCTTATGGGATATTAAGCCTAACATTAACACAAAAGTGATACTTCACATGGATCAAGAAAGCCGCATTTTGATTAATATGATCACATTCCCTAGGAGATGCATGCCATCATCACTAAGAAGGGAACATGCAAACAATAATTGAGGGACTTTATGCCCCCCCTTAAAATGTTAGTGTAACTACTACACTAATGTTTTAAGGAAAAAGAGAGGGATCCCAATAAGAAATACAACTAGGACAAGGCCACCTAACCCATTTCCCCCTAAGTGTAGGAAAAAAGGTGAGCCAAATGGGTGATGATATGTTGCTCCTTACAAAATAAAATATGATTGCATAAAGCCAAGTTTATGCCTCCATGCATGGTAGTGAATATGTTATAATACTACAACCACCACATGGAAAGGAGTAGCAACTAATGCTATTTGTTTCTTATATTATCAATTGAAGGATAATCACCAATACCTCTTGTTGTTTCTTGTGTTAGGATCTATGGGGACACATATACTTTGTTCTCTTGTCCCACAACCTTTTTCATTATAACCAAATTATTTCAAAATCTCATAACCTCTTCCATAAAGTGCTCTCATTTCTTTCAAGGAAGGTGGTTTGTCATGATCATCTTCATCATAAGTGGATGTATAATTTTTTTTTCCTATTTTTTTCTAAAAGTTGTGGATTTAGACACTTTTGATGATTTTGTCAATATCATTGTTGCTTCTTTCTCTTTTCTTGAATTTAATTGTATAATCTTGTATTCCCCATTGAATTTAGGTGTGAAAATTTAATGATCCCCAATCATCTTCTAACAATATTGTTACGGGTGAAAGGCACTTATCTTTTTCTTCTTTTTGCAAAGGTTCCACTTTTATAGTTGGCGTTAATGTGTTAAAAGGATTTGTCATTTTTGTTATAGTTTGTAAACAATTCTCAGATTTTGGATCATCTTTTATCATGTAAACCTTTTTTTGTAAGTGTACTTCAATAGATGATGTAACATTGGAGGTATTGTATTAATTTAATGAATCCATGGTCTAACCAAGAGAAGATTATATGAAAGATCATAAGGCATGAAATGGATAGGATTTTGTAATGTAACCTTACCAACCTTTACGGGAAATTTTATCACACCAAGTGATTGCTTTCCCAATTATCAAAACCACAGATAGACAAAGAGTTCGGTTGAATCTTAGTCTTGTCCACTCCTATTTTATCCAAAATATTTACACTACAAACATTAAGCATCCAACCATTATCAATGAGAGTACACTTAATCACAAACTTGTTAATGATAGCCACTATCATCAAAGGATCATTTTGTTTCTATGTTTCTAAAGGATGTAATTCACTTTGATGAAAAATGATGCTCAAATTAGGTTTATTCATGTTACCAATCAAAGCTACCACATTATTTGGTTGCGTACTAGGAGGGATGACAACTTTTTTTAAAGCATTTTGAAGCATACTATGGTAAACAAGTGATGCTTGAATCAAATCCCATAAGGATATCTTAGCAGGAGTGTTACGAAGTTGTTCAACAAGATCATATTATTTACCACTATGTTGTTGTATATTAAGTGCAAGTGTGAGATATGGTAGGGGCAATGGAATGGATGTTGGATTTTGTCTTGGTTACTTGTTATTCCTAGTGTTATATATGTGAGCGATTGTGTGATAACTTTGTTGCTTCAACACATGATTACTAGTAAGTTGTTTTGCAAAGCTTAGTATATGGCCATGAGGTTTAGGAGGTACTATAATGAGAATTGGATTAAGAGGTGACTTAGGAGGTACAATAATTAGAGGACTCCTAGGAGGTCCAAAAGGAGTTTTTGGAGGTCCTATAATGAAGGGAGATCTAATGATCAATTGTGTGTTCATAACCTCAATGTATTTGACTTCTTGTTGATGAAATTTTAACAAGGGGGATCTAGGGTGACCTTAGCATGTTCATCGAAGCAAGCCATCTTGTCATCCTTATTCCCAAAAATATCTTCCCAAGTAGGAGAGGTAGGGGGAGAGAAATAAATAAGATTCTCATGATGCTCAATGATTGTATCTTCTAACACCAAGATAACTTCATCACAAATAGGAGAGGTATCGAGAGAAGAACAACTATGATTGCCATGATTGTCAATGATTGCATCCTCTTCTTTCAAAAAATCCTCATAAATGGGATAGATATTGGGAAATGAATGAAAACTAGGCAAAATGATATTAAGGAATGCGTCAATGATTTCATTTTCTTGTGCCATAATATCTTTCCAAATGGTAGAAGTATTATAAGAGGTACAAACAAGATTCACATGACACTCAATGATTGGGTCTTCTAACACCAAAGGTACCTTATTCATAAGGAGGAGAGGAATTGGGAGAAGAACAATTACGATTGTCATGATTATCCATGATTGCATTCTCTTGCACTATAATATTCTCACAAATGAAAGAGATATTAGGAGGGTAACTAACATGATTGTCAATGGTTTCATTTATTTTCCTTAGATTATGCTCACAAGTAGGGAGATTAAAATCATACAAGCCATGTGATACCATATGTAAACCATATAATTAAAAATGAAACATGCCTCTACTTGCCTTATGGATTTGCAATATATTGTAACAACCAAGAGTTATGAATTTGTGAAAAAATAAAAACTAATCTACCTGAATTATATAATGCTTCAGAAAATGTAAACAATTGTCCTACATATCTGATGATTTCCAATATTGAAATTCAACTATTTTCCAAAATTTGCAACAAATTAAGGAAAATGACATCTTTCTTGCACATGCAACAACATTTTTCCAAAATTTTAAATCAAACAATTATAGGCAGAAAATGGACTGATAATACAAAGACAAAAGTTATGCAAAAGTTGTCTAAGACACTTGTATAAGGACAAGGTCACCCAGGGGTGAATGGGTCCGAATATAGAGTTATGAAAATTGAAAATTTTGAAGTTTTATGTTGTTATTTAATGTTTCTTTCTCCAGTCACAAATAGGTTAATCAGTGACTATTTTCTAGATTTTGTTCAATTTAGGACAAGATAATGCAAAATGCAAGTGTGAAACAAAGTTGAAAATGTTTTTACATGTTTGAATGGACATTTTAGATGTAAAATGCAATATTTTAGTGATTTTAAGATGCCACAACTTGAAAGTGATGATTTGATGCAACTTGAAATCAAGCAATGCAATGTTTTCCAATTTAAAACAATGTGATCCAAATGCATTTATGCAACAATAAAGGACAATTTTGAATGCATTTTTCAAATTTAATATGCAATACTTAACTAATTTGAAGATGCAAAATTCTAAAAATGATGATTTGATACAAATTTGAAGCAAAACAATACAATTTTTTTACTTGTTTTTGAGCTAAAATGAAAGATGTAATTTACATGCAATGCACAATTTCAGATTTTCAACCACTTAATGAATGAAAATTAAATGTAAATCTGATCTAAAGAATTTGATCTAAAGATGAATCTAATGAAATCTATACTGCAATATGTGATGCAAAATTTATGATGCAAAGATGAAACCCTAAATGAGAAATGCAAAGCAAGGCAAGGAAAAAGCTAGATCTAGGCTTTGAAAAACTCACAATTTTAGAAAGTTTATAGTGTTAACATGTCGAGTTCGCCAAAATGAAATGTAGAAAAAGGGATCCTAGGTCCTAAGTGTAAAGAACCTAGGATGCAAATGTCACATTTTTCTAAATTTCATTAGAGATGTAGATCACAAGGTGAAAAGATTGACTTTCAGCCCTAATGATGAACCAATCTACATCTAATGTGGGATTAGAATGAATTGGAAATATTTTAAAATCATTAAAATAATGATCCTATATGCCCTAATACATAAAATTCAAGATCTCAATGACTGATAGACAAAAACAATAGTTTGCAAGTGCATCTGGGAAGTGCAGAGGAAATCAAACTTGCTCAAAAAAATTGGTTTGATGTGCCTATAAGGACTCTTTTACCAATGGAGAATGGGTCTTTGTACAGGGGTCTTTCTCAATTTTCTAAGTCCTCTAGTGTTGGATCTAAGCTTTTGTTTTCCACCTATACAGATTTGTCAGAATTCTGTAAATAAATTTTGCAACTCAATTTTTGTGTCTTGACCAGAATGATATGATAAATGCAATAATAAAAAAATTCTCTTCAAGATCTCTTCAATCCTTCTTCAACCTATAACCTACAGACACACAAGGAGGGAAAAATGTTGTGCCATGTAGGGGTTTTCCTTAGTCAAACCCCATAAATAGTGTTTCCACTTTCACAATGACAATGTCAATGATGAAAACCTTAATGGAAAGGAAGGAAATGATGAATGAACAATTTGATACAACTCACCACCCTTCAATAGCTACCTTGAAGGACTAAAGACATGCACATCACTTTAAGGGAATTGGATCTTGATTGCTTGATTTTCTTGAATGCATGAAGACCAACAACACTTGTTAGCTTTCACAAGACAACATGACCACACAAAAAATTTGACATGGTGTTAGGATCTTGATTTTTGCTACAATGGCTGATAATGTTGTTGTTGAATGCTCTTGATAATAATATTTGCTTCTCAAAAGTTGCTCCTTAAGTGTTAGATTTCAAATGATCAAAAGACTATGTATTTATAGGTGTTTATCCAATTTCTCGAAAATTAGATTCCAAAAACCAACACTTACAATTTGAATTTTGATCATTAAAATTCCACCAAAAACATATTTTCATTTAGGTCTAGCTCATAAAGGGGACCCATTTTATCATGGGTGAATGGGTCCTAGCCTATATCTCCAAGACACACATGATCCAAGATAATTTAATTATTAAATGCATTTATTTAATGTCGGTTCCCCTTTCAGAAAAATTATAATAATAAGGCTTTGGAATGCCTAATTTAGAAAATTAGAAACTTAATTAAGCCCAATAAATTAAGGGACCCAAACATAATGTGAAATTGTAAAGGTATACAATTTTCTACACTACAAATATATAGTGTTTAATCCACACAATTATAGCCACACAAATTTATAATATGCTACACCAAGTCCACACCAAGCATGTGCATGCACAATCAAGTCGACATCTATGAATGTGTCCCTTGTTAAAAAACATACACAACAAGCTCTTGTTCCATTGTATTTCTATTTCAAATTATCAAATGATATGTGCTTGCAACTTTGTACTCATAGCTATGCGAGACACCATTGCTCATTTTCACCCCAAATCAATAGACATGTTATGTCCTATTTTCAAAAGCTTTATTTGTGAATTCCTTTCTACCCAACTTGTGCATGTGGTCTTGTGTTTTTGGGCCATATACTCCCTTGTAGATGTTACACATTCATTTTATAAACCTAATACATCACCATTTTTAGCACTTGAACCTAAAAACTGCTTGCATATGGTTTTCAAAGTACCAATAGTCCAAGAATTTGTTAGAACCCGTGTTATTCAATCTAACTACAAAAAACTATGTTGAGAGGTTATGTGAGGGAAGATTTCCAAGACTATAATTGCATAAAAATATATTCATTTGAACTCAATTAAAATTTTTTTCAAATCTAATATTATATAGTTGTCCCATAACACTATGTTTTATCACCATTGTTACAATATATAAAAATTTATTAAGGGGTATGGTTCATTATAATGTTGAAACTACTTAGGGTTTAAGCTAATTATCCTCAGTCCTATATCTTGATTATTCAAGTTTTTTTGTGTTAAGGTTCCTTAAATTTCATAAGCCCTAGATAAATTGACCACTATAATATCATGGTTTCAAAATATTCAAAATAGGATGTTTCTAAGACCTAGTTGAACAATTGCCCTAGGTATCTAAGAAGTTCAAAATTCATTAATAAAGGGAGTCCTCGTTGATCATATTGATGAATAAAACATTCATACTAGGGATCCCATTACCTTCATTAATGATGGGACTTGTTCAAAATATTCTTTGATAAGTATTTCAATCCCACCCACTTGTGCAATATGTGAAAATAGAGCATCGAGAAGGTCACAATGTGGAATTATTTTACTAGCCAAATTTGTTGGAATGGGTTTGAAAGAAGTATGACCATGCCAAGGATTGTTAATGATGCATATGGAAATGCCTTGGTCATTGTAAAAAAAAGGGCTTATTCCAACCTTTTTTAACTTGAAACCCAACGATGAGCAATCAATAAGCTTGTAGGCCTTATCCACATAATAAAACAAGGAGAGGATTAATTATAGGCCCAACTGGCTCTCACACCACATGGTTAAGAGGGAAAATACCATGAAGAATTTGAGCATATCCTTGACAATAAAATAGAGCCCTTTAACTTAAACACTTTTGAGGGATATTTTGGAGAGACTTATAGGCAATTTGCAAAGCCATGGGAATTGAAAATAGGTATAAGATGCACATAGGGATGACCATGTTAGTTGTTGATATTGAAAACCCCTATGTCAACATTATTTTTTATTATTATGGTTAGTTATTTACTATCAAGTTGTGTAATAAAATGTTTGACTTCCAAAAGTTTGGCTCAATTTAGGCATTTAAATGGTATATAGTATTGTTATACATTTTGCTACATATATTCATTGAGAATGTGAAGACAACTTAGGTGTGCAATTATGATTAGACTAAGTGCCTAAAGGATTTGTATGCCTTATTTAGATGTGAATAGTAAATATGAACATAAATTGTAAATTATTTTTTTGCTCCCATTTTAAAGAAATGGGATATGCGAGGCAAAGGATTACAACTAGTTTCATTAAATTCTCAAGGCCTCTAGAAATGAATGAAAATTCCAAGATAAACCATAGTTGAGGAGACTAGAATATTCATGATGATTACACTTTCATTGAGGTTTATGGTTTCATAGTTTCTCACCATAAGTTTTTAATGTATATGTTGAAGGGGGTTACATTTTGGAGGCTATATAGAAAATACACAATTATAATCAAGTGTTTTTAATACAACATAAGAAAGGAGGCTTCCTACCCCTATAGGCCCAAATTTAGACTTTACCATTTTGGGCAAGGAAGGTTATGATATATTGGCTAACCTAATTAGTGAATTTGGCATGGGAACTAAAGATGCCAAATAATATGACCTTGAAGAAGTCATGGAAAACATGAAGAGAAATGTTGGTAGGTCAAGATATAAACATAATTACTTAGAAAGGGAAGACCTAATTAGAAACTATGTTGATCTAGTTGAGAAGGAAGAAATAAGGGAAAAATGGAAAAACATCATTTTGGCATAAAGGAGAAGAAAAATGAAAAAATAAGAATATGCATTCTTGGAAGCCCATTACTTAATTGAGGTGATACCAATGAAGTGGATGATGTTGACATATTAGGGTTGATGGACCCTAAGCTGACACAAGAAGAACCCAATGTTCAAGTTGGGGTTTTGGAAGAGATCCAATATTCCATATAGTCTATCTAGCTAATCAATGGATATACCATTGGTATAGGGTGTTCTCGATAGGTCTTCTCCTAAAGGAAGTTGTCAACATCATCACCCACATCTATGGGTAAAGACAATATGGTTGAAATAGTTACCTAAACATCAGTGAGTTATCCTAACACTGAGGATTTTGAGGACTTCATACCAAATAATGATCCTATCAAGGATGTTTTGGCTTCCCAAGTACACTAGTGGAAACTCTCTACTATAGCTCCAAATACCCATACAGTGATGACCATTCTAGAGAATGATCTTGTTGTGGAGGATGTAAGGTAGAAGGCTTGTGAATAATTCTTAATAGATGATGAAATCATCAAGGCTAATGAATTTAAGATGTTAGTATTCAAGTTAAAGGTTTAATCTAGACAAAGGTAATACAACAAAGTTAGTTGCAGAGGAGTAGGATACAACTCAAAGTTCCCTCAAATAATTCATTTTTGATATAAAGAATATTATTCCTAAAGAGGTGATACTTTTTTTGAAGATTATTGATGCCTCGTACTACTAGGATGTCATAAAATTTGTTGTTGTGTTGGATATTGCTATAAGAAGGGAGGAACTAGATTTGTTTAAGCATATAGAGCAAGCAAATTTAAAAATATTTTGGCTCAAGTTTTGTCCAAAGTATGAGACTTTGGCAACATGGGCCATTTCCCCTAAATGCAATAAGATACAACTATACTAGAACCTATAGGAATTACATTGACAATTAATTGTATGAAGAGTTGGAGATAATTTAGCTCCTAAGGTAACATAGCTAATATTATCATGTTTATGAGCAAGACACCAAAATGTTGCAAGTAGATTTTGATATGTTATGAATAAAATGTCATATTGGTTAGTGAATATAATAAGGAAAGTCTATTTTAGAAAAGCTCAAATTTGAGTCTTGGAGTAGGTCCCAAATCAAATTTAACTTCTCCCCAACTTGTTAGGAAATGAATTTGCATTGTAGTAGAAAATAAATGAATTGGAAAGCTAATTACAAGTTGCTAATAGTAACGCGAAAACATTGTAGGTAAGGACTAGAAAGGAGGCTAAAGAACTAATAGGGGAAATATTCAAGGAGAGGGTACAAAATTTAATAAGGATGACATATGTTCTTTGGGAATGCTATGTGAACATTCAATAGGCTCTAGAGGCCATAAACAAAGTGTTGACCTTCTATGCCCATGAGCACTTTTGCAAAGAGGTGGGTATGCAAGTTAATGCTAACAAGATCAAAATCATGGTGTTATCCAACAAAAAGAAACTTGTTTTATTTTGAAGGGAGTATTCTAGAAGAAGTAATAAAGCACACATACCTTGAGATTGACTTCAACAACAAATTTAGTTGGAAAACTTGTAGAAGGAAGTGCACTTGAAGGGAGGTTAGAGAGTGCTTCATGCTTTGTAAAATAGAAGCAAACACATAGAGTTATGAGATTGGAAAATTATTTGAATTCTATTTAGGCTATTAGTAATTTTAGTGGTGCCTTACATGTGAATGCAAAAATGCATGATCAGAAGCAAATTCAAATTGAAAGCTTCAACCCCCTATGCGATTTTTATAGCCAAAACAACTATATTTCCTTTTTAAGCCATTGCTATGGTGTTGCCTCAAAAGATATTTGATGATTTTTGAATAGATGGTCTATGGTTGTCATCAAATATACCTTGAATAAGAGAAGAAAACAATGGATGAAACAAAACATCAAATGGACGAGCAAACATAACATCATCTTAAATGCATGTTGTAGTAATAACAAATAAATAAATGCATTTATCTAGGATAAATTCCACAAGTCTATGTGGACAAAGGTATTAGGGAGAAAGAGAAAACATTATCTTGATGCATTTAATACCACTTATAATCACCAATAAAAGACATATGTAAGGGCAAATATCCCTTGGAGAGCAAAAAATCTCAAGTCTAATTAAGAAATAACTCACATTGTCTTCATTGTGAAACACAAAGATGTAAGAGGCTAAAAGAAAAATAAGAAGAGAGAATTTATTTCTTTTAATATTTGAAATAGTTGAATATGAAAATCACTTTATTTTAGAGTACAAAGTTTACAATAACATTTAGACCATTACACAAATACTTTAATTGTAACTTCTTTAAAAATTTGCAAAAAAAGAAAAAGAAAAATAATAATTCATTATTCAATTAAATAAAAGAAGATAGATACTTGAAATACTAACATAATAAAATTTATTATTCCATAAATTATCTTTGACGTCATAAATATTAAAATCTTATTATTTTTTTATTCTCCAAAAGACAATCTAGAGTGGGCCCAAAACATGAATGAGGAAAGAACGGTCGGCAGTGTCTTAATAACTCTAGTACGGTATGACACAAATGTACTCCGAACTCTCGGGAATGAATCTACACCTTCCACTATACGGTTATTTGAGCTCCGTTAGTGAACGCCTACGGGTATGCAATTTGTACTAGTACAATTATAATTATAATTTATTTACCTGAACCTTCATCTTTAAAATCCTCCCTGTTTCGACGAGTCTGGGCTTCCACGAGTATTGTGGTACAACCGTGAGCCGAATGGTAATTTTTCACAGAAGCGCTCTCCTAAATTTCATCAAAGGAGGGATTGAATTACCGTTTTGCGGTGAAAGGAGGAATTCCTGTCTCAATTCGGTCGGTAAAGTTATCTTTGTTTACCCAATTTGCTCTGACTTCATTCATATTCGATTTAGAAGGCATTGTGATCCATGAATTTACGTCTGTTTACCCTGGCAATCGTATGCTGGAGAATACAAAATTTATGCTGTTAAATAAACCCTTGCACATCTTTGTTTTTAAGAGCACTCTGACAAGAAGCTGGCAATGTAATTGTTGCCACATTCTTTGGGGCTGCCAATCTAATTGTTGCCACATTCTTTGTATATTGGGATACATTTCCATTTCTCTTCCACACCTTCGATAATAGGAAGGATAATCTATTTAAGATTCGAGATTTTCATAGCCAGACATAATATCTTGTATCTGGATTCCACTGTGTAATGTTTTTAATTCCCACACATTATTCTTTTTTGGAGGAGGGCGTAGTCAGGGATAGGGATGCCAATTTCAGACTCATGCGATAGGGTTATCAGGGTACGGTTGACTCGTGAACATTGAATTATTAATGAAAATGATGTTGTTCCTCTCATTGTTCCTTTATCGTGTTCGTTTTCTTTACAAGACCATTTTTTAAAACCAGCAGAACTTTTAAATCCTGTTCTTGTATTTCGAATTTCCGCTGACATGTTGTGCATGGCCTCCATATTTACTGCTATTTTATTTGATTGAATGATGAAAAATGGTTTAGGGGGTCTTTTGACCTTTTAGGACTTAGGGCATTTACTTAATTGCTGCATTTTTTGCTTTTTATTTCTGTTTATCTGTAGTAGTAGGTATCCACTCAGGAGTGATAAATTTCAGGGCACATTCGCTGCCTGCAACAGAAGTCTCTTTGTTTCAGGATATGTTTCCTGCAGACGTACCTGTTCGCAACTCAAGTATCCATCTCCGAAATTGTACCCTATCTTAGCTCATTCTGTGATTGTTTTGTCTGCACCATGAGGCTCTGTTGGGAAATGAAATTTCTATGCAGGTTATCCAGAAAATGGGATTCCTGCATACCTAAGCTTTACATCTAATCTTAATATTTTTCTTCCTTGTCTAAATCATATTTTTCAAATGCCTTTACGCCTGGAAATAATATTCCAATATCAGAAAGGACTAAATTAGTGTAATAAGGAAATACGATCTATCAACCTGTGAGAATTGATAGTAATGAATTTCCCTTAGCGCTTCTTATTTTGCCTTCAAAACTTCATGGCCTTCATGCAAACACTTTTTGTGCCAGTTACATGGAATTCGTGACATTTAACTTCTGAGTATGTTATTCAGGAATACAATGACTTTTCCTTTCTATATTTGTTTTGCCATTCATGCACTCAGGTCTTCATCAAAGGGTGTTTCTTGATGGATTCAGATATGGATGATTATGGAAGTGGAAATGAGTGCCATACTTGGACTTTTGGTGGACAGAGAATAGTTTCATGTCATTGTTTTTCAGATAGAGGACGTGTATTTCTATGTTTAATACTTTGTAGTTGACAAAAATAATCTTTAGAAAAATTGATTGGTATGTGTATGTGTCTACTTTTGTAATGACCCAAACATATATTTTTGCAAATAATATCAGATCTGAAACATCTCAATATAATTTGAATAAATACTGAAAATACATGATCCGAATTTTCTCAAAGTAATCGATACTATTTGAAAAATTTGCATAAACAATGAGTGACTTTCCAAATATGCTGGAGCTGATCTGTATTAATAAAATATGCAGCAATAAGCTAAAATACAACATATATAACAGCAAATCAAGAGGTATTCAATTCTGCAAACAAAACTTTGTATGCAGAAGCTTCTTCCTTCACAAATCCTACAAACAAAATACTGAAAAACTATGCTGAAAACCAAGCAATCTTTGAAGTGCATAATACAACTTCTGTATGAGATTGCTCTTTAGAAACCAAAGGGGTTTTGTCCTCTAATTTTAGCATTCAAGGGGTTTCATTCTCAGATTGATGAATGGATTCAAGTGCTCTAACAATTTTGATAGGGATTTTGTATGTAAAATATAAGATGTTGAAATGAAGAATCTGCTTGTATTTTATGGATGCCAAAGGCCCAACTTTTCTCTCAAATTCCAATGCTCCTCTTCTCCAGTAATTAATAATTAATATATTTTTAAGATTCTCCCTCCAAAAATGTCCACCAAAAGATATGTAATAACATCAAATTAATTCTTGGCTAAAAGTAGTTAGTTAACTCCTCCATAAAAGCTTGTGATATAATATGCTAAAAATAATAGGAATTACACAAGGCCCATGAAAAATCTCACACCTCATTGAAAGTTGAAATGGACAGGCAAATGAGAACATATTTGCTACAAATTTTTTTTTTTTTTTTGTTAAAAAAGGGGTAAAAACTTTATTGAAGTTTAGAAAAGAGCATTACAACAAAGCAAAGGGCCTAAGCCCACAAGGACAAGAAGAAGCAAAAGAAAAGGCGAGAACCCGAATCATTCATCCCCAATCTCCTCTCCATCCTCCGCAATAATTCTTTCCAAATCATGACGGAGCTCCTGGGAAAGTTGCTCCCACCCCTCAATCTTCCATCCATCAAGATGCTCTGAAGCCCATTTCGCCAAGCAATCTGCTGCCCTATTCCATTCCCTCGGAATATGGACAAAAGAAACCATCTCCATCAAGGAGCTAATCTGCAAAATCTGTTGAACCATTCTAGCCAACTGCCAACTGACATCAACCACCTGGCGTGCATTAAGCAAATTAACCAAAACCTGTGAGTCAGACTCACAAATAACCTTTGTCCACCCCAAAGTGAAGGCCCGTTCAAGGGCGGATAAGATTGCCAGACCTTCCATAAGGTTGATAGTCTGCACCCCTTCATAAATGGAGAAGAAAAGAACCACCTTTCCCGACGAATCCCTACCAACTCCCCCAATTCCAGCTGGCCTAGGATTTCCTTTTGAGGACCCATCAGTATTAATCTTCAGAATTCCAGTAGGAGGGGGAATCCATTTACCCACTCGTAGGACTTTCTTATTCGCCTGCCTTCCCCTCCGGACACAGGCAGAGGCCAGAGACAGCTCCCGAAGACCCAATCTCTCCACCTTCTCAGCATCCTCTTTCTCCAAGGGATACACCACCTCGCACTTCGCAACCACCGTCTCCCGAACCATACTCAAAATTCTCTGCCAGATCTGCTGAGCAACCATCTTTTCATCTCGGAAGATTCTACGATTCCGCTCAAGCCAAATTTGCCAGAGAAGGAAGGTGGGCCCAACATACCACACGTCCTGTAAGAAAGATGCCGAAGTGGGAGGTCTGCCGAGACTACTCCAGAAATCCACCAGGGAGGAGGCATGAACACAAGGATGTTTCCAGACCTCCCACCAAAAATGCCACAGCCTCAGAGCAAAGGGGCATCGAAAGAACAAGTGAGCAGAGTCCTCCTCCCCAGTCCTACACAAAACACACATGGAAGGGCCCTGAAATCCCCTTTTCTAAATATTATCCCAAGTCAAGCATTTATTCCAGGCCAAAGTCCACATGAAACAGTTACACTTTGGCCAAGAAAACTTGTTCCAAATTCTCTTCCACCACTGAACCTCCACTCCGTCCAGCTTGTGAGATAAAAGCACCTGGTACCCAGAGGCAACAGTAAAAACACCTTTGGGGTTGGGAGACCAAGATAAAACATCACCATCTAGGAGGGAGCTACAACTCCTGCTAGAAAGGATACTCTGCAGTTCCGCGCACTCCTCCTCCATACCAACCACAGGCCACTCCTTAGGAGTCTTCCACCTAGCCACCATCAACTGACCATGAGAGGACACTGTCTTAAAGTCACTCACCCTATTCCAACCAGCCTCAACAAATCGATGACAGAGGGGCAACAGGTTAGGGAACTGGGAAACAAGGGGAGGATAGCCATCCCAAGAATCAGACCAAAAGTGAGCCTTCGATCCATTTTTGCATATCCAAAATAAACCATCCTTGATGAGAGCGGCCCCCTTCTTGAGCGTACCCCAAATCACCGATCCTTTCCCCACCAGGGGATAGCGGGGAATATCTATCTGAGGGATCCCAGAGAAATATTTATGAGATAAGATCCTGGCCCAAGTCTGGTCCTGCTCCACACACCATCTCCAGTACAATTTAGCAGCAAGCGCAATCCCAGACAAAGATGACTGCCTTAATCCGAGACCGCCATAATGCCGCGGGCTACAAACAAGCTCCCATCTAACCAAGCTCCATTTGGAGGACAAAATATTACCTGCCCATAGAAATTGTCTGGCTAAAGCATCCATTTCTTGAACAAAGCCGGCTGGGGCCACCTGGAGCATGCACCTATAGATGGGGAGGGCCTGAACCACAGATTTGATCAGCTGAACCCGGCCAGCAAAGGATAACCATCTATGGGTCTAGTGATTAACCTTTGACCGAAACTTATCCAGAATGTTCTGCCATGACTCCCGAGGCATCCTTTTGACAGAGATAGGAATCCCAAGATAGGTCAAAGGAAGGGACCCAACCTGAAAATGCAAGATATTGGCTATCCTCCTTTGGATGGGACCGGGAGCATTAAAGAAGAAGATGGAGGACTTATCTTCATTAATCAATTGACCCGAGGCAGTCAAGTAGACATCCAACACCGCACGCAAGCTAGTAGCTTCCCGAATTGTAGCCATACCCATCAACGCCGTATCATCCACAAACTGAAGATGAGACTGAGGGGGAATGTTACCTCCCCATCGCCATCCCTGAATGAGACCCCTCTCCACATTTCTTCTCAACAACCTTCCCAAACCTTCCACAAAAAGTAGAAACAGATACGGAGCCAACGGGTCGCCTTGACGTAATCCCGTAGAGGCTCCAAAAAGCTCAGAGGGCTCACCATTAATTAGAACGGAAAAGGAGACTGAAGTAACACAACTCCTGACCCAATGAATCCAATCATCCCCAAAACCAAAGGCTCCAAGAATCTTCCAAAGGAAGGACCATCGAACTCTGTCATACGCCTTTGCCATGTCCAACTTGATGAACATTGCCTTATCATTGGAACTGTCCATAGAATGAATAGTCTCCGTGGCAATAACCACCCCATCCAGAATTTGTCTGCCCGCCACAAAGCCACTTTGCTCCTCAGAAATCAGCACTTTAAGCCATTTTTTCAATCTATCGGCAATAATTTTAGAGATAATTTTGTAAACCACATTGCAAAGAGAAATGGGCCTAAATTGGCTTAACCTATCTGCCCCATCACATTTGGGGATGAGAGCCAGGAAAGTAGAATTCAGGGCCCTTAACATCTGCTTGTTCTTCTGAGATTCCTGGACAATCGCCAATAAGTCCAACTTAATAATATCCCAAAATTCCTGAAAGAACTCCACCGGGAAACCATCAGGGCCAGGAGCTTTTCCTTTCTTCATCTGGAACACCGTGCGCTCAAGCTCTTCGATCGAGATATCACCCATAAGGTGCTCATTCATCTCCATAGTAACCAAAGAAGGGATGCAAGACAAAACTTGGGCCTCCTCATCCGCAGCCCCCTGAGAATCCTCCCTGAATAGGGAAATAAAATACTGCACAGCTTCACATGAAATATCCTTAAAAGAGGAAAGGTGCTCACCAGTGTCATTAACAAGAACAGAGATGGAATTCCCATGGCGCCTGACTTTGACCGAATTGAAGAAGAAGGCCGTATTTTTATCCCCCTCTTGAAGCCATTCAATTCGAGCCTTTTGTTTCCAGAAGATTTCCTCCCGCAATTCACACTCCTCCAGCGCTTTCAGGGCCCTGGCCTCCTCTTGGAGAAGATTGACAGTCACACCATCTTCCCTAATCACCCTCGTAATACTATCCAGCTCAGCCTGGGCAGCAACCTTAGCATGAAAAATGTTCCCAAAGCACTGACGGTTCCATCGCTTAAGCTGATATTTGACAAATTGGAGAATCTTAGAAAAAATATACATTGCTGTGCCATAAGCGGGTCTACCATGTCTCCACCATTCAACCACATAGTCATAAAGAGAGGGCTCACGGAGCCACATAATCTGAAACTTGAAAGGGGGTGACCGGGAAACACGAACAGAGGAGACAATAAGCTTGATAGGCCAATGGTCTGACCCTCTCCAATCCAAAATTTCAGAGCTAGAGGACCACAAACCACCAACCCAAGAACAGGACACCAGAAACCGGTCAAGTCTTTCAGAGATGCAGTCATCCCCGATCCTACGATTATTCCAGGTGAATTGACCATTAGTAGGCTTTACATCTATTAGGTTCAAAGCAGATATGTTAACCTGAAGAAGCATCGCAGAAGGCTCCAACCTTGCAATGCCACCACGCTTCTCAGCCAACTCAGAGATAGCATTAAACTCACCAGCCAAAATCCAGGGAAGCAAAGGAACCATACTCCGAACAAATCTAATATGATTCCACAAGAGTTGCTTACCTTGAAACTCAATAGGCGCATAGATATTGGAGAGGAGAATAGACTCCCTAGTCTCAGAACAAGAGGCAATCATAGAGATAGAGGACTTGCAGGACATCCACCATAGAGGGCAGATCTTCCGAGGATTCCAAAGACAAGCCACTCCACCCGCAGACCCTTGAGCACCAATGCACTGACATTCGCCGCTTCTCCACAGCTTAGGAGATAAACCAAGCATACATTCCACAGATAACTTAGTCTCCTGCAGGAACAGAACATCAGGAGATTGACTTCTAACCAACTCGCGAACAGCCTTTTGTCGAGGGCTGCTGTTTAAGCCCCTTGCATTCCATGATAATACAATCATTTCAACGAGCTTGAGAAGTGTGAATCCAGAGTCTTAAACGACCCTGACTCCACCAAAGTTTCCCCAGCTAACTTAATCTTTTCCATATCCTTTTTCCTTCCAAGCTTTGAAGTTTTCTCCCCCAATCCTTTCTTGATATCCTTTTGATGGAGACCCAAAGGAGAAGGAGAAGACCTGATATTCTTCCCAGCATCCATTCCTGCATGCAGAGCCAATATAGTACCATCTCCCTCAATCTTCTTCATTTCAGCAGCAGGATCCAACCCCGCCTGACCATCCATTTGTAGGTCAGTCACCATTTGCACATCTCCCGTAACTTGTGTATCCATAGACACCCCAGAAGGAGGATCTGCATGTTCCAAACACACAATACCCTGATCCAAATTCACCAATCCCGGATTCACTTCCTGTTGGCCAAGGTCATCCAAGGCCTCGAATCTGTTAAAAGAATCTCCATCTTGTCTTTCCTTCAAGGTCCTCTTTTGACCTCGGTTTTTGTTGCGATTTCTTACAGGGACAAAGCCATCAGGACCAGTCTCATCCCCTGGGATGGGATCCTTTCCCTTATCTTCCCTAGGTGGGTTGCGGTCAGTTTGGGAAGTCGGATGCACCACAGGCCTAGCCTTTGGACATCTTCGTTGTAGGTGACCATATTCATGGCAGAGGCGACATCGAAATGGGAGAGTTTCATAGTCCAATGACTGCACCCAAGAGTGAGGACCCACCGACATATCCAAAGAATCTGGTAATGGCTTACTTAAGTCAATTTCTACACAGATATGGGCAAAAGTTATCACCTTTTTAAATTGAGTCTGTTGCGAAGAACCAACCGGCTTCCCGAGCATCGACCCCAATAAATGCAAGATGTCATCCCGCCAACATTCAACTGGAAAGCGTGGAAGCCGAACCCACACAGGGACACGAGTCGGAAGCTCCTCCGCAGGGTTGAAACCAGCATGCCACGGTTTAATAAACAACCCCACCTGGTTGTAAAAATAGGGCCCTCCTTCAAATACCTTATTGCGGTCAGCCATGCAGTCAAAGGTAACCATGAAATAATTGTTTGCTAGGAGCTTTATATCCATCTCACCCTCCGGCATCCAAGTTCGTTGGGCCCAAGACTCCAGAAATTGCATCGAGATCCGCATACCCAAAAACTTGCAATAAAAAGAGTGCCGCGAGTAATACTCGATGTCCTCCGCAACCATCTCCAATGGGATGACGAGTTTCGGCCTCTCCTTGCAGCGTTCCAGACAGCCATTGATTTTCGTGATCCGAGCCCCACTAGACGAGCCCACTCCATCTAGCCCAGATTCAGAAAAATACAGATTATTATTGAAAACCTTCTAAGAATGCGGAGGAGACTTCGCACCAATAGCAGATCGAAAATCCATTTTGGGGCTAGCGCCCGAGGCCTCCCCAGACAACATTATACCCAGCCCACAATGGGCATGCATGCACTTGAGAGATAAAACCAAACAAGGGTTTCGAAAACCCCACCCCACGCTCACAGCAAAATAAAGGAAGTGCGCAAAGAAGGCAGCTCCCAGAGGAGGCCACGCAGAAGGAGAAAGCCCAGGCACAAAGGCCCGAGCCACACCAAGCAGTCGTTGCTTCCAGCAACCCACCACACTCCGCCCAGCACCAAGAAGCGACCACCCCATGCAGGAAGAACAGAGTGAAGCGGCAGAGAAGAGAAAAAAGTGAAGAAAAAGATAACCCACGCCCCCAAAAAACGGACACAGACCCCCACCCCACGCAGGAACAATCAGAAGCAGAGATCGAGCTAGGGCACAGATGCCCTAGCTTGGCACACAGACCCGACGAGCGCCATCAGATAGAAGTTCATATTTGCTACAAAATTAAATACTATGTACAAAAATATATATTTTAGGTACCCTAACTTGTTGAGGTCCTAACTCCTAGCCTGGTGGGTGCAAATCAAACTTCTTTGGTGCATTGTAAAGATCTCCAGAAGACCTATGCCCAAAAATGGAATACAAGATTTTTGGACAAATTGGGACCCATAATGCTTTGAAGACTTCCAAAAATGCAATTTATGAAAATATAGAAACACTGAGAAATTAAATATTAAATCAAAATTATATCTGTATCACTTTCCCTAAACCCATGGGAATTATGGAATGGCTTTTGGGTTTCCAAATTAAACTATTAGAAAGAGGACATTACAACTTTATAGCAAATTATTTGGGAAAAATTGACATGCAAATGGGGAGGTGGTATATTGGCACATCCCTATTAGAAAAATTGCAAAAAACATGTAAGGTAGAGAATGTGAAGAAGTGAAATGTTGCTTATTGCTTCCTTATTTGATATATAATCGTTATTAAATTTGTATGTGCAGCTATAGCCATCTCTAGAATTTCATTTTACATCTTCTCCCAAGAAGTCGTTGCTAACAATACATCAACATGCATTACAAACACTAACTCTTTTTTTAATATAAATATTTAAATTGACATTCTCTCCAACCTCACCTCCAGCTTCAAGTTTATGTATTTATCATAGGGACTACAATATTCTCCCTAGGAGACAAAAACTTTCAACTTAGTAGGGTAGCATAGATTCAGAACTTTCTGATCACTGAGATACTATACACGTGGAAAATATAATTTCAATGATTCAGCAAGTGATTAAAATCTCTAAGCAAACACATTGTTTGTTTTCTCTCAAGCTCGCTTCTAAATGCATATCTCCTCTGTTGCAGTGCATATTTTTGTTCCTGGAAATGGCAATTAGAGTGTAGATGGATGGTTTTCTATTGTAAACCATGTTATATTTATAATAGTGTATTCTTGTGAAGTTGGTGCTGTATGGTTGCTTTGTTCTTTTCTTTTAAGTATTTCAATTTATACTGTTGCAGCCACTTGACATGATTTTTAATTTAAACTCATAATTTGAACTTGATTTTGCTTTTCCCACATAAGGTTTCTATCCATGCTGTTATATCTACTGATCCCAATTTAAAATTCTAACACAATTTTAGTTGGACTTTGCTTATGAGCTTCTTTCTGTTGATGCAGAATTTTCAAGTGATTGGGTTGTTACGAAGCCAATATATCCTAAGCAATGATTGTGCTACTGTATATCCATCCAGTTGAAACATAACTTCAATTTGTATTACAAAATGAAGCGATATGTATATATCAATGACAATGACACTTCTCCAGATTTTTGTTATGACAATAGAGTTTCCAATAGAAAGTATACAATAATTAACTTCCTTCCAAAGAATCTATGGGAGCAATTCAGGTCAGTTTTTCTTTTATTTAGGATTTTCTCCTAAAAATAATTTGTAAAAAATGCTTATTAAGAGGCATTTCCTGTTCAGCATAAAAGCTTACATAATTTGATTGTTGCAAAACAAAAAACATGTTACTGTATATTAACAAAATTTGTTACCATATATTTTTGGAATTTGCAGAGAAAAATGGGATTTCGAGCTTGCACTAACAACTATATAAATATGTTGGGATTTTTTTTTTGTCTTTCATGTATTTTTTTCTCACATGCCATTTAGGACCATTTAATTTTGGCTACACAAAATTTCACATTATTTTCATTATCATGTTGGATACACCTCTGAAGTACATTATAGTTTATGTTTCCTTGTTTTATATTATGAGGTTAAGGGTGCTACAATTTAATGCTTTATATAGATAATTGTGAAAGTCAGATTGCTATTTTAGGTAGCTCTATTCCCTAACTCTCTATTCAAGGGAACTCTCATTCTCAACTGTTTGGTTTTCTTTGTACACACAGGTAACTTATTTTTTCAGTTTCTTTTACTGAAGAGCATTATTTTGTTATCTTTTTGTCTTGTAAACTCACAATAATCCACTTTGTTGTTTTCAAGCGTATGAATTTACTCGCTAAATTATTGGGTTCTCCTCCATGCCTTCATACTAGGCCCTGCTATGTGAATTATTGGTATCGAAAAATATTTGGGTCGGTATTCATATGCTTCTAAATTCTAGCATGCAACAACAGAAGGAAGAATCAGAACTTGGTGCTCTATCAAGCTGCCTAGACAAACATTGACACACGATTAAGATGGTTGATTCCAAGAGAAACCTTTTAATGCCTCCCCAAGTGTCCAATAACTGATCACAAATGCTTTTGAGGAGCAGGGTAATTATATGTTTTGGCTAGTTATGCAAATTCATGATGGAGTTGGGCCCCCCAACTTTGTTGTTATCTCCTATGTTGCATGTCAACATGCCATTTTAGCCTGTCAATTTGGACATTCTATTGTTTCAAGGTACGATTGACACCATGACATTGGATGGTTGTATTATTCAGCAATTGAGTCCTACTTCTCTTTATCATGGTGAAGATGTTACATTGGTCTTACATTGGTGGTAAGTTTATAGTGTCCACTACCTAGTTTGAGCTAGATTAACAAGATTGTTGGCACTATATGCGAAGAGTAACATCCTCTAAAGCATTAGGAGGACAAGTACATGAAAAGCAAGTAGTTGCGCAATACAAACGATCAATTAGTGCAATACCATACAAATGAATTCCACGACTTCCTTGTGTGCATGGAAAATAGTGGAACAAAGTAGAATAAGGTACTAAAGTACACCAGTGAACTTTACCCTTATGTGGCCAAAGTCAAATTTCTCACTATCTATAAACTGGGGTAAGCATACTAGCATGCATTCAAAATCAAAGTGAAGGCCTAGATGAAGCAAAGAGCAACTCCTCGTTTGTTGTTGCTTTAAAGATTCATCTTGTGTTTGATAAGTTAAATCCTTCAATTGAGAAGTAGAAACCTTTGTGCTGAGTGTTAAATTTTGAACCAGAAATAAGAGCTACCAGAAAATTTAACAACAAGAACAAATACACACAGAATTTACCCTGGGAAAACCCTCCAACTTGAGGGAGAAGAACCCAGCCACAAAAGTATCTCTTGTATATTAGGATGCAACAGCAACAATCAGCTTACAATATGACATAGCACATCTCTTAGATGCATACATACAGAAAATCTCTGTTTTCTTCTAGATAACAATCTGCTATTTTATGAATAATAATCTGCAGTAAGTAAGTCAAACTTCTGCTTGAAGAAATGACTTGTTTTATTGACAAAAAGAAGTCATCAAACAAGTCAACACTTCAACCTAAATATAGGCAGATAATAGTTACACATGCAGCCACAAGAAGACGCACAAGGTGGCATTTCATTCCTCTTATTTAAGGAGGAGTTACAAATGCAATTCATGAGTCTATTTAAGGAATACAAACAGAGATTCTCATGCATGTCAGTATGCAGATTCTCCTGCATGTAGACTATCTTGAATGAGACAAATTATGAGGTCGGCCAGCTGACATAGCAGATTATTTAAGGAAGATTCTTCTGACACAAGAAGATACCTCCTGCCACTACCAAAACATTAACACTGAGGAGAATAAGCTGAAGCAAAATTTGGCAGTACAAAAGGTCCCCATGTCATTAGTGCTAGCCAAAGGCAAGAGGAAGTAAGGGGATTGGTGGTGCGAGTGCCACATAACTAACAGCCACAACTATTCCAAATGCCACACACATCAATCACTTATTGTGCAATCTGCGCCAAGTCTTATGCAAGCAAAAGACATTGATCTAGAGAACCAATATTGATAAACTTATGCAAAGACAAACAATTCAAACATAATCTTAAATGCACTACAAAGAAATTATGACACACTCATAGTATAACAAGAGCTTTTACCTTGGGGAAAAACAACAAAAATAACACTCATTGTATTAACTCAACTATTCACAATACAAGAAGATATTTCATTTGTGCATAATCCTATTCCATGTGCTAGTATTTGTAGGCACATCAATAAAGGAAATTATTAAGCTATATTACAGTACAATTGGTATACAACCATGGGCTGGAAAAACCACTATAAGGGCCCAATTTTTTTGTTCAGTTCTCGTATGGGGATGTCATGTCCCCGAAATTGTGATGCATTGAAAGGCGAATAAATGAATAAAATAAATAAAATACATTACCATAAGATAATATTATAATATTGACAATACAAAATAAAATATTGACAACTTAAAAATCATTGTAATTATAATCATTATAATATATATATATACTAAAAGATATAAAACAAATAAAACAAATAATAATAATAAGTATATTTTAAACAAGAAACATTTAAAATATATTAACAGCTAAATAAAATATACTAACAACCATAAAAGCAGCGATCTAATAAAGCAGCAGTCACATAAGACAAAAAAAAGAAAGAAAGAAGGTGTTAAAGTTAATGATATGAAAAGCTACGAATCATATTAAAGATAGGAAAGAATATTCAAAAAGGGAGCGATTCATAAGTTGCGATCCATTTAGAATGCAATGTTTATTAATAGGTAATCTGCAAAGATCTTTAATGTATAAAGGAGGAATATGAGTTAGTTTAGGCAGCGATCAAATAAGAGTCACCATCTTCTAAAACAAAAAGGCACGGCCCTCCACCTTGAAAATGCTTTACTCTCCACAGCAGAAGATATAAGATGAGGCAAGATAGGAAGAAAGAGAATATTATAAGAATATTACAATCAGAAAAAAAAACATTTAAAACCCAGGTTGTAATAATTATCTGAGATCATTGATGGTAGTAAAGAAAAGGAAAGCTCTGCAGATCTGACAGGGGATAGGTAAGTGTTCAATCATAAATCTGGGAAGGCAGCCGAAGAATAAAATATATTACCAAGAGTACTTGAACTTAAAAATAATTTTATATATATATATGTATGTATGTATATATATGCAAAGTAATTATTGGAAATTAGAATCAATTAGAAATAATCATATATATATATATATATATGTTTGCAGCAATTATTGAGCCTTATATGACTCTTTAATATAAATGAATAGATTGCGTATGTACTTATGTACGTTCTTATCCCATGATCCCTTATTCATTTATGTTATTTAGGAAGGAATCAGAGAACGTGGAGAGACACAACAAAACAGGTGATATACTCACTTAGCAATAGTATTTAGCATATTTTGAATATAAGAAACAAACATTGCTAATTTGGTTATTGGTGTAATGCTTTCTTTAGTATTAACATGATGATAATGATGTTTATATTGACTTAAAGAATCAATAATAAATGCAAATCTATTTGATTGCTAAAAGATTGTCTTCTCCGTGCTTGTAAACCTACCAAGGAGGGAGGGCCTGAGAAAAGTTGTGCCTAAAAACCCCACCTAAGGTTCTGCCCCTAGGACCCAAGGCAGGGATGTGCCATGGAGGGGTGGCAAGTACACCTAAGGTTCCGCTAATCCCAAGGCAAGGGTTGGGCCATGGAGGGGTGGGGGTCCCACTTAAGATTCTGTTGCGGCCATGGAGGGGTGGTAGGCCTAGGCCACTTATAAGCTCTGCTGGCTTCCCCCAGTAGGTCATGTGTTTTCTAAGGAGATGCCATGGGTGGAGAATGCAGTTACAAGTCCCCTAGAGTTTAAGGTTGTAGGTTACAACCCCTTGAACTTAGCCAAGGACTTTAGGCGGATCTATCCACATGGATAGAGAATGCAATTACAAGTTGCTAAGAAGGGAGGGTTGTAGGTTACCACCTTTGTACTAGGGATTATGGCTTCAGGCGGATCCATCCATGCCACTCCTCATCCGTCTTCATTATTGCTTTTGTTATTATGTTTATATTTTGGATATCTAAATATTAATGCTAACAGACGTGGAAATGTTGTTAACATGGTGAATGCAGATTTCAATCTAGGATTACTTCATTAGGAAAAACGTTCCTTTGAAAAAGAAGAAACCCTAACCCTAATCAACAAGCGAATTCTAGGGCAAGGTCGGGTAAGGGACATTACACATCAATCACTTATTGTGAAGTCTGCGCCAAGTCTTATGCAAACAAAAGACATTTATCTAGAGAACCAATATTGATAAACTTATGCAAAGACAAACAATGCAAACATAATCTTAAATGCACTACAAAGAAATTATGACACACTCATAGTATAACAAGAGCTTTTACCTTGGGAAACCCTTTTGGGAAAAAACAACAAAATCACACTCATTGTATTAACTCAACTATTCACAATACAAGAAGATATTTCATTCATGCATAATCCTATTCCATGTGCTAGTATTTATAGGAACGCCAATAAAGGAAATTATTAAGCTATATTACAGTACAATTGATATACAACCATGGGCTGGAAAAACCACTATAAGGGCCCAAATTTTTTTGTTCAGTTCTCATATGGGGAGCCATTGGTCCCCTATACCTCCCAACTAGGGTGCTGCCCCAGGCCCCACTGCTTGTGGCGGTTTGTATTGTCTATAAGGGGTGTGTAAAATATGTAAAATATACAACACATTTATCAAATCTCTCCCTTGTTGCATACTTTGCAAAGGAGGCCTACATACATAAATCAAAAGCTAAGGATAACTTTGCTTGTTAATTTCTTGCACCAAGGAAACTTCTTAGGACTAATAGATGACGTCAATTAGTCAACAATGCTCACCAAAGTATTAACCTTCTCCAACAACACCTTTTTTCTTTCAACCATGTGTATAACAAAATCATGCTACACATCAATATCTTTCATTTGAGCATGACGTGTAGGGTTCTTTGCCAAACAGATTGCACTTGGATTGTTGCAATGTATCCTTACAACTTTTTGTATGAAAACAACATTTGAACACAACTTTTACAACCATACAACTTCCTTGCATGCATGAGTGGTTGCTTCTATAGTTGAGTGTGTAATGATTGCCTGCCTCTTGCTTGTCTAATCAATTGCTCCACCAAACAAATTAAAGGCATAAGTCACTTGTAAATATTCAAAAATCAATCTCCAACATAATTTGTATGAACAAAACATTGAACATCCGCTACATTGACCATCATAGGTCCTTTTTGGTAGCAGATTTCATTATCTGAAGTGTGATGCAAATATCTAAAGATCCTCTTTACTTTAGTCCAATGTTCCTTCCGTTGGTTTAACATATATCTACTTAGAACTCCTGCTACATGGCCAATGTTTGGTCTAGCATAGTCATAGACCATGCATACATTAGACTTCCAATGGCATTTTCATTAGGACCATTACACATGACCTCAATATAGGCTTGTGTCTTGGGACAATGTTCTACAAATAATTTTAAGCCAATAGAGATGGAAACATTCATAGTTTGCAAACTCAGGCTTGGAGAGTACTTGACAAGCCAAATATTTTTGACTTGGAGAGTACTTGGGAAAACTTGGCACCTTAAAAAACACTTAAATTTTTGAAAAAAATATAAATTTTACGCAAATCATAGCTACAAAATGTATCAAATGAGTTTGGTGGGGGTTTGGGGGAAACACCCCCAATTGCGTCGAGGGGCAGCGCCCCTCGTGAGGGTCTAGGGGCAGCGCCTCCAGTGGGTTGAGGGGCAGTGCCCCTCATAGGGAGATGAGGGGCAGTGCCACTTGCGGGGTGTGAGGACAACACCCTTGACATGTTCCTTGTCATGATATAGGGTGGGGTCAAGGGGCGTAGCCCCCACCACCAAGCCCAAATGAAGACCTTCAAAACCACACAAACCTTAATGGTGCACACCATTTTCATAAGTTTTTAAAAGGAAACAAACAACGCTTATAAAGCCAAAAATACTAAGTATTTGCAGTGTCTAACCCATGTTTTTTCCTCAATTTTGACATGTTGCTAGCACTGTGAGTTAAATGGAAAA
Source organism: Sequoia sempervirens (assembly GCA_007258455.2). NCBI lineage: Eukaryota > Viridiplantae > Streptophyta > Pinopsida > Cupressales > Cupressaceae > Sequoia > Sequoia sempervirens. The sequence continues at coordinate 575,235,221 of VDFB02000015.1, read as the reverse complement.
ACTCACCAAACACTGGATGAGTTTTTCAAAAGTCTTTGGAAAAAAACTTGGCAAGTAAACCTCGCAAAAACTCACAGAGCAGAAAAAATCGAGTACTATCTTTGCAATATCTTCTCAACATATTTCCTTTGATTCAATGAAAGTTTCTTGTTTAAATCATTTTTTTAATTTCTGTACCCGAAGTGAAGTTTTCTGCACCAAATTTCTTCATATCAAATTATGATGACGATTGAGATTTAACATCCTTTACTGTTTCCAATTAGCCACATATCATGAACAAATAATACCTTGATAACAAAATATTCACTGAGTATGTTTGAAATATAGATAGCAACCAAGTATTTAAAATAAACTTTAACAATCAGAGACCTTATTTTATGTTTTAACGTTACTTGAGGTCCCTTTATTAGAATTGAAATCCCATTTCCTCAGTGCAAAATTCCCAAGGGCCAAAACCCATGGAAAATGTATGATGGGTTTTTGGGTTTCAACTTGCCTTCTTTTTGAAAAAAGGGACATTACACAAGAAGACCTAAATTATTTGTCATCCTTTCAGATTTGCAAACTGTAATATTCTACATAGAAATTAATGACTTATGCATCTATTACCAATTCTTATTGACAGCGGGACTAAACAATTTTATCATTCAACAGAGGTTGGCCCTGTGGGAGTGGCTTTCAACACACCAAAATTGCCTTTTACTAATGCTCATATTGACCTTCAACTCCAGTTATATCAGGCCTATAAAGGAGTGGCCAGAATATGGAATTGCAATGTGCAATTGGCCCTCATGAAGGAAGCCATAGAGCAAACCTCAACTCAGCTCAGCTAGTGAAACAGCCAATACCAATGAAATCGCTATCAGTGAATCTCTTATGCACAACTAGACTGGATTAGAAATAATTGCACACTCAAAACAAGACCATTTACAAAATTCACATGACTCTATACAAGCAGCCACTACAGACAATTCACTCTTTGAAAACAACCTGTTTCATGTGAATTTGTCTCTATACCAGCAGCACAATAACAACAAAATATTACAAGTTTGGCTTTGTACAAGCAGCCACAATATTACAAGTTATAATTTGTCTCTATACCAATCCACCAATCCCACTAATCAACAAGGTGCTAAACAAGCCACCAAAAGCATCAAATATAAATGCAATAATTCAGCATTAGCTGTGATGCTCCTGTCCTGGAGGTTATTGTTTTCTCTGTTTTGGAATTGTTTTGAACTGGTAATTTCCTTTCTTGTTTCAATGAATGTAGTTTAAGCTCACAAGTGTAGGCATCCAGTGAGTTTTCATACGTGAGAAATAACCATGCAATGCACCTTTATATTCATTACTTGAAATGGAATACTGCTGCAATGAAGATTTCTTTGCTATATACCGACTCATGTAACAGTAACTAAACCTTCTATTCAAAGGTATATAAGACTGATTTTTGAACAGCAGCAAGAATACTCATATTGTTTCATTACCCAGTTGTACAGCATACCTAAATATGATTTTATGAGTATTACAAACTGAAATTCATCTACAGCAATACACCCAAGCAGAAAATTGTAACAGCAGATTGTTTATAGTTTTTCTGAGTGCAACCCAAATTGTCATTCAAGAACAGCAATACAAATAATTCTGTTATAGTGTTTTCCCCTTGACACAAGTCATTACTTGCTGCCCACAACCAGATTTCACCAAAATACTAACCCAGAATTACTCAGACATATGGATTTGTGAACAGTAACAATGCAGCAATAACATTCAAGACTCAAACAACTCTTTCATAATTTATTACATATAATAAATCCAGTTGCTAAAAACACTTCCAAACACAGCCAATAAGAATCTCAGACCTGAAGGCTTTGCTGACCCAACCTGATAGAGACCCCCAGGGTACCAAAAATCACCACGTTTTTTAGTTTCTAAGACACACGATTTGATTGGGCTCGGCAAAAAGACCGTGCCCACTCCATGTTTCTGCCTCTACACGAGTCGCCTTGGGTTCTATGGACAAAACGACCCAACTTTGCCTTTCTTCTAGCTGCGCTGAATGTGGTAGGAAGCCCGTTTCTTCTGAGTTTACGTTTTCCTCTCAGCTGCCCAGATTCTTCATCAAATACGTGCCAAAAGGGAAGTATTGATTGGAACAAGTGTGTCCATAACTCAAAATATAGTGAGCACGAAATTACGGGTCAAAGCTTTGAAGTTCTCTAAAATAAGCCAGTGTTCCATAGGCCTGGGGGACAGGGAAGCGGGGGGGCGGGGAAACGCATTTCGGAGACGGGGGGACAAAGGGCCTAAGTTTGGGGACGGCGGGGAGACAGCGGGGGGATGGCGGCGGGGGGGTGGCGGGGTGGTGGTGCTGATATAGTTATACATATACTTATAGTACTTGAAAAACTAGTTTTGAAAAGATGTATAACAGTATAATAGTATAAGAATTACATTTCAAATGAAACTATAGGAAATTAGTAAAATTATAACATGGCAAAATTTGAAATACTAAATCTAAATACGAAGATATTTGAATGCTAATTAGTAATTGCTAAATAAAATTTGACAAATGAAATTGTCAAATTGGAGATTTCTATTATATTGCCAAATATGAATATCTGATGTCATATGAGATATCACAAAGTCTATAAAGATGATTAATTGATTACATGATTCATCATTACAATGAGTAGCATTACAAAATGAAAAGACAAAATGCCAAAATGTCAAAACTCAAAATGTAGTGAATGGAAGCCTCTAATCATCTACAAACTCCTCATCACTGGAACTGTTGGACTCCACAAGGTCAAGATCCCTCAAGCTCACACCAACCAGCCCTGCATCTGAAGTGGTAGGATCATCCTCATCAATCTGTGAAGGCTCCTCTGGCTCCACATCCCATCGTGCCGCTGGACTCTCCTTGTACACAACTGTCTTGCGGTCCATGAGACGCAAAGCACTGTGTACAACCACAAGCTTCTCTGCTCTCTTAGAGGTAAGTCTGTTCCTCTTAAGAGAGTGGATGAAGCTATATGTAGACCAGTTCCTCTCAGCAGCTGAAGAACTGGAAACCTGGGATAGTAGACGAATAGCTAGAGTGGTGGTCAAAGATTTCGAACCATGACAATTCCACCACAAAAGTGGGTCCTCCTGTGCCATAGAAACTATATCCACCTTTGCTGCATCTGAATAGCCTCTAAGAGTGGCAAATCTAGTCCACTCAGTGTGAATTGTGCTGGCATCTGAAGAATCATACATCTTCTCTATGCACCTAAAGAAACCCGCCTTCACCTCATCATCCTGAATCGGTGTCACTCTACCCGGTCTAGCCATGTACCACTTAGGATTCAAGGAAAAGGCAGCCATATGCAAAGGAGTGTTGAACTTGTCCCATCTGCGTTGAATGATTGGCCAGATGTGCTCATTGTAGAATGCTAGAGAGGTGTCCTTCACTCGCACAACAACCCTCATCTGGTCAAGCATAGAGTTGATGCACTCATACACCTCTCCAAGGTTAGGTGCATCCCCATCCCCATATCTGATAACCTGGAATACTGGAGAAATGATGGAGACAATGTATTTCGCATCAGTCCAAAACACATCACTCTTCACTATATCCTTCACCCTTCTCCCCTGTGCTGTCTTGGCCTCGGCCCACCTATTCCACTCATTAGTCATAACCATGAGTTGCAATGCCTCTTGCAACTCAATCATTCTCTCCAAGAGAATGAAATATGATGCATATTGGTTCTCCAGCGGTTTCAAGAACTCCTTTGCGAAGGTCCTAAAGAGTGCATGGGAAGTGTGGTGGTTGCAGATAAACATCTGCATAACTCTCGCATCAGTGACCACTCCTCTAATCCAATCAATCTTCCCCACGTCCTTGAGTGCATTGTTCATGGCATGCACACAACATGGGGTCCACCAAATATGTCTATAGGCTGCCTCAATGAGTTTCCCTGCTGCTCTACACACATGGGTTGCATCTGTGACTACTTGGACCACATTTTGTGGCCCAACCTCCTCAATAGCCTCCTTGAGGACATGAAACTGAAAATCAGCATCTTTGCGATGCACAGTACAATCAACTGCTCTAAGGAAGTATGGGCCCTCTGCACATGTGACCATGATGTTGATGAGTGGACGATGGCTAATGTTCGTCCACCCATCCATAACTATACTGCACCCAGATGCCTCCCAACATGCCTTCATCTTCTCCATCAAAATATTGATCTTGGAATAGCACTTATCCAAGATCGAGATCTTCATTTTTGTCTCACCTGGTGGCACATATGATGTTCCTCCCTTCGCCACCATAGCCATCATCTCCCTATAATAAGGAGACTGTGTAACATGAAATGGAATGCCATTGGCAAAGAAGAACTTGCCAATGGATTCATCTATCTCATCTCTCAGTTGCACATTAAACATATTAGCTATGGGGTTACTCTGTGATGTCTGCAACTTGCGTTTCCCTATGGCTGTCCCCCTAGTGACACTAGAAGTGGAAGTGGATGAAGATCCAAACATCATTCCTCCCGTCTGAAAAGTATGTGGCATTGACGCATGATGGGTTTGCTGAAGGGCTGCCCTAGCAGTCAAAGTAGTAGGGACTGAAATATTTGTGTCCTCTGGAATGCCCCAAAGCTTGTTAAACTCCATTCTATATTTTATATTTTGAGCCTCCTTCAAAAACTTACAATGCTCCACACCTTTTCCTGTCCAAAAAAGAAAGTGTGCATTCACTCGAGTGATGCTACCAAACCAATCAGTCCCACAAATGTTGCACTTCCACTTCCTTGTTCCCCCACCTGATTGTGATGTGCCTTGTATTCTTGTAGCAAACTGTTTTAGAGGAGACTTCGGATCAAAATGACCCCTAGCAAACTCTGCCAACAATTCTGAAGGGCAGCCTGTACTAGCTGGTGCACTCGCCATGGAACTAGATTGGGCTGCAGGATCAGCCCCATGGTCATCCCCCTCATTCTTAGGTTCAAAATCTGAATCATGTTCACTATGAGAATGGATTTCCATGTCATCCCCACTCACGTCTTGGGTGCTCATCGTGAAAGTGACACTGCATTTCACAAAATTAAAATAAAATCAGCCTACTTTAACAAATTGAAATAACAAATTTGAAATTTTAATTTTGAAAACAAAATTTACAATTTATAATTTAAAAATCAGCCTACTTTAATTTTATATTATTTAAAAATTTAAATTAAAATATTAAATTAACAAATAATAAAATTTGATGTTGAATCTTGAGGGAAAAATGATGAAGATGAATGAATCATTCATCATTTTTCCCTCAAGATTCAACATCAAATCTGATTTTGAGATGAATAAGAAAAAAAAACAAGTTTAATTAACTTTAATATTAAAATTTTAAAATAAAAAATTTGATGTTGAATCTTGAGGGCAAAATGATGAATGATTCATTCATCTTCATCATTTTTCCCTCAAGATTCAACATCAAATCTGATTTTGAGTCTTTGAGATGAATAAGAAAAAAAAAACAAGTTTAAACTTAGAAAATAAAACAAAAACAACAAGAAATTTGAAAAACACTTCAAAAACCCTACCTTGTGTTTGAAAAATCTCTCCAAAATGAAGTAGAATCCTCTTCCTCCTCTTCTTCTTACTCCTTCTCACTCCTATCACACTTGCAATCTCTTTTTTCACTCCTTCAATCAGACTTCTTCACTGTTTTTCCTCCTCTTCAGCTGGCTGCAAAAAAAATCAGTCTTTGTAAATGTGATTGAAATGATAAAATAAAGTGGTTTTGTCTTGTTTTGGAGGAAGGGGTGGGGCCCACGCCAAATTAGGGCAACAATAAAACAAAGAAAAATCAAAATTTATTTAATTTTAAGTGTTATTTCGGCCCATTGATGCGTCTCTAGATACGAGACGGCTAGGCATCTCCAAGTCTCCCGAGAAACGCCTGGGCGTCTCTCCAGGAGACTTGGAGACCTGGAGATGTCTCCAAGGAAACTTGGAGACGTCCTTGGGAGACGTGGAGACGTCTCCCCTTCTCCGGTGGAGCTCTGGTGGCGATGGCGGGACGGCGGGAGATGCCAAGTACCCATCCCCCCATCCCCGAGACGCCTCTGTTTCCGAAACGCGACCAAATTAGGGGGGAAATGCGTTTCCGTGGAACATTGAAATAAGCTCAACTTCGAATCCTCGAAGCAGCAAAACTCTCCATAAATTAAACTCGAAAATCAGAGACAATCCACCAACTAGGAGTGATGATCTCACACTCGAATCTGGAACTGAAGGAGGTTTCCAACCCTATGCCATGAAAGCTTGACCAGGTTTCGCGTGAAAATTATGCATCAAAAGGTATCGACTCTTTTTTTTTCTTCCCTTTTGTAACTTCACAAAGAAGCCGATAAAACAAAAGAACTCTCATTTTTTTATTTAATTTTTCCATTCTCCAAAAAGTGGCATTTAATAAAGTTCACTTTCAAAATATTTCTTAAGTCACATTTTGAACTTTATAAAGTTACATTATAAAAGCTAATTTAATTAATTACTTTTATCACCATCACAGAATGGGCAATAAAAGGTAATTAAATAAATGATTTCCATACAATGACACTTGCCTTTGGGAATTAAAAAGGCAAAGCGACATCTCAAAGGGCTACGGAGAAGGGGACATTACATTAGCCTAGAATGATTTCATCATGAATTTCAACTGCCTATCAATTTGAAGCTACAATGCAATCGCTGAATTGAGATTGCCCCAAGTTTGAATTAGGGGGTTTTGTCCACTAATCTAGTGATGGAAATCAGGGGGTTTCTGTCATCCAATCTCCCGCATAGAGTATTTCTGTCCTTGATGCAATAGATGAGTAGGATGCTCAATCAATTTGAAAGGAATTGGTTTATTATCAAAAGCAGGCCTCCTTTTTCTTCTTCCTTGCTTATATTATGTGCCGAACTCTCCTCTTCCCTCCAAAAGCTACCTTTTCAAATTCGTCAAGTATCTTTCCAATGCACTTAGGAGAATAAATAAAAAAATAGTTTAATTTACAGAAGGCCCCATGCTCTAGTCGCCCATTTTATAATAACACTTTAAGTGGGCACTTTATGATGACTTAAAAACATAACCCACTTAAAATATGATAAAGTTATTTCCGTAAGCACACATGAAATGGGAAATGGGCTTTGGGTCATTATAGGATTTTATCAAAAAGTGCAATATGACATTTGTATGGTCTCAAAGGCCTTAATTTGGGCTTGGTTGTTGGAGCTCCACCTCTCAACCTTGCATGATGTTACAAGGAGCATGCCAAGGACACTACGTCAGACTCTACTAGCATTGCCTCTTGACCTTGCTAGGGGTTGTTCCCCCTAGATTGTTGCTATGATTTTAGAAAGCAAAAGATAAATTTTTTTTGAGCCCATGTTTTTTGTAGACTAAATTTGTAGAATATTAATATGGATTGTAATTTATAATCAGATGACACTATGATGTGAATTGAACTTGTATTTTGATCTATAAATTAAGGAAAATGTCATATCCCTGACATAATCCCCCTCAGATAAAAGACAAAAGCTAATTCATCTTATTCACAAAAAAGTTGTGAATAAAGACAAACTGGTATAGAGGGCGATTAAGACAAAAATATAAATTAGTGATCCATTTATTAGTGGCGGCGATTCCTTAAAAAGAAAGAATTAACAAATACATAACTAATAAAAGGCAGCGCTTGGGAAGAGTATAACAAGGCAGCTCTTGGGTTTGAATAGGGATGTGTCCCTTGCCAAGTGACAAATCAGTTTGAACAGTCATATCTCTTTGCATCCATTTTGGGATATTAAAGGAGGGACATTTCCAAAAGAGCAAGGCATCGAAGCATCTTCAGAAATATATATCTGCATTCAGGGAAGCAGCAATTATAAATACAATCAGTAATTGGTATGAATGGAATATGTATGCATTTACTATATATATAGTGACAGGCATACAAATATATATCCATATAAATAGACAATTTTTAATGGTTAATATGCAATAAGTAAAGATATGTTATGCTTAAATTGGTAGATAAGTAAATAGTGAATTTATTTATATTATTATTAACATCATCCTTTTCTTTAAGCAATTATGTGTAAGGTTGGCAAGGAAACATGCTAGGGAAGGGCTGTATAGGTTCTCTCATTAAGTACGCCAACCCTAAGCTGGATGGGATTATCTTGGTGGGATGTTCCTTCCACTTGGGGCCAAGGGGGTATTATCTTGCCCTTGGGCTTAATTGGGATGAATGATGTATAGGTTCTCACATTGTAAGTACGCCAACCCTAAGTTGGATGGAATTATCTTGGTGGGATGTTCTGTCCACTTGGGGCCAAGGGGGGAATGATCTTGCCCTTGGGCTTACTTGTGATGAACAGTTTTTGTAGTGCCCTGTCATGCGTTTCTCTCCAATCTCTACCATGGTTGGTTATTGAAAAGAGTCTATAGATTGGATTCAAGTCTAAGTTGTCATTCATTATTTCATTAATGTTCATAGTTGATTTATTCTTAAGTTTATTATTTATTATATAATTTACAATGGAATATTATTTGTAAAACAATTTTATGTTGTGTAAGTGCCTCTTAAGGCAGATTCAGGCATACTCCAAGTAGGGGACATTACAGAAAAAAACTATTATGACTGTAAATTTCAACAACTAAACTATACCTGCCAAATTTCAAGACAACCTTTGAGCATTTTTGCACCCCCTTGGCAGTCTAGTCATTGTCAATGGCAAGGGAAAAAGCCTCAATCTCAATGAGCATGATGTGGAGCCCTAATGGATGATGTTGCATAGATTGTGAACACATCAGCAAGTTGTCTGTGGTATGTGCTTGCCGACATGGAGGGCAGGGGACAGTTGAAGAAAGGGGATAGGCATTGGATTTGGATGAGGAAAAAAAGAATCCTGATGATGGGAATGGCAGTGACAAGTATTATAGTAAAGGACTTTGATTTGGATTTTTTGACAATATCAGGTAGTGTTGAGGAAGATTAGTCGGTTGACTTTGATGAGATTGGTCTAGATTTTGAATAAATCTCACATGGTAAGGAGCCGAATTTTGATGATAATGATTGTAATATATCTTTTGGGGAGCCGATATCAATTCTAAGGATATTGATTGAATTAGGAGGGGCTATACCCTTGGAGCTTCATCATTAGGATCCATAGCACTCTAGTGTAGCATTTACTTCATAGCAGCAAGAGTCATTGTCTCACTCCATTTTTTGTTACTTTGTAGTTTATAGGTTAGATTGTAAATACATTTTCAGGTTTAAACTTTGAAGTCAAACTATGCACTTTAATATGTTACCAGGTACCAATATGCATTATGCAATTTAATCAGCATTCCGAAAATTAACAAAAAAAACTATATTCAAAATTCATGGTGTAAACACTTATTTTGCTTCGTAGTCTCTATCTCTATGCAATTAAATTGAAAAACAACAAATTTTCTCCATTTTTTTCTTTATCCTGCTTTATTTAGATTCCCATTTTATCCCTGGTTAAATCCCAATTTTTTGCAAAATTCTTTATCTTCTGGTTTTGCAAAAGTCAACGATGTTTTAGAACAGAAATATATTTCAATTTATTTGGTGTATTTTAAATTTTCAGCAATGTTGAACATAATGGATTTTTCCTACTCTGATATGACGTTTTCCTGCATTTGTGCAGTCGGTTTATGAACAAATACTTTTTGCTAATTGCATGCCTCCAGTTGTGGCCTCTTATTACACCTGTCAATCCTGCAAGTACATGGGGGCCCCTTCTCATTATATTTGCAGTTTCAGCAACAAAAGAAGCCTGGGATGATTATAATAGATATATTTCTGACAAGCAAGCGAATGAGAAAAAGGTGTGGGTAGTAAAGAAAGGCATCAAGAAACATGTATGTATAATACACTTCCTTGTAGTTCTGGTTTCATATTTAGATTTTAGAATTTAACTTATAGATTATAAACTCTTTGCTTTTGTGTTTTGTACATTTTTTAGACAAGGATATGATAATAATGAAATAGCTAGATGCCTCTTTTTAATCACCTCTTCTTTGTTGGTGATCTCACTAATGCATTTCCTTGTACAAGTTAGTCATGGGTTGATGTAGTAGATATATAACTGGTTCGTTTAGTTTTTTTTAATTGCATTTTAGTAGGCTCATTGAAGATTTTTTAAACCTTTTCCATTTAATTTTAAATATTAATTTCCAATAGGAGCCAAAGGGTGTGGATTACAGTGGACAACCATGTTCCCCACCTGCTTTGTTGCTTGTGTATTCAAAGAGTGTAGTTTAGTAAGTTCTCTACAGCTTTTATTAAGCATGAACAATTGGCATCGGGAGTTTTCTTGAAACACTCAATGGCTTTCAGTGGAATAGCTTCAATTTCCCCTGGTTATGGAGGAAGCTTTGAGCATGGTCCCAGCATCTTATGAATAGCTTCTTCCTTGCATGTATGCTTTGTTTTCCTTGACCTATGTTGTAAGAAACACCACATATGGTGGATACTGGATACCTATCAAACCAAGAAACATGCTGTGGGATGATATAGCTATCTCTTCACGATATGGCTATTTTTGTATATTTGTTTTGTAACATTAGATTGTGAGACATCACGTGCTCTTTGCAAAGGGTAGTTTCTGTTTACTATGGTTGACCCATTTGTGTCGCTATTGATGTTGCATTATCAATTACCTTGGATGATAGAAGTCAGCAGCATTTTGTTCCTAATTGATGTTTGCTTACTTATTTTGTTTTCAAATTTAAGCATTTTATGTTTATTATTTGTGTTGATGATTTGGTTATTGCCTTGGTCTGTGATAATGCTCCATCTATCATGTATTGGCATGTATTTGGTGAATCGTGATAGTCAAACATTAGCAAAGTGTTTGAAATTGAAAATGATATATCTCAATTTTTTTTTTTTATATATTAATTTATGCATATGCACATTTATAAAGCCACACAATTTTTTGTGCTGAAACCTCCACAAGTCTGTCTACTATTGGATTGTTTTTATTTTTTGTGTTTCTCGTGTCTGGCATGATAGTTACTGATCATGCATGTTGACTACCTTGATCTGAAAACCACTGTGATTGTGAAAATTATAAATTTAAAGTTACCAAAACTGAGAGTGAATAGAAACCCACTACCAATTCTCTCTTGATCACCATTGGCAACCTTTGACAATCTAAAATGGCTTGCACATTGGTTGACATCTCTTCCTTATTGATCAGAACAATGCCCACTTTTTGGAGTTCATCTGCAAATAGGCTTGTCTCAGGATGTGAACAATGTCAATTACTTTCAATTTGCCTTCATGTTCAATGACATTTAACTCTTGGATTCTCCAAGATTTCTTTTTTAATTCAACTAAAATTATTATTTTTTGATATATTATGGAGGTTGATTTCAATTTTCTCTCATCAATGAGAAGAGGGGATCTTAGGCATTGAAGTCCTCATTTTGTGCTTCTTGCTTTAGTTTGACTGAACTATTGAAATTCTTATTAGGAACAGTCTATTACAACCCATTGAAATTTGTATGCTCAATCAGGCTGAAGATACATAGCACACGAAAGTTACCTTTCTTACTGCTTCTTGCAAAACAAATAATATGTTGTAACTCATTGAAATTAATTTCTGTTTACACTAAACAGTTTGAAATGACACAATTACTTTCAAAGTTTAAATATGTTTTGCATCTGTCGGAAATTGTTTTGGATTTTGCAACTGTTAATGCTGGCAACAAATGAACTTACATGCAGATTCAAGCTCAAGAGATCCGCATTGGTGATATAGTATGGCTTCGTGAAAATGATGAAGTGCCATGTGATTTGGTTCTACTGGGAACTTCTGAGTCACTGGGCACATGTTTTGTAGAAGTGAGTATATATCCTCAAAGTTTCTTCTTTTGTTAAATTGCACTATTGATTTCTGCAAAAACATGCCTCATTAATGAAGAGTTAATGAATAGAGGGCATATTCAAGTATGCTGAAGATAAGTTAGAAAGCATTTTGAAGTGCTGATTAAACCTATTCTTAAAAATGTAAATTATTATTGAACTGTATGGCATTCAGTTTGACCTTCCAGTCATTTTAATAAACTTCTATTTGAGCAAGGTTTATGAGAGACCTGATTTTTTGATATTAGACTGAAGATAAATTACTTTTCAGTTTCAAATTCAGAAATGCAGAAATACTACTTTTTCAAGAAAAAATTGGCTTGCTAAAGTGAATTATGGGTCTAAATATGCCATCCCACTAACGCTTCCAGTTACTGAATTTTTCATGTCCTAGATTCAAGTGCTTTTCTAAATAATGCCTTTTTGAAATTAGTGTTGGTTGCATGGGAAAATCAATGATTAGCTGGGTAATGAGTGCTTTAATCCCTATTTATGTGTTTTCAATACATGTAGTTTTCTGAAATGTTCCCAAAATATGTGATTATAAAGTCATATTTTTTTGTATTTCTTGACGATTTTGTTTGTTTAACTCATTTTGGCGGATACAAATCATTCACGACTGGACACTTTTCTCTTTTTCCCTATAGGTCTAATTATCATATATTTATATTAGAATGGGATCTTGCCTATAACAGAAGCATAATAGTTGTTGAATTTATTTTGAAATGAAATTGGTCTTAAAGCTTGAGCTTGTTATAGTGTTTTCTGAAAAATCTTTTTCTGTGCACTACTAGACAGTCTTGAAACATGTCCATTAAGAACTTGGAGTAATTGACTTAATGTTTCCTAACATAGTGCTTTGTCAACTTTGAACATCAATATAGACTGCAGCACTAGATGGTGAAACTGATTTGAAGACAAGAGTCATACCTCCTCCTTGTTCTGGTCTCACTCCAGATCTGTTGCATAAAATCAAGGTATTTATCTGTTTCACTCTTGGCATGCTTCCTCCAGAATTTTTTGTTTCTTATTAGGAGGAACTGGAAAACTAAGGATTTTATTTGTCTTGCAGGGTGTCATTGAGTGTCCAGGTCCAGATAAAGATATAAGAAGATTCGATGCAAATCTAAGACTTTTTCCACCTTTTATTGATAATGATGTATGCCCGTTAACTATCAATAATACACTGCTACAATCCTGTTATCTGAGGAACACAGAATGGGCATGTGGAGTAGCTGTTTACACTGGTATGAGTTTGTAGATCTTATTCAAAAACTGAGAAATGCTTTATACAAAATAATCCTAAAATAGTACTAGCTTTCTATTTCTTTCATCTGTTATTGGAGTGCATTGCAGGTATAAATTTTGTGTGGAATTTATTTTCTACAAGCAAAAAACAGAATTGAAAAAGCAATTTCCTATGTTAAGCTTCTGTTTGTAGTAAATTCCAAATCCATCACTGTGGAAGGAGATAAGTTGAAACAGGATGGATTGAGAATCGTTTCATTAATAATGTTCCTGTTGTTCCATTATATAGCTTCTGAAATCTTTAGGGCATTGATTTCTCTGCTGGCTGTTATCTGCATGGTAACAAACTGTTTCTAGTTAGTTTGTACATATAATCTCTAATGTTTTTCTGTATACCTATGATGTGTATTATGTGTCTTCACAATAGATCATTATTTACATAATCCAAGAAATAGACCATGTATGGCTGCAGTGTGAATGACTGAGGGTCTTCACAATAGATCACGAATCAAAGAAATAGACTATATATGGCTGCAGTGTGAGTGACTGAAGCATTCTTTTTGTTAGCAGTGGATTCTTGAAATGAACTAATTTGACAAGTTTCCCTTGTCAGGTAATGAAACAAAATTGGGTATGAGCAGAGGTCTACCAGAGCCTAAGCTTACAGCTGTAGATGCAATGATTGACAAGTTGACTGGCGCAATATTTTTGTTCCAGTTAGTTGTAGTTGTGATTCTTGGTGTTGCTGGGAATGCTTGGAAGGCTTCTGAAGCATGGAAGGTATGTCACTATACTTCAATTATTAGGATTTAGTTGTTTATGGAGCTTGTTACAGGTTTGTATGTAAACCTTTGTGATTAGGTAAGTACAAAAAAATTGCATTTTTTTGATGCCCTTGGCCATAAACCTAATGCTTTATTATAATTCTTTTTCCATTATTAACTGTTAGGTTTGATGAAACCATCATTGCCCTTTTGGGCTTCCTCATTATCGTTTTAATTTTTAAACTATAGGATTGTTTCGAGCAACAGGACACTATTTAATCAAGTATCCATATTTGTAGCATTCTTGACACCAAAAAGGAATGCTTTCATATTTTCATTTACGTAAACCTTTGTGATTAGGAAAGTAAAAAAAAGTTGCATTTTTTTGATGCCCTTGGCCATAAACCTAATGCTTTATTATAAATATTTTTCCATTATTAACTATTGATTGCAATCTTCTTACCCCCTATCCTGGACCACATATTTTCATTTAGGTTTGATGAAACCATCATTGTCCTTTTGGGTTTCCCCATTATTGTTTTAATTTTTAAACTATAGGATTGTTTCGAGCAACATGACACTATTTAATCAAGTATCCATATTTGTAGCATTCTTGACACCAAAAAGGAATGCTTTCATTTTTTCATTTACGTAAACCTTTGTGATTAGGTAAGTATAAAAAAATTTCCTTTTTCTGATGCTCTTGACCATAAACCTAATGCTTTATTATAAATCTTCTTCCATTATTAACTGTTGATTGCAATCTTCTTTCCCCCTATCCTGGACCACATACTTTCATTTAGGTTTGATGAAACCATCATTTCCCTTTTGGGTTTCCCCATTATCGTTTTAATTTTTAAACCGTAGAAGCATAAATCTGCAAAAAAACCCGATTAATCGCGACTTTTTATAAATCAGCACCCTCTACGTTTTTTTCCCAAAAAATTTGGAAAAAATCGTTGACAAAAGTCAACAATTTTTTGGGGGTTTAATCTGGTTTAAAACAGGATTTAATTAGTAAAAAACGCGACTAAAAATCTCACCAACTTGCATGAATATCTCCCGCAAAAATACAAACCCTAAATTTTGCGCAAAATGGTATAAGTTGTGGCTGCCTTTTGCTGGAAAGCAAAGAAGCTTGGTTGGTGACAGCGACGAACATCATAGGCTTTGCGGCAGACATCAGAGATTTAGAAGTTCGCTGCTATCAGAGTTTGAAAAGCTCGAGCGACGTGGACATTAGATTGAGACATTCTTCTTCGGTTTCATTTTTGCAAGGTAGGCTCGAATCCTAATTTCCGTGTGACTGTTTTTTTTTTTTTTTTTGCTTCGAATCCTCATTTTTTTTTGTGATTGTATTTCTGAATCCTCATTTTTTTGTGTCTATATTTCCATCATTTTTTTGCAACTGTAATAATTCCGTGTGTTAAAATTTTATAAATGTTTGCTCTTTTATCAATTTTTTTCTTTTGATACGTCTAAAATAAAAGAAATATTTTAATATTTGTAGTACTAAAATGAGGTAAATATTTTAATAATATTTACTATTAGAATATAATAGTTTTGATATAATAATATATAGGTATATATAAGTTATAACTATTAAAATATAATATAATAGTTTTGATATAATAATATATAGGTATATATAAGTTATAACTATTAAAATATAATATAATAGTTTTAATATAATAATATATAGGTATATATAAGTTATAACTATTAAAATATAATAGTTTTAATATATTAATATATAGCTTTTTAATATGGGTAGATAATTATATATAACTATTATATCTTTTAGAAATACTTATATTTTATTATATAATTTTAATATTTTAATATATATTTATTATATATAATTTTAATATTACATATAAAATTTAATTTTTTTATCTATATCTTTTAGAAATATTTATATTTTATTATATAATTTTAATATTACGTATATAATTTTAATTTTTTTATCTTATAGTGAATTAAAATGCTTTTGTAGATTTCATTCTTGATCACAATGCCATGTTAGAAAGACTTTGCGTGGACACATTGCACACCAATTGACGGTAGTGCAAAGGTTAAATGCAATTGGTGCCAAGGTGAAGTCAGTGGTGGAATTTATCGGTTCAAATGGCATTTATCAAAAGAACCAGGTAATAGCACCATCACTAGCAGAAAATGCCCTATAGATGTCACATATCAAGCAAAACAAGCTCTTGATGGTATCGCTGAGAGTAAGGCCAAAAAAGCAATAACCGGAGTTGAAACAGGTTCTAATTCTGTAGGTGTGAGGAGGAATAACTTGGATGAGGAGGATGGTGGGCAGGGGGGTTTTAGGGAATCCAAATCAACACCTTCTACAACATGTGGCCCAAACATAGGTGGAGGAAACATTGATGTTTTCTTCCAACCTCGTACTACACCAGGATCACATGCCACTTTGGAGACTACAGGATGGAGGAAAAATTTCCACGATCAAGCGAAGAAGGCCATTGCGAATTTTTCGTACTCCTCGAGCTTGCCATTCCATGCTGCTAGATCTCCATATTGGCAAGCTATGGTGGATGCTCTTTCAGTTGTAGGTCCTAGGTTTCGAGCCCCATCTTATCAGACATTGAGAACTGGCATGCTCAATGAGGTAGTAAACGATGTCAAAGATGTTCTTAAAGAGCATCGATTAGAGTGGGCTAATAGTGGGTGCACCATTATGTCAGACAGATGGACAGATAGAGGGAACCGAACCCTCATCAACTTCCTTGTCTCTTCTGATCTTGGCACTATTTTTTTGAGATCTGTGGATGCATCAGATACAATGAAATCTGCAATTGCATTGTTTGATATGTATGACTCGGTAGTGATGGAAGTGGGTTCAAAAAATGTGGTCCAATTTATTACAGATAATGCTGCTGCTTGTGTTGCTGCTGGGAGACTTCTGACAAAAAAATACCCCATGTTTTTTACCCCATGTGCAACACATTGCATTGATCTAACCCTAGAGTACATTGGGAAAATTGAATGGGTTAAGGAGATACTGCACAAGGCTTGCTCTGTTACCAAATATATTTATAATCACACAAGGATTTTGAGTATGATGCACTCTTTCACAGAGGGCAACGATCTAGTTTGTCTAGGGGTGACAAGATTCGCAACACATTTTCTTGCACTACAGACTCTTTGTCAACAAAAAATGAATTTGAAACGAATGTTTGTTTCAAGAGAGTGGATGGAGTCTGGCTTTGGGAATCAAACAGATGGCATGGTAGTTGCAGATTACATGTATTCTACTAGTTTTTGGAATGCGGCTGAACAAGTAGTATCATTTTCAGAACCTCTAGTAAAAGTCTTGAGACTAGTGGATGGGGATAAATCCCCGATGGGATACTTGTATGAGGCCATGGATAGGGCCAAGGAGGTGATGAGGGGTAGGTTGGAAAATGATAGGGATAGGTATATGCCATTGTGGGACATAATAGATAGGAGATGGGATGGACAGATGCACTCTCCTCTCCATGTTGCAGGATACTTTCTCAATCCATCATTGTTGTACAACTCTTCATTTAGACAAATTGATGTTGAGATCACACAAGGATTGTTAAAGTGCATGGACAAAATGTTTCTAGACCAAGAACGATTGCACGAAGCTATTCAGAGTTGCAATTGTACAGGAAGGGAAGGGGTTTTCTCTCTTCTAGGGTTGCCGTGGAAGGCTGAAAGACCTTCCAACCAAGGTAGACTCTATAAACTTTCGATAATCTTTTGATTTATCATGTCACATGATCATTAAATGTATCTTAGATTTTAAGATATTCTTACATGATACTCATCTCCATATAATGTTCTTTGAACTTTCAGCTCAATGGTGGGATTTTTTTGGCCACGAATTCAAAAATCTAAGGTGGATGGCGATACACATTTTGACCCAGCCATGCAGCTCATCTGCTTGTGAGCGTAATCGGAGTGTTTTTGAACACATACATTCCAAGAAACGCAACCGCTTAACACAAAAACGGATGAATGACTTGGTGTTTGTTCACCACAACCTATGCCTGAAGCTAAAGAAAGCTCAAGGTGAGACTTTTAATACGCTTGCAATCAATTTCAATTGTTGTCATTGTGTTTTTCATTTGTAGAGCAAAGACTAATTTCTACATGGACAAAAATAGGAACTATTGAGGAAGATGCCCCAATTGACTTTGACAAGATTGATTCTGAGTCTGAGTGGATTGTTGCATCTGATGATGATTTTCTTGAGGATGAAATTGAATGTTGTGATCTTGAGCCTGACGATGTAGATATCATGGCGGAGGCCAATGTGCCTCCTCATATACTTGAACGAGCTAAGTAGGCAACCTCTCACCTAGTAGCTTCATCATCGAGAGCGGGAGCTTCTGTCCTCTAGCATGTCATTTGCTACAATTGATTTTTTTGGAACTTTGTACTTAGTTTATAGGTTGACTTTGTACAAAGTCACAAACTATATTGTAATAGACATTTTGACAACTGTCACCATCTGATATTTATGCAGTTGTAATATGTTTTGTGCAATGTAATCAGCGATATGAATATAACCAATGAAAATCTATTTTCTATAATTCATGGATTGAACTCTGTATTTTATTTGCTCTCAATGTCTGTATGCTATGGAAATGCCATTAAATTTAAAAAAAAGTAGTTTCTGACTGTTTTTCTTCAATTTTTTGCATTTTTTTGTAAATCCGATTTTTCCAAAAAATCCTGAACTTTTGGTTTGCCAATTTTTTCCCCAAATGATTAATGCTGCTATGTTTTAAACTATAGGATTGTTTTGAGCAACAGGACACTATTTAATCAAGTATCCATATTTGTAGCATTCTTGACACCAAAAAGGAATGCTTTCATAGTCTAGTGGATAATTCTAGTGAATCTTTCCTGTTTCCAGCATGATGCTTTTTGGAGATGGTTTTGTCGGGTCCAGTTCCACAGTCAATATAGCATCGTTTGTAAAATTGTTTTTATGGTAGGGTTTCAAATTATCTATTGCCTTTTGAGTTGGTTAGCAATAGAATAAAAGACATACTTTGACCAGAACTCTTGTGGGAGAGCATGTAAATAGATCCAAACTGGAGTTGTAGTTGGCAACTTGTTTGTGGGCTTCAAACCTAGATGCTGGTGTCTTGTGAATAATTCAAAGGAAATAGGGAATTCCTTTGAAGATGATACGAGTAGCTAGATGAGATCACACAGTTTAACTGCCCCATGCAGGAACTTTTTTGTGATTCCAAATCAATAAGAAGAGTCCCAAATTTTTTCAAATAACTGTAAGTATTGTGAAATTACAGCAATAAGGACTGCTTATTAAAATTAAAATCAATCATCAATTGAGTGTATAAAACTCACTAACTTTGGATTAAGAAAGGTTGATTATGACAATCTCATATGAAAAATTATGGCACTGGAAGAAAGAAGGATTACAGTGGTACTGCTAAGCGTAAGCTGTTACAAATCCATTTTCTCTTTCAGAGAAAGCCTACTACCAATCAAACAATCACAATATTTTACATCCTTGCAAAAGAAAATTCATTCTTAATTTATTTTGAATTTCTTTTGATTGAGATTCAACACCTCGTAGTTGGATGTGAAATCTTTACTTTCTGTTCAAAAAGGAGATGGAGATTCCCACAGCATAAAGTATAGCTGGCTTTATGCCCCCTATTGGAAATGCCTTCCTGCAGGTGGTGATTAGTAGCTGATTATTGATGTGTGATAGATTGATTAGAATGGGCTAGCAGTGGTCTTGTAAGTGTTTTTTCTATGGCAAGGATGAGGAGTCCGTTAACCATCTCTTTATTCATTACCCATTTTCTTCTCAACTATGGAGTTGGGCTTTGGAAAGGTGGAGTGTGGCTTGTGTTTTTTGTAGAGAATTTAGGTACTTTGCTTCAAAGTTGGTTTGTGTGAATTAAAATTATAGGTTCAAGGAGATTATGAGAGATTTTTCCTTATATATTATCTTCTAGAATATATGGATTGAGAGAAATAGGTGAATTTTTCAGGAGCGTTCTCTTCCAGCTACAGTTATTTGGGAATAGATTGAGGCTTGTCTTAAAGAATGAGGTGAGGTCTGGGGTGATTCAAGTTGGAAGAGCAGTATAAGTGAAGAAAGGTAGGTTCAGGCCTGGCCTTGATTTGATTGGCTGCAAAAGTTCAAAGTTGAAGTCTTAGTTTACTTTTAAGAGATGCAGTTTCTCCTTGGAGGCCTCATGCTCTAGGGAGAGTTGGAGGAGGCTCTGTCTTTGCAATGATAAATGGCGGCCTCTTCTAATCTTGGCCTTGGATTCAGGCTAGGATGCTACTAATATGGGTGAGGCTCTTTCCCACGCTTTTTGATTGACTGAGGCATTGAGGGGAGTTTGGAGGAAGCTTGAAGTGGAGGGGGACTTGAAGTTAATTAGTGGGAATATGATGTCAAGGAACTGCAAGTTATGGCTGATTAAAAATGTGATTTTAGGGGCAAAATTACTCCTAAAAAACTTTGAGAGTATTAATTTCTCTCATATTTAGAGAAAAGGAAATGGAGCTGATTGGACAGCAAATGAGGAGGTGGACTTGGTTTCAAGATAGCATCTGTTTAGGCAGTTCTGGAAAAATAGGTTCCCAGATGTTGTTCAAGCATTATTGGTCAAGGATGTGCAATCTAATATAGACTTAGAGGTCGTTTGATGAAGGGGTTGTTTTTGGTGATAGGATGTTGGTCACTAAATTTTAAGGGAAGGAGATGAAGCTAAAGAAGTACGAGTACAATTGTTTAAATGGGATATCTTATAAACATGCCAGATACTGTAGCAAGCATATGAAGGTGACAGCAATATTGTGGAAGATTGAAATTTGGAAAATGGATAATATCTTTTTAATGATCTGGTGAACTTCTTGTTACCAAAATCTGGTGATTTGATACCATTTTTTTGCAGCTCTTGGGTGCCTTACCCAAGTTACTCCTAGCAAAGAAAAGGAGGCAAAGAAAATTACTTAGTGAGCACAATCACAAAGGGGGGCTTGAAGCACAATACTGAAATTAATTCTCCCTTCACATGCTACAAAGGACAGTTGAACAGTGAAGAAAACACAAGAAAAAGATGTCTCATTCTGCTCTCTCTTTTCTGTCTCACCAAAGGTGTGTCTTTGTGGGAAAATTAACTCTATTTTTGCTCTGCTTATCATCAAGACAAACTATTAAGCAAATTCATTCCTCTCATTTGACCTCTCTCGCATAGGAGAATGCAACAGAAATACAATCATTTTTGGCATCAATTTACTTCACACATCATAATT
Source organism: Sequoia sempervirens (assembly GCA_007258455.2). Taxonomy (NCBI): domain Eukaryota; kingdom Viridiplantae; phylum Streptophyta; class Pinopsida; order Cupressales; family Cupressaceae; genus Sequoia; species Sequoia sempervirens. Next base: position 575,213,974 of record VDFB02000015.1, on the reverse strand, counting down.
TCTATTTATTTAAAAATAGACTGCTTATATCACTGCTGAGTGCAAGATGAAGCAATCTTTGCAGCGTTATATTACCATATTCTCCTATGTTTTGTTTTCTATTTTCTTTTCTCCCTTCACCTTCTATTTGTCCTATATTTTGCATTTTGTTAAAGAATACACATAGAAGAGTGTTTCTTGCTACTTTATAACTTAAACCATGAGCATTACTTCCTAATATTGTTTTAAAAATGATACTTTAAGTCCAAGGAGCTGAGCTTAATTGGTTAAAACACCGGTTCCTTATTGTGGAGACCCAAGTTCAAATCCCCATGGGGACATTTAATGTGGAATTCTAAGTTGTGGGTCTTCCATAGGTGACTTTTAGTGTGTTTGCTCATAAAGAACTTGTATTAGTCTCTACCAAGTGCTTGCCAGAGCTTGTATTGGTTCCATGTTGATGCTTGTATGAGCAAATATTTGTAAATAATATGCAATAAAAAATAGTGATATTTTAAGCCCTGACAAACTGCATCCATTTTTCTTGATTACTGTTCCTTGGATGTTCCTTCATTGATATATTATGCGTTTAATCCTAGAATCAAATTTGATTGTGCATTTATATTTAAAAAATGATTCACTGTGGTGATGCTTTTTTATTGGATTGATAAAAGCTTGGATGACATTAACTCAAATCTTCTCATTTCTTTTGCAGAAATGGTATGTGCAATATCCAAAAAATGGGCCATGGTATGAGTTTATTGTCATTCCACTGCGTTTTGAGCTTCTGTGCTCAATCATGATTCCCATATCTATTAAGGTTTGTCTTCTCTTCTGAAAAGCATCATCACTTTATTTCAGAATTTCAATTAAAGAAAATAAGAATCACTCTAATTTAGGGTTAGTGTACTTAAATTTTCCGGTGCTTTACTTTACACATATATACATACCTACATACATCTATGTAGATGTACGCACCTCATATTGATTTCATGATTTGCAATGCTGGTAAGTATACATTTCTCGTGTTGACGATTGCAGAAACTTACAAATCTTATCATTATTGTATTGCTAAGATTCAATGGTGTCAATTTTCTTGGACAGATAGAGTTCAATAGTTGAAAAGGGATTTATTTTAGAAATTCAAATTGTTCAATGAATTATACTACATATTGTTGAGTTGAACAAATTGTTAGTGCTGATATTTCTAGCACATTGTGGGCCTGAAAATGGTCATGGTAAAAGAGTACAGTGGAAGCTTACGTACGAAGAAACAAGTTACATTGGAATAAAATTTCATTGAAATTCTTGAATGCATGTTGCCCTTATATTACTCTCTAATACTGTATTTGTTTGAGTTAAATGTTTGAGAATACATAATCAAATTTGTCCCCTTTAAAAAATCTATTGCAGTTCTCCTATCCTTGTGTTTTTTGAAAAGCCTGGCCCTATGCTGGAGATGAGAACTTTCTAGTAGTGTGTGAATTTGTTGAATGAATAATGTTCATCGAGTGTGTGTTCCTAAACCCATATTAAGTATAGACAAATTTAATTATGTGTTAAGGTTCACAACCCACTTAATGAGGAGTCAAGATGAAAATATTCGATTAGAAAAGGAATTGTCTTCACATAATATGCATAACACTATAAAACATAAATCTATCTGTGTGACTGATGCTTATAACGAAATAATTCCGAAACAGAATTGTCAAAGTCTTGATGGATAAATTGATATTTATATTAACTTTGCTAGAAAATCAAATAAACCGTGTACATGAAATTTTCAAGTTTATATTACTACATATAAGGCATTAAATTATTGACCATTAGCTATAAGATGTAATGTCCCTTCTCAAGACGAACAAGGAAAAATTAAGCAAAAATAAACTTTTATTATTTTTGAATTTTGGGGCCTTGGAAAAATAGAAAACATTCTTTTTGGCCTAAATAATTTTTATTTGGCGTGGAGATGATGGAAAAAGGGTTTAATTGATTTATCATGAATTTTGGAGGAGGCAAAATATTTTATATATTTTTATATGGGCTAGGGCAGCCCCTTTTTGGAGGAATAAGGTGAAAAAATAATAAATTTTTAAAAAAAAATTAAAAGACAAGTTTGTGCCCAAAAGAAGGAATGAAAAATAAATTAAAAATAATTTTAAATTGCAAAATTGGCGCCCAAGTTGGGTCAGTCGGATTGGGAGGCATGAGGAGGATTGGTATAACTATAAATACCAGGTCATTTGGAGGCATTTAGACATCAACAAATTATCTCCACTTTACTAATCTGCCCTTTGGCGAATATTATAAGGACAAAAAACCTTAAGAATATAGGAGGAGTTGGACAAAAACCTAGCTCTTCAACGGAGGACTTCATGACGGGTTTCACATGCGCTTCAATGGAGATTTTTGATAGTTTCATGCTCAGATTTTGCATCAGCATAGGCAACTAGTTTGAAGGGGCAAATTTGGGCAAGTTGGAAGGTATTCTTCAGATTTTCAAGGGTTGCAAACCCTATAATCAGACCAGTAGGCCAGCGCACCCTTGGGGGTAGGGTTTGAAGTCATTTTTCATCAAATATATGCATTTCACTTGCATTGGTGTGAGCTGAAGCTATTCGCCCAGCTAGGGTTAGAGTAGGAAATCATTTTCATTGCATAGTTTGGGGTTTCTTCATATCAGTAAATTTCTATATGTTTTTGGGCATGTTTGGAGCCCATTTCATTGTTTAATTGCATCAATAGTTAGGTCTGATTTGTAGCAGCAAACTGGACATTTGAATATCAGAATTTTGGCATGTGATGGTGGATGTCTTGGTGGTCTATTGTGTTGGTTTCATACTTATTCATGATTACACAAATCTGCTATGAGTTTTGATGTTATTGGGATGATTGAATGCGGCTGCTAATGCATGTGTAAAATCAGAATTTTTTTATCAGCAACTAGGGTTTGATCAGAAGGTAAATTTCAGAAAATTAGGGCATCATTTTGTATTGCAAAAATCAGAAAAAATTGCATACATATTGGTTGGGATATTTCATAAGATTATAAATTGTGGGGATTTTGGACCACATTTCAAATTTGAAGGGTTTTTGAACTAGAAAACATGTTAGGTCATCCAAGTGGTAGTCTGTTAGAATATTACATTCTTATGATGTTTAATGGTCAATATTATTTTGTATTGTATTAGTTTAGTTTTATATACTGTTTCTACAGTATCAAGTAGGTTGAGTTGGTCATTTCATTAAATGACTACAGTCTTTTGTATTTTCTTTATATTGTAATCTTTTTCGTGTTAATAGATAGAATGTTTTTACCATTCACATGGTATCATGTTGTACCCAAACCAAT
>VDFB02000015.1:575066109-575210543 GCA_007258455.2 Sequoia sempervirens | reverse complement strand
GAACTTTGGGTCTTGATCAAACTTTCAGACTAAGGTCCAAATTTGTCTTGATTTCTTTATTTCCTTCTTTCCTCTTTCCTCTCTTCAATCTTGTCCTTTCAGAACTTCAAGTTCCAAACAATATTTTGGATTGAGTCCAAAAGTCTATTTCCCTCTCAAGTCCCCATTTTCCTTTTTCTTCTTTGATCTTGTCAAACTTTCGGGACCTAATCAAACAATTGCACCCACCATTTAAATGGCCATTTTTCCTTTTTACTTCTCAAATTTTATCTTCTTTTTTTTCTTCTAGGATCCTTTTAGACATTTGAAACTCAATTAGAATTTGGTCTTAAAAGAATCCAAAGGTATAGGTCCATTTTTTTTCCTGGGCCTGATCTCTTCATGCTTTGGGACTTTAGACTCCTTTTGGATTTCTAGACTTTTGGTCCAAAAGTAAAAGTCCAATTTCTACGCTCACTCTTTCCATCCTTGTTCCTTTGCATTTTGATTAGTTCTACTTTTTCAAAAGTAATATTTTATTGAAGAAGTTTCAAGCACATGATTGTGGAAAAGGTGACATTTTTCATAAGCTTCATATGTCTGTGTGATAATTTTTGCTACAGTAGTTTCAATTGTAGAAGTGTGGAAAAGTCGACGCATGGAGGCATTTGGGTGGTTCTACTCACCTACAAGCCTTTCAAAGAAATTCATATTTAACTTGTGCAAGTGCAAAAAGGTTGACACCTGACACTTTCTATTCCCACTAGCCTACATGCTTTTATAAGAGTGCTAGTTTTTAGTAGAGAAAGTGCAAAATAGTGACATGCGACATGATTTCTGTGAGCCCAAAAAATCCTTGAGGAGGGTCCTATTTTAGGTCATGGGGTTACAAAAAATGTGACATTTGTCAGTCTCTCTTTGGTTTTCACATGTTCATGGGAGTGATTGTGCTAAATACAAAAGAAATAATAGAGATGCAAAAAGGTGACATCTGGCAATTTTTTATTAACTCTGCAGGTCTACGAATTATTCATGGTGGGTCCCTTTTCTGATTGCAGAAGCACAAAAAGGTGAAAAGTGGATTTTTTTTTTTGAGTCCACAAGAATACCAATGGGGGCATAGTTTCAAGCAGTGGAATCACGAGATGGTTGACATATGCCATTTTCTCATTAACTTTGTGGGGGCCCTAATTTCAAATAGTGAAAGAGGAGAGTAGTGACATTATCTTGTGACATCAACATATATTTTTAAAGAATTTTTTGTTGGGTTCACCTTTAATGATGCATACTTTTGATTCTGACATGGTACATTGTCATTGAATAAGAATATTCAAAGAAATTTTAAGGCATCAATTTTTTTTCATTGTAACCAGATCTAAGGTCTAGATTTAAAAGATGATAATGGTCAACGAAATGCTTTTCATGAGATCTACAGAAGTTCTACAGAAGGCAAAGAAAACCCTTGAGAAATAAGGGAAAATTATCATGTGGATTTCTCATGCTAGAAATGATGCCCATGGTACCTTCTCATTCTATAGACACTATCATTATCTAAAATTCATGACCAAATCTTGCTGCAGATTCCATGCCAACCTCTGTTCTACATTTTTAGAGTTATCACATAGGTATTAAACAAATAGTTAAGGGAGGCTTCAACCTAAAAAGAGAGGTTTTTCCACTTTACACACCCAATATTCTTGAGAACATCCATGCGAAAAGCAACTATCATAATCAACATTGAGAGAATTTTACTAAAGTTCAGTTGCCATAATTAGGTGAAGCAAATTTTAGGGACCATGTAAATTAGATAAATTCAAAGGCCAAGTGAACTCAATCTCTGCATAATCTACATAAATTACATGTTTTGTAAGTAGTTTGAGTTGGAAATTCCATATCCAAAGCTCCCAATTTTCAAGCATGCAAACTAAGTCTCCTCTTTAGAGATAATTTTAGTTATCAAATAAATGATTTGTACAAAACCTTGGTGCCTGGGGTTAAATTTTTTAATTCTTTATCATTCTTAATTTTTTGAATTGTAACCTATGAAGGTTATTTCAATCAAGAAACAAAATTGTAACTTAAAGAAATACCTTTTTCAAACTTGTATGTAGTTGTAGAGATACCTTCTTATCAATAAAATTCATTGATGTTTCCTTCTTGATAGTTGTTTCATTGTGTGTCTATGAATTATTGATACATATTTTTGTGATTATATGTGTAACTCCCAAGTATGTTGTCTCATTCCTAAACCTTTAAGAAAAAAATTCATTTCTTACATAGGTCATAAGTTGTGTTATTGATGCTAAACCTTTTTAGTTGTGAAAATATACTTATTTTTCCTTCTAAAAGTGGTAAACATTTGATTTTCTTAGGAAATACTGATGTATGATCAGGTTAAACATTTATTTGTGAAAATACAAGTTGAGTAATTAGGAGTTTGTGTGTCAAATATGGTAGTTCAAATTTCATATCTTCCTGGTTTCTAGTTTGTTTCCTTAATTTTTTTTCAAGTTGGGGATTCTAATAGGGTTTCCTAATGAAAATTTTAGATGTACAGGACAATAGGGGGGTGAATTAGTTGTACATAAAAACCCTCATTTAACATTCAGATCTTTATTATCCCTTAAACCTTTAATCATATTTAGCATGAAAGTAAACAAAAGAACAACACATCAAAACACCATGCACAATAGAGCACCTGATTTATGTGGAAAACCAAAGAAGGGAAAAACCATAGTGAGGATTAGCTCACAATACAAAGTAATAGCAACACTGAATACAATAGGCTCACTGCCTAAAAGAAAGAAAGGATCACTACCAAAGGGCTCACTATCCAAAAGATAGAAGGGGTGGCTCACTACCAATTTGAACTGCTAACAATGTATCTCTCGTATGCCAAATGTATAGTTCCATTGAAGCACAATCAACTCATTCAATAGACTAAAATGTAGACACCTTCTACTCAGTGCATCTGGGAGTCATAGGCAAAAAATATCGCACTCAAATCACCACACTTGATCACTTTCACATCTTTCACACCACACACACTCTATGCTTAATCCACATGACTCACCTTGTATTTATTCCATTCATGACCTAAAAAAATCTCAATTAGGTTGGCCTTAAGGAAACATATGAAACATCAAATAAGTGAGCACCAAACACTTCCATGGTGTAAAGAAGTGAAGGGAGACCATGCCATAACTTAACTAGGACCCATATATACACCGACACACTTCTCAACTCTCCGTAAACAACAATCATCCTCCAAAGTTATCACTAGCAAGCCAGGTTGACAAAACCTACACTAAAACTAACAAGCAATCACAAGAACACCTCTCCAAGTTTGGAAACATCTTGTGGGCCACACAACAACATTCCAAAACATCATAGAATATTCCACATCATCAAAATATTTTCTACTACAACTGCAACCACTTGAAACTTAAGAACATCTTTATTTTGTACAACCAAACACACTGGCACAAACATTCAACACACCAAACAACCTTTTGGAGCACCACAACACCTAAAACTTCAAGGGAAGGTAGATATAGAATATATAATCATATTCCCAAATTTGCAATACAAGAACCTTCACTACATAGAAATATAGAGCGATATTATTTCTCCCAAACACCTTATTTCACTAGAAAAACATATTATCAAACACAAATTTCCCTATAGAAGGATCCAAAACCTATAACTATGGATATCAAACCTTTGAAAACTTCTAATCATCATATCCAAACCACACATTCATATATTCAACCATGAAGAAATGTAGAGTAGAGCACTGAACACCACTTTGTCATGCTAAAATATCTTTTATTTAAAATTTCTCAAAAGCACTTAGAAACCAAGTGAACCGACTACATCAAAAACACTACTAAAATATCTACAAAACATCTACACCATCTATAATTTCTTTAATCAACTTATTGCACATCCAACCATCTCTCCAAACAAAACTTCTACAACTATACTAAAGTAAGACATCAATGACAATACTGGCATTGTGTTGACATAAATACCAACAACTTGAGGCTTCTAACAACTCCAATGCTAGGGGTTGACATTATAAAAACCTAGCAGAATTCCAAAACTCTCTTCAACATCAATGACAACACCCAAAAATTTCAGGCTTCCAACAGTCTCCCCCTTTTTCATTGATGGAAACACTGGTTCTAAAAACCATCAATAACAAAATCATACTAATAAAAACTCTGCAACAAGCAATACTCCCCCTAATTGGGGCATCTCTCATTCTCCATATTTTCTTTCTCTTAAACATCCTCTCCTCTTGTGGTCTTCAAACCATAGTATCTTTTGCACTATGATTTTTTAACTAGCTCTCTCCACCTTTGACATCAATGGCAAAGGGCCATAGACACATCCAACTCTCTTTCATGTATTGGACTCTTTTGCTCTCCCCCTTTGAAAAAATTAAAATGGAAACACTTGTACCTTTCACACATCATCTGCATATGATTTTTATTTTCTATTTTCCCTTTTGATATCTTCATACACCACTTTGACACAACTTGGAACACCAACAAGAAAGTGCATTTTACTGCACTTAATTTTCTACACTCTCCCCCTTAAGGGAGCAAAATATGCTACATATAACTTCACCAAACAACAATAATACTACTTTCTTCCCCTAAGATGTAGCCTTCATCAGTCTAGAACAAAAGGAATAAATCTTGAATTGCTCCATTGGACTGATGCACTCTTATGCATCTAGATGAAAGAAGGAGGGTCAATAACCCCTAACTTTTGTCGAAGATGCTCAAATGTATCTTTAGAAAGAGCCTTCATGAAAATATCTACAACTTGATCCTTTGTAGGCACATACTCCAACTTCACCTTATTTTTTGCAACCTTCTCTCCCAAGAAGTGATACCAGATTGAGAGGTGCTTTGTTCTTGAAAGCACCACTGGATTCTTTGATATATTGATAACACATGTATTTTCACACAAGGTAGAAATAGGTTCAGCATATGAAATTCTAATATATTTCAATGTTTTCTTCATCCAAAACACCTATGTGCAACAAGATGGTGCTGCAATATACTTTGCTTCTATAGTAGATAATGACACAGAGTCTTGCTTCTTACTCAACAATGAAACCAATCTGCTTCCAAGAAATAAAGTACCTCCACTTGTACTTATTCTATCATCCATATAGCCTACCTAATCTGCATCACTATAGGAACTTAAAGGGAAATCAATATCCTTTGGATACCATAGACCATAGTTTAGAGTGCCTTGCAAATATATGAATATCCTCTTTACTACTACCACATGTGATTCTATAGGATCTTCTTGAAATATAGCCAAAAGAAAAACTACATGTATGATATATGGTCTAGTAGTAGTTACATATAGCAGTCCACCAATCATTGATCTATACTTCTTTGATCAGTCTTAGGAGATTTGTCATTCTTTCTCAACTTGTAACCAGTAACCATAGGAGTGCATACCAATTTAGAGCCTTCCGTTCCAAACTTCTCCAACATTTTGACATACTTTAATTGTGAAATGAATATTCATTTTTTTTACTTGACTGATTTTTAGCCCAAGGAAGAAATTCATCTACCCAAACGTAGACATCTCAAATTCTTTTTGCATCTCTTCTGTAAATCTCTTACACGTACCTTCATTTCCTCCAAAGATTATGTCATCAACATACACTACCACAATTAAGATTTATTCTCCTTCAACTTTGAAATATAGATTGGTATCCATAGTACCTTTATTCAATCCCCTTCACACAAGTACCTATCCAATTTTGCATACCAAGCTCTAGGAGCTTGCTTGAGACCATATAATGCCTTCTTCAATCTAGAAAACATATTAGGATTTTTTGATAACCAAAATCCTTCTGCTTGTTCAATGTATACCTCTTCTTCCAACTCACCATTTAAGAATGCAAAATTCACATCCATCTGATAAACCTTAAAGTCCTTATGTGTTGCAAAGGCTAAGAACATCCTAATGGCCTCCATTCTTTCCACCAAAGAAAATGTATCCTAAAAATCTATTCCTTCCACTTGTGAGTAGCCCTGACACACAAGTCTATCCTTATTTATGATAACTTCTCCATTTTTATTCAACTTGTTTCAGAATACCCATTTAGTTCCTATTTCATTCTTGTTTTCTAGTCTTGGGACTAATTCCCAAGTTTGATTCTTCTCAATCAACATCAATTCTTCTTTCATAGCTTTAGTCCAATTCTCATCCTTACATGCTTCAATCACTATCTTAGGTTCTACTTTAGAAAGTAGACACAAATTTACTTGTTCCTCTGTCATAGAATATTTTGCTTCTTGTCAACATGACTATGCTCTTGTCACCAATAATATGATATTTAGAATGATTCTTTTGCACATACTTAAGAGTCTTAGGAATCCTTTCCAGAGCTTCTTCCTCTTCAACCTGCATCTCCTTTTCCTCCTCTCATTCTTCTTGTTCTTCTCTGCAAGAGGACTCATTAGATTCATAACCTTCCATCAATATTGAGCTTTTATGTGGTTCTTCATATACTTTGACACTTGCACTTTCAACTATCTTCTTCAACCTCTTGTTCTAGCACTAGTAATCCTTGCTTCGTATAGAATATCCAAGGAAGATTCCTTCATCTGACCATACATGAAACTGTATACACCTAAAAATGGTCTAGAGAATATAATTAATTAAATATGATTTATTTGATTAATTAACCTTATTTCATCTACTATTAAATAAATAGAAATATTTATTTATAGTTCATCTTAAATTCTTCAATCTTTATTCTATTATTTTTGTCTTAATTAAATAAACAAATTTCACTTTGTTTTATTTAATTATCATAATTAAATTCATCTACTTAATAAACAAATAGAAATATTTATTTATAGTTCATTCTCCTATTCTTCAATTTTAATTAAATATACAACTTCAATAGTTTGTGTTATTTAATTATCACATCATTTTATCTTAATTAATTAAACAAGGTTTAATACTTTGTTGTTTAATTATCATATCCCTTCTATATTTATTTATTAAACAAATTCTATAGTTTGTTTTATTAAATTATTTATTCCCTTTTACTAATTTGAATAAATCATAAATTATTCAAATAAAGGCATAAAGGAAATTCCCTCTATTCACTCACCTACCAAATTAGACATCAAATATCCAATTTAATTCAACTCGAATTCATGGGAAAGCTTTGGAGATAAATTGGAATCAATCTCTCAATTTCCTTCCTCTGATTCTTTCTATCATTTGGTCTAATGTTTTCATGGGGAGAAACCATTCCATTCATCAACTCAAGATTCTTCATCTCTCACCATTCAATCCTCCAGATTGAATCTAAGCCTTTGTTGTGCTACCCCATCACAATGTGCTGCCATGAATCTATATATACAACCTTTTGAAATAGGAAATAGGATCCCAAGTCCAATCTTTGTGCAAACTTACTCTGCAGGAATAGAAATCAAGCAACCAAGCAATCAAGCATCTTAGCAATAGCAATATCATTTAGCAATAGTAATCATAGCATCAGTACAATCATAATCATGGTTGCATCTTAAATTTATTGTAGCTTCTTTTATCAGATTTCATGTCAATTTAGATTATAGTAGCTTCCTTTTATCATCTAGAAATCACCATATAGAATTAGATAATTGCATTTATCATCATTCCATTCTCTAGATTGGCATTTTAAAAGTCACAGTGCTTACCAAATTTGAGAGCCCTCTGTGATCTAATAAATCTTTGGAGATAGGAGACAATGAGATGCTTTCAAGTTTTCTATGTTTTAAATTAGTTAATTGTTGTTGAATCTTGATATAATGTTTCATTAAGAAGTGTTTTTAGTTGTTTTACTTATTTACTTATTCCACACTTACATTTTGGTGCCCACTGTGAGGCACTAACCCCATATTTTAACAATTTTTTTGAAAAGTGTTCGTACAGGATACATGCATGTTTTCTTTAGCACAATCGATGGATTCTGTAGTGCTTCCACCAAAAGTTTTAGCGCTTCTGACTATTTCAGCACTTTCAATGGAAACAATAGCACTTCTGCACTCTATTTTTGCACTTCCACCAAAAAGCTTTCAGGACGGTTGACTGTTCTAGGTTCAATACTGTTTTAGCACTTCCACCAAAATTTTTAGCACTTTTGCCAATTTCTACAGTGCTTCCAAATTCTACAGTGATTCTAATGATTTAAATAGGGCTTGTGCAATCTGTTTTAGCGCTTCTGTAATTTCTTGTCTGGATCTAATGTGACTGTGACCAAAAATTTATTTTGATGCATTTGGACTAAAAAGAACCAATCCTAGGGTAGTCATTTGGTTTAAAATATATCAATCCTAGGGTAGTCATCATACATTTTCTATATCAGTTAAAATTAACATCATGAATTTTGTGAAGCAATATCTTCACATAGTATAGCAAATTGTCTTTTGGGCTTAAAAATTGAACATTGATTACTGTGCTTGTGTGGTGATAGGCTTATGCTCTCCCCTTAGTGATCAAAATTCTAGACTCATCCTTTAATTTCATGCAATTTGTGATTTATTAAATCCTTTAAAAGGCCTGCCGTAGTGGGAAAAAGTATTCACCCTACAGGAATGACTTGAGTGGGAACAACCAAAGCTAGGTTTTCCAACCCACTATAAAATAAAAGTGAATTTGGGGAAACCCACATTTTCTGGAAGTGTGTAAGATAACCATCCCCAAAGTCTTTGTTCTAAAGATTGGGAGGTCTCCTGAGGGAGTTTATCATTTTTCGCTCCAAACATAAACCCTATCTATGAACCATAGTGTAGAATCCAACTGAGTTAGTAACCATACATTGTAATACTCGCAGTGCAAGGGGAGGGAAGAATCTGCCCCCAAGACACTCACCATATAATTTCCAAGGACCGTTTGCTCAAGGGATCAAGAAATATAACTTTGAGTACATGCTTGGAAAAGACAAAAACATGGGCACCCTCTAAGGGGTGACACGACTGTGTGAGTTGATGCAATTTTAAGATGTGGGCTATTGAGTATAACGATGACCTTTTTGACCTTAAGAGTGAGTCTGTCTGAAGCGTATTTTTGTTAACAAACCAGTGAAAATAGGACCATGCATGGTTCTTGAACATACACTTATTGTTTAGATTCTAGGTCTTAAAAATAATTGTTCTATAATTGCTTGCTGTGTTTTCAAATCATTAATTCAGATAAAGATCATCTAGAAAAACACAAAGAGTCAAACAAAATCAAATGGTGAAATTTATGATTAGGGATTGGAAATCTACAATGTTTGTCAAGAAATCCCTCACAACAAGAGTCAAGAAACCAAAGAAACAACTTAGTTACAAGAAACTTTTGGAAAGAAGATGATTTTTATATCAAAGCAGGAAAGTCTTGCTTCAACATAGAACTTTCATCCATAGGTTTCACAATTTTTCTAGGGGATATACTAATGATTATGCTTTAGAGCCTTTGTATTCACAAGCTTATTTCCAAAGAAGAGCTCTTTCACATAAACATAATCATAGTCAACCTATTCGTCAGTCTACCATCCCACAACCAGCAATAGAATATTCCAACATGCTCGATCAATTCTTACAGCAGAGAAAACTTGGAAACATTAGGTTTGTTATCCAAAATCAGAGAATTACTAGCAGAGATATCCTATCAAAATACCAAAAATCCTAAAAATTACACAAAAAAATTTAGTCTCTTCATGGAAAGGAAAATTAGACAACACTGTTGAATCCCAAAGTAGTGCTTATACACTCTATTTTAGCGCTTCTGCACTATCTTTTAGCGCATGCACAGTTGAAATAACGCTTCTGCAGTATGTTTTAGCACTTCTGACAAATTCTGTAGTGCATCTACCGACTATAACCAAAATTACCAGTGTCAAAATTTACCAATCTTCTAGCATGTCTATAGTCTGTTTTAGCGCTTCTACCCTATTTCACAACATTTTTAACATAACCTTTAGCACTTTTGCAGTCTATTTTAGTGCTTCTACCCTCTATATTAGCACTTCCATAGAACAAAAAAATAGAAAGCTTCTGGACACATCTGTTAGATTTGTTGGCATCAGAAACTCGAGTTTTTATCAAACATAAATTTTTTTACAATCCAGACAACATCTAAAACCTGAAACAAAATAGGTTCTTACAAGTCAAAATTCTTTTCAACTTAAACCCAGATCTTGCAAACTACAAGGTGTCCAATTATCAAAACAAAAATCTTGATTATTGAGTTAAGTTTCCTCATTAGGATTTTGACATCCTACCATCAGGAAGCGAAACACAGTAATCAGATTTTTAACTTAGTCTCATCAATAGAATATATCATTCTATTTAACTTTGTTAAAATCCAATTGACACTAATCCAAACACAAAAGATCAAAGGTTAGTGAAAACAACAAATACTTGCATGCAAATCTTGACAAGGTTACAAAGACAAAAACTTAGAGAAAAGGAAATTGAAACAACAAATGTCATGGCTGAAGAAAATCGTTTTCACAGATTCCAACAAAATGATCCAAATGAAATAACCCAAGAAGATGTCAACACAACACAATAGGATCCAAATTTCCACAAATTCATGGAAAAGGTTTTAGAACAGGATATAGAAAAATATCTTCTGATGCTAGCTGAGCTAGGTGCCAAACTTCCAAAAGATTTTGACGTCAATCAACTAAAGGAAACACATAAAGCAACTGAAATTGAATCACACAACACACAAAACATAGATCAAGTGGTTGCCTTAACATGTCAAATGCAAAAATTGCAACAACAACTTCAAGATATGCAAAATGGAACCACAAAGAGGTACTCATTACAGGACATTTTTCCTTACCCTTTTCATTTGAGTGTAGACATGATACTATTTCCAAGACATTGTGAATTCCCCAAATATGACAAGTACAATGACAAAACAGATCCAATTGACCATGTAAGGGAATTCAGAACAATGAGTTTAGAGTTTGCATAGGACACTTACATAATGAGGTTGTTTCCTAGAAGTTTAGGAGCACACTATATGGAATGGTTCTCCAAATTACAACCAAGGATTTGATCCTTTGAAGAACTGGTCAACAGATTTATCACACAATTCTCCTTCAACATTCAACATGACATAACCATAAAAGATCTGTACAACATGAAACAAAAGAAGGGAGAGACATTCCTATCATTCTTACAATGTTGGCGAAAGTTGTTCACTAGATATCCTTGATCTATACCTGATGAGGAAAAGATTGAATTATTTATCGACAACTTAAATGATGACATGAGTTACAGACTGGAATTGCAATGTCCCCTAACATTTGAAAAGGTGATTGAGAATGGGCTTAAAATCAAAGAAGCCTTAGTCAAAAGAGGAGTGATTAAACATTACAATGATACATCAAACAACACAAATTCCTCAAATCACTACGGAAACAATGACAAGCCTAAATTTTGGCAGAAAAATAGAAATAATAGAAACAATGATGCTACAATTGACACACAAAATACAAAACCAATATTCAATTTGATGGCAACAACTATGAAAACAAATCAAAATGAAAACTAGAACAACAATCAAGGTACCACTCAAAACAATAACCCAAACAATGGAGAATCTCAACCACCATCATATCAAAGACAATCCAATCGACGAGGATTTACACCATTAGGACAAACTTTGGAATCAACAATGAGAGAGATTATTACAAATAGACTTATTACTCTACCAAAATCAAGAAATTGGGAGCCGACAGTGAAACCATCTTGGTGGAACAATGCTAACTATTGCAACTTTCATAAAAATAAAGGACATAAAACAAATGACTGTATGCAATTAAAACATCTAATACAAGACTTGATTGAAGCAAAGATGGTATTTGTCGGAGGACATCAAACAAACAATGATCACAATGCGTTTACAAATCCTTTACCCAACTACGAAAAAGGAGAATCTTCTTCAAATAGTAAAGGAAAAAGTGTAAACTATATCTATGACACCACCATTCTTTGCATTTTTGAGGTTGAGAAAAATAATGTCATTAATAATCAAACAGATAACATAAGCATAAATGACATGGAATCCCTGAATGTGATACCAAACATAAATACATCCGACAACCAAATAAATGTCATAAAAATTAGGGAAACACAAGACAATCAACCAATCAATGTAACGACAAGGGGGTAGTCCAAAGTGATACTAAAAGGAGTTTCATCTAAAAACACTACTCCCCCTTCAAATCAATACAATATTGTGGATCAACTACAAAAGATATCCACATAGTTATCCATATTGGAACTTCTTAAAATATCACCATCACATAAGGAGATTCTAGAACAGGCTATAGTGGCCACTACGGTACCTAATAATTTGGATGTATGTCAATTTAAAGCTATAGTGGGACACCTAACCATACCTCATTATCTATCATTCTCCAAACAAGATGATGTGTCACTAAATCACCCACACAATGCGGCCTTGTATATAGAGGTTCTAATCCATAAACATCATGTCAAGTGTGTCTTAATAGATGGCGGAGCTGGATTAAATATTTGTATTTTAAAACTAATTCGTGCACTAGACTATTCCGACAATGCCATTGATGCCAGAAGAAAGATAACAATAAAAGCATATGATGAAGAGGAAAGGTCTTCCAAGGGGCTGATTGTACTACCAATTCAAGTGGGACCAATGGTCAAAAATATTGTTTGCCAAGTGTTAGACAAGGAGCTAACACATAACATACTCTTGGGACATCCATGGATCCATGAAATGCAAGCAGTACCTTTGACATATCATCAATGTTTGAAATTTCTTGTCAATGAAAAAGAGGTCACAATTTCAGTTGACAATACTAATCCCCAGACTTGTAACATGGTTAAGGCAAATCGAGACACTCTGGTACCCCACAATAGAGAAGCTAGCACATCTACTTCATCTAGTGGTGAAAAGCAACTCAATTTTATTTCCAAATGGGTCGAGAAAAAGGACCAGGCAAAGGAAAAAACTATTGTTGACTCAACTTTATCAAAAAAAAAGGTCCCCTGAATACTCTATCACAACAATTTACAGACAAGATCCAGTTAAAGGACAAAGGCTTGGGAGAATATTCCATTGAGCAATCTTTGTGTCTTTCACAATTGCTACCATCACCAAAATCATACAGATAGCCCAAAACAAACACACGATGATCATCACAACCCATCATGGTTCTGGATGAAAGGTTTGTAAAAGAAGGAACTCTAGAAGATGAATCAAAAGACAAGGCCATCCTAAATTGGCTCTACAAAGACAAAGTAGCTTCAACATCAACAAATATTAGCATAAGGACAAATCAATATGTAAAAGGAAAGGCCATCTTAGAGAAAATGGGCTATGAAGGGCAAGGACCAATTGGTAAGAGAAAATATGGCATTATAGAACCTATTCAAACTCTAACACTGCAGCCTAAAGACAAAACATGATTAGGCTATACAATGGAATGAAAAGAAGTAACTCAGAAAGTGGTAGAAAGGATTCTTCAAATGGGAGATGGTTCTGAAATAGATTCCAATGAGTATGAATAGGATCATTTATTTGCAACATCATACATTTACAAAAAAATTCATGTCATCCAAGCGTATATACCCACATGAGAGGAGGGACATAGTTGAGGAACTAGACCACTTGTATTGGGATCAACAAATATTGATGACTCAAGTGAGGATGAATAAACATCAAGTGAGATAGATGATTCAAAGGTGAGTAATATCATAGACCTCAACATTCCCACTAAAAAATTTGACCACATGGCTATTAGAACACTTACAGCCATCGACCTTACTCAACCTAATGATTTATTACCCTTGATACATCCCGAACTTATTGACTGGGAACCAACATAACCTATTAATATACCAGTCTTTTTAAATGATGAGGCCATCATAAATTTTCTTTGTAGTGATGAACCTAATACAAGTTCTACCCATAACACTCATAATGACACTTCAAATCAGGAGGGTGCCAAATCTTCCAGTTGCAAAAATGACAATAGGAAAAAAGGATCTAATGGTGAAAACCTTTTTGAGGCAACATTAGATTTTGAACAAGAAAAAATAAAGAACGTATCTAACAGTGAAAACCTTTCTGAGGCATTGAAAGATGGGAGATTTGACACCCTTCTAGAGTATTACCATGATAGATCATTAGTACTAGTGGAGCCTATGCAGTCCATAAACCTTGGAACAACAAAAAAGACAAAGATTCTACATCTAGCAGCATCTATGACAGAACATGAGAAGCCCAAATTCACCAAATTCTTTGAAGAGCGACATATGAATTTTGCTTGGTCTTATTTTGATATTCCAGGATTAGATTCAAATCTCATGATGCATCACCTATCTCTACCATCTAGAATCAAACCAATAAAGCAAAAATTGAGAAAAATACATCCCCACATCGCCCTAATGGTAAAAGTCGAGTTGAAGAAGTTGTTGGATGTAGGATTTATCAGGTCTATCGATTATGCAGAGTGGATTTCAAATATTGTGCATGTATCTAAATCAGATAATAGCATCAAAATATGGACAAATTTTAGAGATCTAAATAAGGCGTGCCCAAAGGATGATTTTCCTTTACCAAGTATTGACATCATTGTCTATTTAACAATGGGACATGCCATGTTGCCATTAATGGATGGCTTCTCAGGGTACAACCAAATCAAGATAGCACCTGAATGTCAAGAAAAGACAACATTCACTTGTCCTTGGGGTACATTATGTTGGAATGTCATGCCTTTTGGGTTGAAAAATGCAGGTGCAACATATCAATGAGCAATTACCACTATTTTTCATGACATGATGCATACTTTCATGAAAAATTATGTGGATGAAATCTTAGAAAATTTATACACCAAAGAAGGAAATCTGGAGATCCTTGGCAAAATCTTTGCTAGACTAAAAAAGTTCAATGTCAGATTGAACCCTGAGAAATGTGTGTTTGGGGTAACATCAACAAAGCTCCTTGGATACATAGTTTTTGAAAAAGGTATTGAAGTGAATCCAGCTAAGGTCAAAGCAATAATGGAAATTCTGCTACTTAAAATATCATTCAATTACAGTCTCTACAAGGTAGGCTACAATCCATCAGGAGATTTATCTCCCAATTGGCAAACAAAATCCATCCATTCAATCATCTACTTCATAAAAATGTCTCATTCAAGTGGGATCATGACTACAAAACAACTTTTAACTAGATAAAGCAATATTTGATGTTGCCTCCCATACTTATGCCACCTGCAACAGTGAGACCATTGTTACTATATATCGCAACAATTGGAATTTCTTTAGGAGCTCTATTAGCACAGGAAGATTCTGAGGGAAAAGAACAAGATATTTACTATATCAGTAGGAATCTCAATGGTTATGAAATAAATTACATGTTCATAGAAAAAGCTTGTTTGGCAATGGTATTTGCAACCCAATAGTTGCAACACTACATGTTGGCTCATACAGTTAGACTCATTGCAAAAATAGATCCATTAAAATATCTACTCAGCAAAGATGCTCTAACGGGGAGACTAGAAAAATGGGTTATGATCTTAAGTGAGTTTGACATCCAGTATGTAGACTGGAGGGCCATCAAAGGATAGGTGATAGCTGATCAATTAGCTAAAGCTCGGTTACAAGATAATCATCCAATGAACATTGAATTTCCTAATGTGAACATTTTGAATATTACCGCACAACAATGGAGGCTTTATTTTGATGGGTCATACACACAAAGGGGGTCTAGTGCACAAATTATTTTTGTTACACCTCAAGGACACACCATTCCAAATAGACTAATGTTTCCATATACCAATAATGTAGCTTAGTATGGGGCATTGATTATCAGCATCAAAGTGGCTATTGAATGGAACAATACAAGTGTATGGGGACTCACAACTTTTCATCTATCAGGTCAATTACGAGTATCAGACAAAGGATGAAAAACTCATGCCATATAAGAAAATGATAGATGATCTTAAAAAGTACTTTATGGAGATCAAGTTTGAACAGATACCAAGGGGAAAGAACAAAGCTGTGGATGCTATGGCAACAATTGCTTCTCTCTTGCAATTACCAGAAAAGCAAGGTCATTATGAGTTTATGGTAGAACAAGTATCTAAACTGGCCTATGACAATCCTGAATCACAAACCATATGCAAAATAACTGACATTCAAACCTCACTCTATGAAGAGATCTATGCTTACCTCAAGGATAATATCCTTCCTCTTGATCTTTCTAGAAACCAAACACATAACTTTATCTGCCAATCCACATGACTTACGTTGCTTGCTGACATAATTTACCATCGAGGTCTAGATGGTACTCTTCTTTGGTGTCTAGAACATCACGAATTTGAAACAACCTTACATGAGGTTCATGAAGGTATTTGTGGAACTCACTCAAGTGGGCTAACCCTAGCAATGAAACTCCTTTGTTTGGGCTATTACTGGCCGAATATGGAGAAGGAGTCTTATCAATTTGTTAAAAAGTGTCAGAAATGCTAAATTCATGGTAACTTAATCCGTGCGCTAGCACAAGAATTGCAACCATTTACATCAACATGCCCCTTTTTTCAGTGGGCATTAGACTTGGTAGGAAAGATAAATCCATCTTCATCTAATGGACACAAGTTCATAATCACAACAATAGAGTACTTTACAAAATAGATAGAAGCGGTTCCTTTAACAACAATCACTGGAAAGCAAATCTCATCTTTCATATTGAACTACCTTATCTGTCAATATGGCGTACCTCAGTCCACTGTAACAGACAATGGTAGGCCTTTTAAGAACTAGGATTTCTAAGAGTTATGTGAAATATTTCATATCCAACATCATTTCTCAACACCGTACTACCCTTAGGGAAATGGACAAGCAGAGGCCTCAAACAAGACAATTCTAAAAATACTAAAGAAAATGGTTAATGATGTTGGATGTGATTGGAATGTTTAACTAAATCTTGCATTATGGGCCTATAGAACCAACATCAGAACACCCACAAGAGCTACACCATATGCCTTAGTATATGGATCAAAGGCCATACTACCTATTGAGGTGGAAATAGCATCACTCCATGTCTCACTGAAGGGTATCATTACAGATGAGGATTAAAGAGTCTCTAGACTACAGGAACTGAAATTGTTGGATGAACATTGTCAACAAGCTGTCAATAATTTGAAGGAATACCAATAGAGAATGTACAAAAGCTATAATCATAGGGTAAAACCTAGAGTATTTCAGGTTGGTGACTTGGTCCTAAAGGAAAACCCTAGAAATCAGTAGGATAAAGAAAAGAAAGGGAAGTTTGAACCTAACCGACTAGGTCCATTTGTCATCATATCAGTTTATGGATTTGGAGCATATCAATTGTCCACACCTGAAGGGGATTTTTTCGATGAACCTATCAACAGTATCCATATCAAAAAGTTCTATCCCTGAGTCACCTAGTGTAAAGATTAGTTTTTGAAAATGGTTACTATTAACACAAAGATTTGCACCCAAAGTTAAGCTGAATAACTTATTAAATCCTGTGCACATGGGACTATTCTCAGGCTGTGGGTATCCTATGATGAGAATAGACCTCCAACTTTTGGGCTGGTTCCCTTTGGATTTTCTTGTAAAACTAGTTTTTCTAATAGAGGTAAAAGATAGAAGGATAAAGTAAACATAAAACAAAAAAGGTTAGGTGATTCACCAATTGTCAAAAATGACTTGCAACTTTGATAAACTTATAAAAAAATCAATAAACCTATGTGATCACAACTCAAAAACTTATGCCTGCATAAATTATTCTAAGGTAAGGCTTAAACTTATGCTAAGAGTAAAGAAAACAACAATGTTTTCACAAAATCCCTAAACATGAGGCTTAAAGCACAAACTGAGACTTGCACTATGACATAATATCTTATGCATTCAACATTTAAGGAATTGATAAAATAATGAAAGGATTCAATATTTAATCATGTAACTCACAACAATTACTAAAGAACATAGAAAAATAGAGAAGGAAATAAGCTTCTTTATTGAGAAATAAGAAGTATCTACATTACAAATATGTAAATCTCACAAGAAAATGAGTTAAAAAATGTGAATAATGCTGTCACAGCAATCTCCAAATCAAAAACTAGAGAAAATAAGAAAGAACAAAAGGACTTATTGAAAAGGCTCTCAAAATTAAAATTTGAATTTTGGCTCCAAGAAAAATGTGTTGTCCTTCCTCTCCTCCAAACAAGGCACGAAACTGAAGATGCTCCTCTGAATATGCAAAAAGAGTTGTCAAAACTCAAACAACTCCCAAGGGTCATATGAAACTAAAAATCCCTCAAAAAGAGGATCATAACTGAATGTGAACTCCTATTTTATGCCCCAAAACACTCCTTGACTCAAGTCATGTCAAACTGAACTCATAACTAAAGTCAAACTCCTGTTTTATGTCCCATGTGTTGGCATAATTTTCTCAATCATTTCCATGATTTCAGCAAGTCTTTTACAACTCAATTTGAACTCTTTTGACCATTTTTTATCATTTGAAATTACATTCAAATAATATTTTATTTACATTTCAAAATATCAATTATTTACAATGATTTATAACTTATCATTTTAAATAAAGATTTACAAATTTCAATGAAGTGTAAATAAAAATAATCACTCCTAGATTACTTTACATTTAATAATAAATTTTATTGAAAGTGATTTTAAAATGTCACTTTAAAAAAAAGTTTTACAATTGATTCTAAATGCAAAGACTCCTCAATATATCAAAAGAATTAAATTTTTGCATTTAAATAATAACATTTATTGAAAGATTTTAAAAAATCTTCTTCAATAAAGTTTTAAATTTAAATTTTAAATACAAAATTAATGAGAAGGTGATTAAGTCATATGAAACTTCAAAAGATTTTTTTAAAAAACTTAAAGGGAACATATGTCACTGCTTTACTTGGGAAATGAATAAAGTTTTTAAAGAAAAACTTTAAGGTAATAATGATTTCCTTCCTCCATCGAGCCTCTCTTAGGGTATTCATAACCCTAAAACAAATGAAAGATATTCATTTTTATTTCCATTTCACTTGCTGAAGAAGAAGAGAGGCCGCCGCCATGTTCAAACCATTGGCCATGTTCTAAGCTGGAAATTTGTGTTTTGGACGCCATTGTTGAAGCTATCTCTGAAGATTTGATGCTGGTAAGTCCATTTAGATCTGAAAATCTGGAGATTTTTGCTTTTTGGAAAAAAATTATAAGCTTATAGGCACAGCTTTTTTTTGTATTTTTCTGATATTTTCCAGCTAAAACCTTTGTATTCTATTTGTGGTTCTTAATCTGGGTGTCATGAACAAGTTGGCCGAGCTTTAAATATTCCAACAACCTATGCCTATGTGTTTCTTCAAAATAATTTGATCCTTTTATTTCTGAGAATGAACATTCGTTTGCAAACTTCTACTGGGTTCTTTAATACTTGTTACAAATGAGTTTCCTTTATTGATCAAAAGACGACTTTACTAAATAAGATTATATCTTGTTTAGCTCTTGAAAATGTTGTTGGTGAATGCAAATTTTCCTGAATCTTTGATGTTTTTTCTTTTATACTGTTGATTCCATTGTATAGGCCAAGCCTCTTCTTTTATTTTGGGTTTGCACTTCTGATGCAGAGTCCGGAGGCTCAACCTTAATCAACTTGGAAACCTGCCTTCAAGAAGTATCCAGAAAGATTAAAATGACCACAAAAAGTAATTCAACCAGCCTTCCAAATTCTACAATCATCAGAAGCACAATTTCCCAATTTCACTCCTAAACCCCAGTTTTAGTGCAAACCAAGTTTAGGCATTTTCACCAACATTTTCCAAAACACCTAAAAAAATCAAGGATGATTAAGATACCCTTTTGCAAGTTATAAAACATATAGGAAAACCAATATCAACTCTTTTGGAAAAACTCAAAGATCCAATACTCCTGCCATGGAAAAGGCTAGTGGATTAGCCCACTTTTACAAAGAAAGTACCCTTTAAACTCCACCAAACTTTATGAAACCTTGGGGCAGCAATTAAAATGCCCAAAAACTACTAAATCCACCAATAGTTTCTAGAAATCACTCTTCCAACATAGCACAGCCTAAAACCCTTGATTCTAGGCCTTCAAAAGGAGGGTTTATTGTAAATCATACCTCCAGACCTTTCCAGACTCTGCCACCTGTTCAAACACGCATAATTATGCCTGAAAAAGCTTTAAACTTCATCACATAAGTTATTTCTTCCAGAAAACTCATAAACCATCATTCAGTTCCTCACTTTCACAAGGAAAATCATCCAAATTCAACTAGGGCAACACCCAAAACCCACAAACACACTTCCTCTGACTTGCAAATAATTTGGAAACCTATTTTACAACAAATGGGGCCATTCCACCGAGTTACAATTGCTACAGTAGGTGGAATGCCCTAAAAACTCATTTTAATACTCTCAAATCACCAATTTACACCAAAACAGGGCAGTTTCAGTAAAACGTCAATAAAACCCTCTAAACTTAATGAAAATTCACCAAACCACTTTCAAATGAAAGCTGACTCTCTCCTCTTTCCAACCATACCAGGGTTGAGCCCGTACAGGTTGTAAAAAGGTCGTACCACACGTTTTAGCAGCAAATTTACACACAGAAATTTTCAGAAAGCAGCCTGTTTTTCATTATAACTTCAAAAAAAATGATTCAACAACCATACCTCGACCATGAGAGGCTTATTTAACGTCTAACCACCCTTACAAACATCCTCCAACTGGAATTTTTTTTAGTTGGACATTGGAAACCAACTTTTTACCAATTAGACCCCTAATTGCCTAGTTTTGCACTTTTAGCAATTTGTTGACAATTAGTACATTTTTATGCAACCTTTTGCATTTTTTGAACTAAATAAAATCAAATACCCCTAATTACATCAGTAATAGTCTCAAAGACCTTATTTAACATAAAAATTACTCATACTATCACTAACTCCTAGACTAACCCTCATAGAATGCACTTTGCAATTACATGTTTTTAGGTGCCCCTGCACCATACTCCCTGGGTAGAAAAAATTTTATGCCCCATAAATTACTCCAAAGGTTTTCTCCAAATCTTTGCACAATCCCTTCAAACCTGCTCCAAGTCACCTGCATGGAAATCTTCCTCCAAGGGACTTTATACCCTTCATACTTTGCTTTGACTTCACCTTGCCATGCTTGATCCTGCTCAAATGAATCTGCTTGCTGCCTTTTGTCTTCATTAACACCTGCAAACAAAAATTCAATACACAAACTAAAACAACCATGCATTAGTGTATCTTTTTCATGCTCTTCCATGAGCCTTGGCCAATTATACATGTAGTTCTGCCCTTCAATTCTATTATTTGCAACATAATCTGCATTTTTCCCTTCCACTTTCATTTTAACCTTTGGTCTGACCACTGTCAAAAGGATGAACAAATCAGTGATTCCCTTCACTCTCAGCCCCTTATCCTTCCACTTCACACCTGCAATCAAATGAATTATGCTTAGATCCCTTGTCTCAATAGCATACAATAGCCTAATTGCTAAACTCAGCAACCAAGGATAACTCACTGTCCCAAACTCAGATTTTCCTCTCTTCTCCAACTCAGTTGGAGACCACACACACGATCTTCTCTTAGCCATTCCCTGGCCTAGCATCTTCAACATCTCAATTCTAACCTCTATCCTTATTGCAACTCTTTGCAAAACCTTTGCCATATGTCCTTCACCTCTCATGGTGACCAACCTCTGCTCAAGTCCTATAGAATCTCCAAACTCTTCCATAGTCTCCTTCACTATTTTCTGCCAATCTTCATAGCTTACTGTCTTTTTCCTGACTTCCACAACCTGCTCATCATCTTCAAGCCTTTCAAGAATTCTTTCATTCCTCTCATCATTTTCCTTTTTTGTTACTTTCTCATTCTTCATTTTCTCAGTTTCCAAGACCTCTTTATCCTTAGGTTTGCCATCCTCACCTTCAACCTTTTGTTGCATCTCGTGCTCTTTCCCAAAAATTGGACAACACTCTTCTTCCCTTGTGGCTCCATTATGCCAAAGTTTCTTTTGTTCAAGTAACTCACCTTCATTCTCTTTGATCTCATCTTCTCTTCTTAGGACTGCTGTCCCAAGCACCTTCTTCTCACAATAACCTGTCTCAATTTTATGTACCACTGTATTCTTCATGGGTGTCTGCCCTAGAACACCATTATCCTTTAATGAACAAACTTCTACCTGTCCTTTATCTTTGATACACCCTTCAAGCTTACCTTTCCCTCTCAAGGTCATTTCACTCTTGCTTCTTCCTTTCTCATCATCCTTTACACACTTCAACTTTGAATTTGCTGTTACCCCTGCTGTCTCAGCGATTCTTTCACAGGTGGTGACTGCAACTCTTCCTTCATCACATTCTCCATCCTTGTCTTTATATTCACCTATTTCAAATTCAACCCATGATTGTTCAACCAAAAATGTGTTCTCACCATTAATCAATGAAACATAATAAGGTGAATCATGTGGGAACCTTTCCAAGTTCAATTTTTCAACCATTTCAAGAGCTACCAAGTTATCCAAACTACTTGAATCAACCATAACCTTGCATATCTTACCTTTGCACTTGCACCTAGTCTTGAAAATTGCATTCCTCATCTGTTTCTCCTTCTCATTCAAACCTCTGGTAGCCATGATGTCCTTTCTCCTTCAATCTTTAAGAGATCTACTTCCTCGCTCTGATACCACTCTGATGCAGAGTCCGAAGGCTCAACCTTAATCAACTTGGAAACCTGCCTTCAAGAAGTATCCAGAAAGATTAAAATGACCACAAAAAGTAATTCAACCAGCCTTCCAAATTCTACAATCATCAGAAGCACAATTTCCCAATTTCACTCCTAAACCCCAGTTTTAGTGCAAACCAAGTTTAGGCATTTTCACCAACATTTTCCAAAACACCTAAAAAAATCAAGGATGATTAAGATACCCTTTTGCAAGTTATAAAACATATAGGAAAACCAATATCAACTCTTTTGGAAAAACTCAAAGATCCAATACTCCTGCCATGGAAAAGGCTAGTGGATTAGCCCACTTTTACAAAGAAAGTACCCTTTAAACTCCACCAAACTTTATGAAACCTTGGGGCAGAAATTAAAATGACCAAAAACTACTAAATCCACAAATAGTTTCCAGAAATCACTCTTCCAACATAGCACAACCTAAAACCCTTGATTCTAGGCCTTCAAAAGGAGGGTTTATTGTAAATCATATCTCTAGACCTTTCCAGACTCTGCCACCTATTCAAACACGCATAATTATGCCTGAAAAAGCTTTAAACTTCATCACATAGGTTATTTCTTCCAGAAAACTCATAAACCATCATTTAGTTCCTCACTTTCACAAGGAAAATCACCCAAATTCAACCTAGGGCAACACCCAAAACCCACAAACACACTTCCTCTGACTTGCAAATAATTTAGAAACCTATTTTACAACAAATGGGGCCATTCCACTGAGTTACAATTGCTACAGTAGGTGGAATGCCCTAAAAACTCATTTTAATACTCTCAAATCACTAATTTACACCAAAACAGGGTAGTTTTAGTAAAACGTCAATAAAACCCTCTAAACTTAATGAAAATTCACCAAACCACTTTCAAATGAAATTTGACACTCTCCTCTTTCCAACCATAATAGGGTTGAGCCCTTACATGTCGTACAAAGGTCGTACCACACGTTTTAGCAGCAAATTTACACAGAAATTTCTAGAAAGCATCCTTTTTTTCATTATAACTTCAAAAAAAATGATTCAACAACCATACCTCGACCATGAGAGGCTTATTTAACATCTAACCACCCTTACAAACATCCTCCAACTGGAATTTTAATTAGTTGGACATTGGAAACCAACTTTTTACCAATTAGACCCCTAATTGCCTAGTTTTGCACTTTTAGCAATTTGTTGACAATTAGTACATTTTTATGCAACCTTTTGCATTTTTTGAACTAAATAAAATCAAAGACCCCTAATTACATCAGTAATAGTCTCAAAGACCTTATTTAACATAAAAATTACTCATACTATCACTAACTCCTAGACTAACCCTCATAGAATGCACTTTGCAATTACATGTTTTTAGGTGCCCCTGCACCAACTTCGTAAAAATTCATCAATTCAACCAGTCATGTTGCAGCTGAAAGCTGCTTCATTTTTACCTTTTCGTATCAAAACCCCTCACAATGAATGAAGATTTGCATTTCCTTTTGGTTGAGGGTTTTTCTTCATTTTGATATGAATATGATATTTAAGGGAAACAATGAATTCATTTCTTGATAAGAATAAAAGGAAAAACTCATAATGAAAGGCCATGGTTATTTGTGCATTCTCTCACATTACTCATTCAACAAACAGTGTTGTTCAATGTAGCTTATAGAGAAATACATTCTCTATACTCTCTATTGCTTTCAATACATTTCTGCATATAATATTCCTGAAGCTGCATTCTATTTGATTTCTTCAAAATTTTCATTAAATGTTGTAAATCATGTTCTCCTTTCCTTGGTTCTCATGGCTTCTTGTATTAACTGAGATGATAGTCATAAAATGAGATTTTTCTGTGTTGTAAATAAATGATAAAATCAGCCTTCTTGTAATATTTCCCTTTTGACCTTGCTTTATATGCTGATATTAAAAATCACATTTCTCTCTATTATGACTAAATCACTGTTGAACTTAGAAATCATGATTTTCTCCTTTTTTTTCAACCTTCTTGTACTTGGTACTCAAGATTGTATAATTTATTCCTTTATCTTTGAGTTAGTTGATAGCATATTGTTGACTTTTTTCTTGTAAATGAAATAATGCTGACTTTTGAATCTGAAAACCATGCATTGTCTCAGCTTTTGATGGCCAAGCTAATTTGATCTTCCATTTGCTGTGTAATATCTTTTAATAGTTGCAGCAGATGATTAAATAATGAATGGTAAAAGATTGAATTTAGACAATGTATGATAACAATTTGATTTTGTATCTGATTCTTACTGCTTAATTGATTTATTTGTTCCTCAAATGAAATGATTTACTTCTTGTATCCAAAAAACTAATTGTACCTTGCAAACCTATTCTAATGGTGCAACCATTTCTTAAATATGAAATCATTCTCAAAAAATTATAAAACACCATATTGGTCTCATAATGAATTCACTGCACAACTTTTAAATGAGTTGGGCTTCACCCTTGTGGGAGCCTCATTTAACCCCACTCATATTGAAATATGATGAATTCAACAACATTACATTTCCTATTTCTGCACATGAAACAAACAAGTTAGTAAAAACAATGGATCAAATGATTCCTTGATGATTGAATCTGGCATTTTTTTTTATACTCTTAGAGTTTCACTAAGTTGATCTGATTTAACAATAGATGCAAATTATATTTCAGTTGAACTTAGCATGTTTTTGAATTTCGTTACCTAAGCTCTAACACCACTTTCTACTAATTGCAGATTCTAAATTTGAGAAGCTAAGGAGCTAAAGATCGAAGGTGTTGAAGACCAAACAAAAGAATGATGAATCAAGTCTACACCAACCCTTAAGGAAATGATGACATAATTTTCTTTTACATGTTCCACTTTACTTGTTCCTTAGTTGTATAGTTTGTATTTTTTGTTGAATTGAATCAACTTAGTCTACCCACGACTTGTGTGGGATCACAAAAATATTTCTCTTAATAAATCAATTGTTCATGATATGAAATGGCTTCTATTATTTTTCTGAATTTATTCTATTTGCACAATGCAACAATGCAATTGCAATTTCTCTCAAACATATATTCTGTAATCAAGAATGATTTTCCTGCATTCTGTTCTTAAATTTGCAATGCCTTATACAAAAAAATTACTACAGTTGAATGGTTCAATCTGAACATTGTTTTCTTTAATGAAATTTGTTTATTTTTTGCTTTGTTGAACTATTCATCCAGTTTAGTTTAAACTATTGAATGATTTTGCAAATCATTCCTAAACTAACCTTTATTCTAAGAACAAAAATTTCATTTGATGACTTGTAATAAAAAATTATGTACCCTAGCAAATAATTGCTTTTATGATTACTAATTTTAAGCAAGATGCTAAAAATTGGTCATAGTTACCTTGATGAAAACCTGACAAATAGGCATCTTGGTGTCGAAAAAAAAATAAAAAAATAGAAAAATACAAAAAAAATAAAAATAAAAAAGACTGAAAAAGTGCAATAAAAAAAATAGTGAAAACTTGGAAATAGGTGCTATTTCTGATTTAAACCAACTTTTCTATCTATTGGACACATGTCATAGTCACTACTTCCACCATAATTTTACGTCCATTATCATATCATTGTGAGTGGTCATGCATCACCCAAGCTTGGGGGCAACATCTCAACCTCACTAGGGGCAATAAATCTTGAGCTTAACCAAATAGACAAACAACATGAAGACAAACACAATGAAAAAAATGGTCTAAACACAACCCAACATGAAAAATTAATCACCATTGGAAACACATCAAACATCCACAATCATAATAGAAAATCTAAAAAAATAGGTCAAAAAGTTAGTATCAAAAAGTTAAAAACATGAGTCTATGTTAGTCGAACTACGTGGTCTTTGCATGTATAACGTAGGAAAGGCTAATCTTTGATCATCCCCCGAGGCACCTAGGATAGGTCTTTAGGTTAGGTTTTTGGTCAAAACTCTTGAAAATCACAAAACATCATAAAATCAAAATGGATGATCCAATTTGGATAATGTTTGAAATATTTTAAACAAAGGTTGGATATGTTGTACTTTGAACTTTGTTATCATTTCTTTGGAGCAACTCG
Source organism: Sequoia sempervirens (assembly GCA_007258455.2). Taxonomy (NCBI): domain Eukaryota; kingdom Viridiplantae; phylum Streptophyta; class Pinopsida; order Cupressales; family Cupressaceae; genus Sequoia; species Sequoia sempervirens. The sequence continues at coordinate 575,183,656 of VDFB02000015.1, read as the reverse complement.
ACGATGTATTGACTAGAGAAGCTAGGAAGGAGAATGATATTTTCTTTATCTATTGTTTGTGAATTAATCATAATTATTGTGTGAATTTTTGCGGGAAGTGCTCTACAAAGTATCATGGATGACATTCCAAGTCACATAGGAAAGTGGTAAATTCTTGTCTATTTACACAAGAAATGCTCAGGTCATCTCAGTTTAATTATACCTAGATGCTTGTGTTCACTTTCAATATCAAAAAGCATGGAAGTAGTACTCAGGTCATCATGGTCTAAATTATACCATCGATGCTTGTACTCACTTTCAACATTTTTAAAGCTCTATGATAATACAAGAAAAATAAAAGTATTGTTAGAATGCCAATATTTGCATGTAGATTTGCATGGTAAAATTAGATTGCATTCATAATAGTTTTACATCTACAGAGTGTTTGTTATAAAAGCTCATGAAGGATTCAAATTAATGATTATCTTTTATCATAATAGATTGAGTATACTTGACATTTACAAAAACATCATCATTATCATGTAGTTGCATCATCATTTTCATTGCATACATTAGAAAACATTTAATTATCATTTCATCATTCATGCATCTAAATAAAATAATTTTCCTTGATCATATCATACTTCTCATATTACATGTCATAAGATTGCATAAGAAAATTTCAAAAATAATAAATCTCTATAGTTTCTTATCATACATCCATTCATCATATCACATATCATAAATCCATTTAACATATCAAATATCATGCATCATTTTCATCCATTTATTACATCATATATTTGCATTTACACAAGAATAAAACACACACATCCCATTTACATCGCATATCATAAATCATTTGAATCATTACATCCACATCCATGTATATAGATACATTATCATATAAAATTACACAACATCATACATATACATCACACATCCATACATCATGCATACATACATCATACATCTATACATCATCATTATGCACATCATAAATAGAACATCATATATCATAACATATCATCATGATTATAAACTACATCCATAACATCATAATATAAAGATCATCACATGGCATATAGAACATAGAAAATAAATGCATCCAATCGATAAAATCTGCTGCATATCATATAGATCTCAAAAATCATAATGTCAACTATACAATGATGTCTAAAATGAAGAGAGATATATCAAAAAATGGTTGTAATCAAAATATATAGCACCGAATCAAAATACAGTAGAGAAATCACATCATAGGACTATGCAGTGCTAGCTCCTGATGGTGCAAGCATCTCTAGACCAGTCCCTCCACCACCACTAGATGTACTGGGATCTCTCGGGTCTCTCCTAAGAGGCTGTGTCACACCCGCACTAATAGTCCTAGTATGAGTCCTACCTAATTGAGACAGTGCGGAGTTGACTCTCTGCTCGGAGGGAACTACATCATGATATTTCCCTCTATAGTACTCTACCTCGTTACCAACATGGACAACCTCTTCCATGTAATCTACTATAGTAGTACCATCTACTAATCTTTGCACTCTCTTGGCCATACCCTGACCCTGATTTGTAGCTTGTCTAGTGGTATCCCTCTCAACTATCAATGATATGATCTATGCCTGAGCCACATCCAACTGAGCCTATACTGATGCTAGATCTTGTGCATGGGCCTGAGCCTGATCCTGCATCTATGTCTGAGTCTGTACCAACAAACCCTGGGCCTGAGTCAGCTGCCCTTGTAATGTCTAAACTTATACCTACAGACTAGCTATATGGGTTTGCTGCTGCTACGCATGCTACTTTGAAGGGTCTACAACTTCTCACCTCTTGTGAGGCATCATGTACTCCTCTAAACCAGGACTTGACCCACCAGCACCCAATACACCTACGCTTGATCCACCTGGACTATCTCCACTACTATCACCATCACTGCCCTCCTCATCCCCACTACCCTCCTCATCACTACTAATCTGAAACTCCTCCACCACCTCCTCCTCACCACCAATCTCCTCTCTCCTCCATCGGTGATGGTGTGCAAAAACAATTTCGTCCCCAACAACTAATGGTGTTGGCTCATCAAGAATGGTGATGCATGGAAATGGATGTGATACCAAATACTCTGCATAATCTACTATGACTGGTGGCTCCACAATATCTGGTCAGATCTCCCACACAAACAACTATAAAGCCTAGAACTCTTGCATTGCCACATCATATGATAACCTAGGCCCCCAATTTGTAGAATCCAACTATCGTTGAGCATAGTGGGCAACACCCTGATGAATGCCCTGAACAATGCCGTACTGACAAAGCACTCGTCTCATTAGAAATCTCTCCAAAACCCACTGTGTATGCTTGATCAAAATAAAAGACTGATAAAAGAATGGAAACTGCATGTCATCATCATCCTAGTGCTCACAGTCTAAATAGGTACGTTAGGTAACAGTCTCCATATCATCTAGAACTCTACACCAATGATCTAACTTACCCAGTCTAGGTTGAGTAAGTCGACCTACATATATGTGCACATAAGGCCACCTGGATGGATGTTGCCTCACCATCACTGGTTGTGTGACAACAATATGTTCCCATGCCCACACCTAAAGTAAAGTGACTATGACTGATAAACTCTAACCTCCAAGGTACACCACTGAATGCAAATCATGATAAATGTGGGCAAGTATGCACATGCCCCAAGCATATCTCATCTCGTGAATGATCATGCTCTCAAGAACACAACCCCAACCAACAGAGAATCCCTTTGACCTATGATCAGGACAAAGGAATCCTCCAATGAATCCAACAAGAACTGTCAGAAAAGTGGCATAAGCATCAACCATCTCACGCTATGGAATCCACTATCCAACAATCCTAGCATCCTAAAACACCCTCCAAGGAGCATCAATACCACCCTACTCTGATGAATCATAAACAACAATATCCCTAACAATTGGTATCTGCAGAATCCTCTAGACATCCTTTGGGGTGACTGTGATCTCCCCGGTAGCTAGGTGGAAGGTGATATGCTCGCTGTGCCACCTCTCCACTAAAGCTGTCAGGAGACCCCAGTTAATCCTAATCTGAGGCATGTCTATTAAGGAAGATAATCCACAACATGTAATGATAGCTATCTTAGGCTAGGCTAGCTAACGTATCAAATCAAACGTTTGAGGAAATCGCTCTCTAATCTGGAGGTTCGTCAAAGCCACCTATCATCATGAAATTATCAAAGGCAGAACTTTTTGTCAAGTTAACAAACATCAAATATCCTATCAAATCTAATCAAATCTTGGTGATGCTTTTGATTAAATCTCGTGAGCGAACATCATTACACCTCACCTATCATGAGGTCAATCATCAAACATCATTGAACCTCGCCTATCGTGAGGTCAATACATCAAATCAACCTCGCCTATAATGGGGTTTATCAATCAAACTATAATTATTCCTCACCTATCATGAGGATAATTATCATCCATCAAACATCAGACCTCGCCTATCATGAGGTTGAAATCATCTACTCGATTAGGATCATCAAACATATCAAACCAACGGTTGACATGATAAAAAATTGACAAAATCAAGGACAAATTTTAAAAACTATATCAATCTTATTTGGAAGCGCTAAAACAAAGTTTCTATGCGCTAGAATATCATAAGCACCATTTAAATACTTAAAAGTGTTAAAACAGGCGCTCAAAGCACTAATTCATCAAAAGCACTATTTCATCAGGTAGGAGTGCCATAATAGATGGTCAAAGGGCCACTTCATTAGAAGTGCTATTATATCGGAGTAAAGCGCTAAACTATAGGGAAAATGCGCTAATCTAGTAAAAACACTAAACTAGTAAGTTAAAGCACTAAACTTTCTATCCTAGGTGCTACAACATTGAAAGCACTAAAACATCCTACCTAAGCACTAAAAAAATTGACCTAAGCACTAAAACCTTAGAAGTGCTAAAATAGAGAGTCGAAGCGCTACATCGGCATGTAGAAGCGCTAAAGGAAATTAAAATTTTAAAACTCAGAAAATGCACCAAAAATGAGAAATGTACATACAACGAGGGGGTTAACGGGTACATACCAGAGGTTCATAGATGGCCGGGTGGTGGTGACGTCGCACATGCTCGAATCAGTGAGTGTGGTAAGGAATCAACATCCTTCTCCAAATTTCTCAAATAACTCTCACAAATTTTCAAAACTCATATGTACAAATGAGTTTGAAAATGACCTTTTTGACCTTTTATAGGTTATTAGAAGTGGGATTTTGGTGGGATTAATTAATTTTTTTAAGGGGAGATTAATCAAATTCATTCAGGGGAACATGTTCTACATTTTTAATCGGGAGATAAATTATTTCACCATCGAATCTTCATCAAATCATCATCAAATCATCAAAAAATCATAAAAAATCCAAAAAATTCTACAAAATTCTACAAAATTCAAAAATCATTAATTTATCTCCCAAGGGGGCATATATCCATCATCAACTAAAATCAATGTCTAGGGAAAGTTTGAGGCATACTGAAAAAATTTCGTCGATACTAGCAGCAGCAACACAATTTTCTTTGAAGCAATGCGTAAATACGTCACTTCAAAGAGGGGCAAAATGTATACACCTAAAAATGGTCTGGAGAATATAATTAATTAAATATGATTTATTTGATTAATTAACCTTTATTTCATCTACTATTAAATAAATAGAAATATTTATTTATAGTTCATCTTAAATTCTTCAATCTTTATTCTATTATTTTCGTCTTAATTAAATAAATGAATTTCACTTTGTTTTATTTAATTATCATAATTAAATTCATCTACTTAATAAATAAATAGAAATATTTATTTATAGTTCATTCTCCAATTCTTCAATTTTAATTAAATATACAACTTCAATATTTTGTGTTATTTAATTATCACATCATTTTATCTTAATTAATTAAAAAAGGTTAAATACTTTGTTGTTTAGTTATCATATCCCTTCTATATTTATTTAATAGACACATTCTATAGTTTATTTTATTAAATTATTTATCCCCTTTTACTAATTTGAATAAATCATAAATTATTCAAATAAAGGAATAAAGGAAATTTTCTCTATTCACTCACCTACCAAATTAGACATGAAATATCCAATTTAATTCAACTGGCATTCACGGGAAAGCTTTGGAGACAAATTGGAAAAAATCTCTCAATTTCCTTCCTCTGATTCTTCCTATCATTTGGCCTAATGTTTTCATGGGGAGAAACCATTCCCTTCATCAACTCAAGATTCTTCATCTCTCACCATTCAATCCTCCAGATTGAATCCAAGCCTTTACTGTGCTGCCCCATCACAGTGTGCTGCCGTGAATCTATATATACAACCTTTTGAAACAAAAAATAGGATCCCAAATCAAATCTTTGTGAAAACTTACTTTGCAAGAATAAAAATCAAGCAACCAAGCAATCAAACATCTTAGCAATAGCAATATCATTTAGCAATAGTAATCATAGCATCCATAGAATCATAATCATGGTTGCATCTTAGTTTTACTGTAGCTTTTTTTTTTTTTATCAAATTCATGTCAATTTAGATTATAGTAGCTTCCTTTAATCATCTAGAAATCACCATATAGAATTAGATAATTGCATTTAACATCATTCCATTCTCTAGATTGACATTTTAACAGTCACATTGCCTACCAAATCTGAGAACCTTCTGTGATTTAATAAATCTTTGGAGATAGGAAACAATGAGACGCTTTCAAGTTTTTTGTGATTTAAATTAGTTAATTGCTATTGAATTTCGATATAATGTTTCATTAAGAAGTGTTTTTAGTTGTTTCACTTATTTACTTATTCCACACTTACACAAACTTTCCCAAATTTTCTTTATTTCTTCTAATATAACCGTTGAGGCTCAAAACAACACAACAACATTAAACAAAATATTACTATTCTATTTCTCTTGAAAAAGAAAGACAACACATGGTAATCTAACTCCCAAGGTCCAGGTAATTGTTTCTCAATTATGTTGATGTCGCTCAATGCTTAATATAACTGTAAAGTGCAATGGGCCTTTGTTGGTAATAAGGAACATAACTACATGGAGTTGACTATTCTATGTTTGGGGGTTTAAATAAAAGAAAAATATAGATCAGAGTTTTAAAACCAGAAGAATATGAATAAAAGTTTTTACATATCCATACATGTATATCAATAATGAGTGTCTATTCCACCTAACCAAAACCATAGCAAGATGCAATCCACATAATAAACTATACTACTGCATACATCCATAGTGCTAATTCAATACCATCAACATTTACTAAACTTACTTCAAACAAATCACTCACTCATCATTAAACACAGATCAAATGAACATGATAACAACTTCACTCACAGATAACCCAATGATATAATCATGAATCTAGTTCCTTCTATTAACTTTCATCAAGTAAGAAACACTTAAGCATAACAAAATCACTAGCATATGGATTGATTATGTATCATTAACCTTATCAAAATAGGTCCAAACTTCAAACAATAACATGGAAATGTATGTAAACTGTAAAATAACCAAGTTAAATTGATATTTCCAGAGTAACTCTACTAAAACATCAAAATCCTAGATCTAATTACTATTTTCTATCATTAGGTGGTTGATCTTTCTTCAATTAGCCGACCTTTGCCAAATGGAACCAAATAATACATATAGGTCAAGTATGCGTGAATTCCTTGCAATTTGGAATCTAGATCCACAAGTCAAGGAATCATAACTGAATAAAGAATTGAACTGTTGTACTTTGAGTTAGAAGACTGGAGCAAAATGTTTCACAAATTATGACATTCAAAATAGAAGTTGGAACTAAAAAAAGAGAACTGGAGTCAAATTCACATCAAAGCCCTGCAAAAGAGGAGAAAAGGAGATGTTGTGTAGAGTCAAGAGAAGGTGTTATGCTGCCAGCTTATCACTGCGTTGCATGCTCAAGGACATATTTATCATAGTTGTTAAACACTTGTTGAAGAGTACCCAAATTAGGTCCATCCAACCAATCATCTTCAAATTCGATCCTCCCTAATTCAGCTAAAACCAACTTCTGTACCTCCTTCAACTTAATCAATTCTCTTTTAGCAGCCTTTGCTTCTTCCCTGATATCCATAAACTGATCTAATAATAGATCTTCCCCATCATCTCCTTTTTTCATTATGTCTTCAAATCTACCCCTCCATCTCTCCCTTAACTTATCTAAAGAAAGGCCTTCTTCAATTGAAGTATCTAGATAGATTAGAATGGCTACAATTTCCTCCCATTCATCAATCTATTGTTTCAAATCCTTACTTATTTCTTAAACTTCATCTTGATGCACATGAATAGCCTTGGATTTATAACTTATTATACTCATAGTTTTCTCAACAAAATCTACACTATCCTCCTCAAGAATTGAGTGTTCAAACAAAGTTGACTTAGGTACTTTATCAATGTCCTCAAGCCTTTTCACATATTCCTTATATTCATTATCTTGCTCATCTAGATCTTTGGTACATTGATCTAGATTCCCTGCCAACTCAAGAGCTGTCTTGTGAATCTTAAAACCATTAGCAAGAACATTATCAACTTCTTGATTGAGCTTATCCAACCATTTCTCTAGCATTCCCACCTTGCTCTTCATCTGAACCAAATCATTTGCCTCCTTTGTTAATAGGATTGGCGATTCAGGGGCAACAACATGTTGAGAGATTGGAGTTGAAACCTTCTTTAGAAACCTATGCAATTGATCTAATTGAGCCTTAAGATCATCCTTCTTTTGCTTATCCTTGATCATTCGGGACTTGGTAGAGGAAGCCACAATATCTATTAAATTCATTTGTTGATTTCTTGTAGGTCTTCCCAAATTAACTGTGCCCAATTGATAATCAATCATTTGCATGTCCTCTTGGTCCTTATCCACTGTGGTAATTGCACACTCAACAATGATCTCTCCTACATCAGTAAGCCTGGTGGAGTGGAGAACCTTGGCCTTCTTCTTAGGTCTTTCCTTCTCAATCTTTTTCATCATTTCATCCCAGTTCAATGATTGTGGTTGAACTATTTGCTTCCTTTCTAAGTCAAGCTTTAGCCAGGTAGGAGCAATGGGAGTTGTAATACTATATTTCAAGGCAGAGAGTCAACCTCCTGCACATTTTTCTGCTCACTTTGTGCCCTCTCCTATGTCAACTTCTCGACCTCTTCCTCATCTTTTTGCTCCTGCAATTTCTTGGCCTCTAACTCTTGCTTCAAATTTTCTTCTTCTAATTTTCTCTCCTCCAACACTTTTTCTCTTTGCTTCTTCAACTCCTCAACATAATCCCATGCCTCTTTAGTCTTTTTCTCATGCAAAGCAATCTTAGCAGCCTCTTTCTCCCTTTCCAAACATTCTTGTTCTTCCCTCTTCCTAAGAGCCTCCTCTTGTGCTTTGAGTTTGGCCTCAAGAGCTTCCTTTTCTCTTCTTTGAGTAGCCTTTTCCTCTTCAAGGTCATGGATCTTCTGCTACAAAATCAACTTGTCCCTCTCTTCCTTCATTTGGAGTTCCTGTTCCTTTTGTTATTGTTGCTGAGCCAACTCATTAGCCTTAACCTTAACCTCCAATTCTTGTTGCTTGATTTCCAAGTCAGATTGTGCTCTTTCATCCTCTTCTTGTTGTTTAGCTAATGCCTCAGCTTGTGCCTTGGCATCAACTTCCCTTTTGGCATCCTCAAAGAGATTCCACGGGTCCTCTGCTGTCAATATATGCTCAGTCCCTGCATCATCTGTTACGTCAAGGGATGCAACCACACGAGCCTCTTTATCAGATGGGGGTGGCTTCTGAATCTGTTGCAATGCCATGTATTACCATCTCAGGCTCCTTCTCTTTTAATAACTCAGCTTCTTTGTGGAGTTCTCCCGTAGTCATTTCCTCAACTAGCTGGTCTACAACAAGGGGTTGTGTGGCTGCCTCCTTTGCAACAGATGTAGAAGCATCAACCTCTGCAACAATTTCCCCTTCTTGCATCTCTGGGAGGTCTTGGGAAACCATCTCCTCTTTTGTAGAAGAAGGCATAAACTCTACGGGTTCCTTAGGAGGCATTCTCCTTTTTTTCCTTTTGTACTGAGTGGTTCCAATAGTATTTATTTTCTTAGATGGCTGAGCCTTCGACTGATTAATCCTCAAGCTAACCTAATGTACACTTCTATCCAAGACTAGTCTTACAACCTGTTTTATATCAATAGATTATTCAACATTCCAATCCGATGGATCAAGATCCTTGGTGCCTATATTATCTACATCATATTGGGGATCCAAAGTTACCCCATCATCAGACAATATATCTGGAACGTCCTTTATTCTAAACTCCACCATGAGTGGGATCGGTAATCTTTCATAATTCCTCTTCCTAAGATCATATTCATCTTGGAGATCCAACCAGAAGTCCTCTAATATATTGAAATGCTTATCAAAGACACTAGGGAGTAGGGATTGCATCTTATGCTCAGGATCAAAATGTAGTCTAGAAGTGTATAAACACAATTTTAAATAAACTAATTCATCACAAGAAGCTTTGGCTGACACAATGTGTGGACAACTATATTCACCTAATTTCATAGGAAACTTATGACAACCAGTCTTGTTCTTAGTGCCAAATTTAAAGTTAACCCTCAAAGCTTGATATATGAATTCCATCAATATAATTTTGTTGCTACAACACCTAGGAAATTGGTGAGGGTGGCCATCAAAACCAGATAATCTGAAATAGGTAAATTTGGGGTTCTAAATATACCAATGTCCCCATTCTGCAATAAAAGTCATGGCCTCCATGCTCAGTCTATAACCAACATCACTAGCGAGCCTATTAATAATGACATAAAGGAAGGCATCATTAACCCTCCTATAATGTAACTCTAATGTTTGTAAGGTAAGTTGTTCATAGTGGTTCCATACTTTATTTTGTCCTTGAGCTTCTCCCAATATACCCATTGCATTCAATCTAGGAAAAAGTCCCATTCTAGTAGCTGCATAGACTACATAAGAGGTCATAAATAAGCTCTTGGTTTCTCTCACTCTCAATATTTGATTATGAATACTCTCAGACACCACCATAGACTAGTCAAACTGTTGTTTTCCATCCAAGAGAGTCTGGATAAATGGAAACATCCACTCTTTAAATTGAAAGGCATCTCTCTTTCTGAACACCCTGGAGAGCATCATTATTATGTCCCCAAACTCCTTGTAGAAGTCTTCCCTTTTAGGCTAATCATGAAGCTTAGTGAGAGACTTCTTCTCTACCCTCATCCAAGTCTTATTCATATGATTTTTGCTAGCTTCCTTCTTATCACTGTAGAACTTCAATGCCTCTACTTCATTTAGTCACATCAGATTCTTGGGAGCAGGTAGATTAAACATGAAACTGATCATTTTTGGTGTTAGATCAATGATAAAATTTCCTTTCACATCCACACACTACCTAGTAGCAGGATTATATGCTCCAGCTACTACAAGGATCAACTTGGGACATTGGACAGACAAGGGGAAGAGTGCAACATGAGCCAAACCTGATTGGACAATCCTTTCAGTTCTTCCTATAACCTCATCTTGACTGAATGTCTCCTCATATAATTCCTCATAATTGAAAGGATCCAAATTAGTGTTAGTAATATCAGTCCAATTAGAAACAAGTTTACTGGCAGTGAGGGTAGCTTCCTTATGTTTACACCTCAAAGTGTAGGGGAGCTGCTCCACTTTAATCTTCTTTGGCCTAGCCCCCTACCTTGAAGTTTCTATAGGTTGGATCCTCTGAGAAGCCTCATTAGATGCTCTAGACATTTCTTAATATTTGCAATAAACTCCTGTGTTAGATGCTCACCACATGGAAAACAATACATCAGTCCATACTTACCTCTGTCAGAAGAGGAACCAAAGAAACACCAAGAATAGGACACACATAAAAACAAATTTCAACATTGGCGGTGTCGGAACCAAAACAAGACCGGAATGGGAACCAAGAGAGGATCGAAATCGGGACAAGAATAGAAAGTAAACCAAAAACTAATGCTAGTTCCAAATTCAACTTCCACCCCGGATTTGATTCCACTCAAGGATAAGTATAAAGACTAAAAGCCACCATGACCAGAAGTGGGACTAGTTCAAAATGGAAAACAACCTTGAGAGGAGCCTGTTCCCGAGTCTAGCTCTGCCAATTCAACATGCAAAACATAGGGTCCTTTCCAAAGGCATAGTCATATGGATTTTAAAACCTAGGTCATATGGGCTTATGAGGAAATAAAAAATAGAAAGGCTTAACCCCCCAACTAGGTCAACCATACTAAAACCACTTGAAACCCTAGGAAAGACCATTTTGTAATAGTTGTCAAGAAAACCCTAGCTTGCTCAACACACTGACTTTGAAAATTAGGGAATCACCAAAAACCCAACATAGAAAACATAGAGTTGACATAGGAACGAGATCAAAAGGGGTTCCAAACAAATTCAGACATTTAGAGTATGGAAAAACCCTACAAATAGAAGCCCTAAATAGAAACTAGGGCATGATAAAACCCACATGTCACGAAAGTGACAACAAATGAAAAAAATGACAAAATGGAAAACAAACTAAATAGAACGGAAAAGGAAGAAAATACAAAAGAAACAAAACAAAGAAAGAAACAAACAAGCAGTGAAGAATTCTCAGAAAAAACCTTCTATGAATGTGCCAAAACACGAAAACATAACAATGAAACAATGCAAATAGGAAAATAGAAAAGAGAAGAACCCTACCTCAAAATTCTCTCAAGGAAAGATAGAAATCTGACCAATATTTTCTCCATGACTCACTTCTATAATCAAATTGCTCATCTCGAGGTCTTCCTAGATCTAATGCACTTAAACATCCTGAATAACAAACATAATGAGCCAGTTAAACATAATTAGAGATTTAAAATCAATTAGCGCATTTGAAGATGCTACAATTAATGCCATTAATGTGGTTGGTCAGAGGCAGAGCGAACAAAGTGAATAGATAGTCAACTCCTGAGAACACAGAAAGCAAGGCAGATGTAGGACGCGGGAATGAACTGGAACAAGAAAAATTTGAAAATCCTTCTCGCCCAAATTTCATTTTGATTCTGGTCCTGCAAAAAGGACCAACAAGCATGAACATCGAAGGTAGAAATGAAACCAAGACTGAACTAGAAACTTTTTACAAAGTTACAGGTGCAGTTCCAATTTTGCCTTCGGTCCTGACAAAAAAACAAGGAACAACAAAAACAACAAGAAAAAAGGGAAGCAAGACTGGAATAGAAACTAAACTTGACCCAAAAACCAAAGCAACAAAGAGACAAAGCAAATGAACAAAGTTAGAGTTGGAGTTAGAACAAGATTTATAATTTTAAAGGTTCCACATTCAATTCCAATCCCGGTTCCGCTTCCACTCTGGCAAAACAAAACACAAGGAAAATAACAAACAACTTAAAGGTCAAACCATCCCAAGAGTGCCAAACAAACTAACAAAAAATGAAAGAAAACACAAAAGAGAAGGTGGACCCAGAGTAAAAATTGAATCTGAACTAGGAACTTTGGAAAATTTCAAAGTCCAAATTTAGTTCTGACAAAGCAAAAGAAAGAAAGACTTAGGAGCAAAACAAACAACTCCTAAGACCCAACCAAACAATCAAAGATGAAAAAAACAAAAGGGGGACCCATTTTGTTCCAAAATAAAAATGGGGTGGTTATGCAAGGCATAAAAATAACATTTACTTCCAAACACTCTAAAATATTTGATAGTAGAAGTTCTTCCATACTATAGTCCATAGGGAGTCTTTGAACTATTTACTCTTACTTGTACTCTATTGAGTATGTATACTACAATATGAATAGCTTCTCTCCAATACAAATCTAGTAGATTTTCTTCCTTCATCATTATCCTTGCTACTCCTTGAAGTGTCCTATTCTTTCTCTCCACCACTTCATTCTGCTGAGGAGTCCTCAAAGTTAACAAATGCCTCTTTATCTCATGATCTTCTAAAAATTGTTAAAATCATTAGAGGTGAACTCTCCACCTCGTCATACCTTAAGCACTTAATTTTCATATCCATTTCATTCTCAACCATAGCTTTAAATGCTTTAAAATTTTCTAGAGATTTTGTTTCTTCTCTAAGAAAAGTTACCAAATTCATTCTAGAGTTATCATCAATTAACCACATGAAATACCTATCACCTTGAAAGCTTCTTGTTGTTTTAGGTCCACATAGGTCTATATGCACAAATTCCAAAGGTCCTATGGTAAAATATTATTTGATATTGAACCTCTTTCTTGTTTGCTTCCCAACCTAGCATTCCTTGCAAACTGTATTGATAGGCTTTGTAATTCATGGTAGATCTCTCACGACTTGAGTAAAGATGATCCTCACTAGACTATAAAAATTGATGTGACACATTCTTCTACGCCATATCTAACTTTCATTGATTTGAGTCATAAGGAACTTACCATTAGCACCTTTGAGTTGATAAGCATTCCCATCTATCCTTGTTTCTACAAAAACCAAATCTCTAGATACTCGTTTTCTGATTTCACAACTGCCATCCCGAAATAGAAGATTATATCATTTTCTGCACATTTTTCCTACACTCAGAAGATAATGTTGGAGACCCTTGACATAAAGAATATCATTTGAATTATGCTTTCCATCAAAACTAATTGAAACTTTTCCACATATCTTAGTAGATGTATCATCACCAAACTTAACAAGACCACCTTTAAACTTCTCAAGTTTAACAAACTTACTCTTATTACCTGTCATGTGATTTGAGTATCGACTATCAATTATCCAATGATTTTTCTCCTCTCTAGCATGAAAAGTAGTCACTATAGTCCCTTTGATGTTGTGACCTATTTTCAGGACAATTTCCTTCATACATATTTTAGAGTCAGTAGAATTATTTTCAACATTCAGAGCCATGAACAAGAATTCATCATTTTCATCATCCGGGTAGTTAGACTCATCATCAGATATGCCATCATCTTCTTTAACATAATAACTTCTCTTGATGAATTTACTTTTTTATCCTTATCCTTATATCTGTCATTTGAAACTTTGGTTGGATATCTTGAAGCATAATGACCTATCTTTCCACATTTAAAAATTTTGAAGGGAAACTTACTTGTTTACTTTCTAGTGCCCTTTTTCAATCTCCTGAAATTTTTTTCTTTTATCTCATCAAGATCAGCTAGATTTGATCCATCATCCTTCTCTATTTTTCTAGCTTTAAAATCAGTCTCTTTTCTTGAATCATTTTGACCAAACTCTGTCAATTCAAATGTAGTTAAAGCACCAAACAACTGATCTCTAGAATATTGATCTAAATATTTAACTTCCTCAATAATAGATACTTATGACTATAAGATTTGGGAAGAGTTATTAATACCTACTTTACCACCTCATCTTCTTGCAGTTTTCCACCAAGGCTATTGATGGAATTGACAACTTCATCCACTTTATGCATGTAGCTTGCAATATCTTCATCTTCTGACATCCTTAGGGTTTCAAACTTAGTCTTTAAATTCCACATCCTTTCTTGTTTTACCTTATCATCTCCTTCATAAACACTTTCTAGTTTCTTCCAAATTTCTTTAGTAGATTTGTAGCTCATAACCTTCTTGAGTTTTGAATCAAAAAGACCACTCAAAAGAGCATTCCTTTATTTTCCATTGTTCTAATATCCCTCAATATCATCATTAGTTTTTAGACCATTAGTGGGTATTGTTATCCATATTCAATTGACTTTCAAACTCAAAACCCTAGGGGAAAATGAAAACCTTCCATCTCGGTTTTCCAAAATGCATAATTCATCCCATCAAACAAGGGAGCCTCCTTTGTGTGTGCCATTTGGATCTTCCTCAAGTGGTTAAGATTCTTCCAAGGTACCTTGCTTTAATAACAATTTTTTAGATGCATAAGATAACTGAGAGGGGGGATGAATTAATTGTACATCAAAACCCTCATTAAAATTTAAATATTTATTAACCCTTAAACCCTTAATCATATTTAGCATGAAATTAAAAAACAACAATACATGAAAACATCATGCATGATAGAGCACTAGATTTAAGTGGAAAAGCAAAGAAGGGAAAAACCACAATGAGGACTAGCTCACAGTATAAAGTAATAGAGACAATGAATACAATAGGCTCACTGTTGGAGGGCTCATTTCCCAAAAGAAAGAATGGATCACTACCGAAGGACTCACTATCCAGAAGAAAGAAGATAGAAGACAAGGTGACTCACTACCAATTTGAATTACTAACAATGCATCTCTCTTATGTCGAATGTAAAGTCCCACTGAAGCACAAAAAACTCATTGAACATACTAAAATGTAGATGATGCAAGGGAATCTACCAAAACACCATACATCAAGGGAACTTCTATCCCAAACATAATTGGAGCAGATAAAATTGAACAAGCATCTTTGATTCACTAATATTTTCATCAAAATCTTATACAATTCCCTTGATTCTTCAATTCTACAAAGCCACAAACTATCACAACTTGGCTCTACATCTTTATTAGACTTAAAAACAGATTCATCTTCATCAAATTGATTGAAATCAAACAAAATCTTGATCAAAACCTTCGAAAACAATCCATTCATTCATCATGCACAATTTATTCTTTATTGCATGTCTGCTACCAGCCCTTTACTAGATTTCAAAGGCACTGCAATCATCATATTTTTAAAGGGAACAAATTATTACACATTCACAAATCTATAAACCAATAGATTTCATAACTCTAAAGTCAAGACTCCTTTGCATATTGGACTCACTTAGCCATAACACCAATACAATCAAATTCTGCCCTCTAAACTTTATCCAAACATAGAGGCCTATTTAAGAACATGTTTAAGACTGAATCAAACCATTTTCCATCACTATCGATTCTATTGGTATAGAATACACTCTCATTACAGTCAGTTCAAAAATTTCTTAGTAGTAAGGCAACATACCCTAAACAGGTGTATCAGTCTAATAATTTTGAATCTTCATGAACTTAATACTATTTTGGGGACCCATTTAGCCACACAATTACAAAATTCAATATCAAGTATTCTTAATTGGGAAAAAATAACAACAATAATGACTATCCCATTGAATCGAGCCCCAAATAGGCCAAATTTCCAAATGAAGTAGTCTTAAACAATCTCCAAATCAACAAATAACTTCAAATAGTATTTTAATAGGTCTCAAAACCAAAGAATCATCAACTTTTGGGAACTGAATAACTCAATAAAACATTAAAGCACAAAACCCTTACTTATAGGCTTTTCAACACAAAATGAATGAGGGTTTATTGGAAATATATATTGCAAACCTCAAAATCACTTACCACCTCTTCAAACACATTTGTTTATGTCTGACCAAGCTTATTTTACCAACACCAAACCTATATACACACTAGATCTCAATTATCATACTTGTAACCATCAACTTCAAGGGAAAATCATAGAAAATTCTATTAAGAGCAACATCAAACTATATAATCTTTGTTGATCGTGTTTTCTGCATAATAATAGCCAAACATAATATGATATTCTATCTCTCTTGAAAGGTAAGTCTCTATCGGCAAGCCTCAAGAGATAACCCCAAGGTCTCTAATGTCAGGTCTTGACAATGCATAAACAACTCAGTAACAAAATGTGAAAATCCTGGTAATCACAATGGGACCTTACTACGAGAAAAATGTTGAATCAATTTTATCAGATCTAACAATCTGATGGTGCTTCAATCCTAGAGTTAACCCTATAATCAAAGAAATAAAAGAAGGAGAAAGGTTTCAAAGAGATTTCTAAACTTAATACTAAACCTAAGATTAACAATGAAAGTAACCAATACTCAAAATGGACCAATCCTTCAAAACTAATTTCTACTTGACCAAGATAAATCTACAATCTCACAGAAAACAATGCAATCTTCTGAGGTGTTAAGATTTTCAAATCATAAAAATTCATTCAAATAACCCTATTGCAGTTAAAAATGAACAATCTTTACAATCAAACTTAAGCACATAGAATATAAAGTCTAGGTTAACTTTGCAAAGCAACTAACAATCAGTTGGTTGCGAAAAGTATGGACTAAAGGATTGCTGCAACATTCAAGTATTGAATCACAAAAATTATTAAATCAAATCAATTCTAAACATTAACCTTCTCAAAGCAATTTTAAAGATAGAATAACAAGAACCATGAAAAACAAAAGAAACAAGTATGGCACCAAATCACAATGTCATTTCTTGTATTCAAATTGTTCACTGTAGCAACAATTCTAGCTTTCTGTTACAATATTTGCTTGAGGGAACCTACCTGCTAACTTACTCTACTTCTAACTAGCTCTGCTCTATGTTCTAGTTACAAATTCTAACCTTCTAGCTATTTCTAAGTGTTCTAACCCTTAACAAATGAGGCAACATGCCTAATATATAGAAATCCCAGGAACCCGTCGGCCAAGCAAGGGTTTTGCAAAAATAACTCTGCACAACAACTCGACCCAGAGAGTCTTTGAAATGGGTCAAACCAACATTAAATGCACATCCCGTCCAAGTCGGCCCAAGATCCGCAGTGCAGCTCAGATGATGCACGAGAAGATAATAGGGAAGCACAAATCGTGCCGCAACCCATCATTAGATCTCTTCCCTATTATCCCCATGCCGATCTGACTCTTCATGTAGCTTCAAGAATGCTACATCTAAGTCAGCTACAGGTGGTACTGGCAGAACCCTAAGTCACCTCTCAATGGATGCAATCTCGTCCCTTGAGTGGTTGATCACCCTATCCCAATCTACCTTATATGTCACATGCTTATCAATAACTTCAAGGTAGGTGGCAGCATCATCTAGTTGGTGCTCAAAAATAAAACCATCATCAAGTGGTGCATACACATCATGCCACCATTCTCTGAACTTTTCTAGGCTAAAGTACTTGGGTGCGATATTTCTTCTTCCCATCATGATTTCAAAGAAGGCAATGGAACCATTGTAAACTCCAGTTAGGGTGTCATCAATCTGCTTCCTTCGTTTGTAAATCTTTTTCAACACCTTCTGCCTAATTTGCAATGCTTCAAACCATTCCCATGGCTCAGAAGCTCTGGAAGAAGGAAGGATCCTGTCACTCACCAATCTGTCCTGGGTGTATTCCATGAGAGTTCCAGTCTTCTACAAAAGGAGGTCTGTATCCTCCCTATCTTGTGCCAACACCTATTTTAACCATTCAATCACCATGATAGTGTCTTTCCCCATTGACAGGACCTCCCTAATAGCCTCATCACCCTTTACTTGCACCCCTTTCAACCAATCCGCATCACCAATTGGCTTGTCCTTTACCGCTTCATAGGCATGGTCCTGAATTAAGTTCCCATCATCCTCCAATTGATTAGACACTGCCCTTACATTGTATAATCAGACAACATCAATTGGAAGCTAGGAGAACTTCTTCTTTCTAACCTCATACTCATCACTAGAATTGGCCAAGTAGTTCTCTAAATTGACCTTATGGCTATATTCTCTACTGGCCTTCTTTTGAGCCTCTCCTGTGATGTCAAATCTAGACCTCTCAGAGTGGAAGGACAAACCAAGAGTACTCATTTCTTCTTCAGAAGCTTGAGCAGAACCAATGGAAGGAAAAACCTCTCCAGCTTTATGTTTTTCCTTTTTGATAATGGCATCGAAGTCACAAATATTCCTGGTGACTTCCAACAATATGATGTGATCAGTGGGATACCTTGGAAGTCTGTATGGGGCTTTCTGGCAGCCATCAATCCGAATGTAAGAGAAGGTTGGGAATTGAATGAACCAGGCTCCATATTTCTTGATGAGCTCCTTGGCTTGATTTGAAATTCTGACATGCTCTGCTTCCTGAAGCATTCTGGTAATGTGCATGGTAAATGCATCATTTTCCCTCTTGGAGTTTGAGCTTCCTAAATACAACCAAGAGAAAACTTCATAAATGATATCCTATCCAAAAATTCCCTTTGTATCTAATCCTCTATAGGGATGGAATCTAGCCAGTGCGTAGACCAAATATGAGGTCACTGTGAATGTCTTTGTTTGCAACACATTGGACAATTGTTTGTGAATTACTTGGCTGATGACCCCTGCCCAATGGTAATTAATCTTTTCTTGTTCCATCCACTCAATCACATGGCACATCCAATTCTCAAATGTACCAGCACTCTTCAATCCAAGCACCCTTCTAAGAAAGGTGATGGCATCATAGTACTCCTTGAATTTTTCTCTATACAGCTGCTTAGGCAACTTGGAATTGTGGGACTTGGGCTTCTCCAGCCAGGAGTTGATTAGCTATTGTGACTTCACAGTCTAGTCATCGTAGAACTATTGAGCTACCTTAATGGTGAATCCCACCACATAAGATCTATCTGGCATGTCAAATGTTTGGGCAATGGAGACCAGGTTGAGATTTGCAACAACTCTCCCTTGAGGACCAATAATCCTCTGCGTGTCCTAATCATAGTGCCTGGCACACTCAAGTACCAACTCATAGCATTGCACTGTAGAAGGGAAACCAACAACATGTGACAATCCTGACTCCATCATCCTTCTAGTCACCAAAGGAGGATTCTCATCCCCCATTCTTTCTTTAAATTCCTCATAGTCCCAGAGGCCAACATTCGTATCAGTGACTCCTGACCAGACAAAAGTGATCTTGCTCTCAGGGACCTTGCTCTTGATTTCCAGCTTGATCCTCTCCGCATCGGACAATGAAGACCCAACCACTGCTTTTCTTGATTCAGCCTGCACTCAACATGAAAACATAATAAAAACCACAAGAAATCACGGTTAATCCATCAAAACACCATTAGAATGCATTTCATATAGTTAAGGTGTTATTAAAATTCATATAAAATGACCATAACAAATTTTGTGTTTCAAGACCATCCGCGGAATCTGAGCCAGAGAGGAATTTTGGGAAATTCTAGACCGATCGGATTCCAACAAAAGAAACCAAGAAACACCCACTTAATCATTAAACTTGATCATTTTCCATCAAGAAATTCACATGGGAGATCCAAATATGACATGAAATAATCATCAAATGCATCGTAAATTGTAAACAAATCTAATTATTTCATATTTCTTTATGCTTCATCAACTTTAAGGAAAATCCACCAGAGATGGATTCCTGCAAAAAACAAGCGGGAGAGGAGACTTCGAAAAATTAGGGAAACAGTGGATTTCGAAGAAATCTGGCCCTGGATATCCATAGTATAGGAAAAATTCTAGACCAATGGAGATTCTCAAAATGAAAGTTTCTACAAGAGTCAATCATTTCGCCGAGAAGTCTAGGCAACTCCTAGGAGTCTCGCTGAAGGAAGCCACTAGGATAGGTTTCGCTAAGACTTAGTGGTTTCGGTGTAACGTCCTAGCGATCATTAGGAGTCTCGTCAAAAGCAAAGATTTCAGCAAGAGTAGGGAGCTCACGGTAAGGTCTCAGCGAAGCATGAATGTCTCCTCGACAAAAGGTTACTCGACAAGAGTAGGATATGTTCAGTGAAAGGTCTCGCCGAAAGGGGGAGGTCTCAGTGAACTTATAGAAGATCAGCAAGATGAAAGAAACCCACTATGAGCTCTTGGTGATGAGGTTTGTCTTGCCGACAGAAAGACTTCGGCATGAGACTTACGGTGTCTAAGTGATCAAATGCAAACCCACGAAGGGTTTTGACATGACACAAAATGGTCCACATGACATCTCACCGACCTCGAAAGGTTACAACGACTAAAAGAACAGAGCTCGAAGAAAGCCAAAGGTGCTCGGTGGGGAGGTCTCGCTAAAGGACAGATGTCCTGGTGAAGCAAGATGACTATCGGTAAAGCTACTGAATCGCACTATGACCTTTTGGTGACTAGGACTTGTCTGGCCAAAAGCAAGTATGAAGAAGCATGTTGATGAGACGTCTCCTCGCGAGGTGAGGTCTTGGCGAAAGCAAAGGTCTTGCCAACTGACATGCATACAAGATTTCATCAGTGTAAAAATGATTGTGTCACGGCGATCTAACATGAACCTAGGAAGACCACTTTGGTGAACCTCAAGGTGGTCGATATGATATCTTAGTGATCTCAAATGGTCACAGCGAATGAAATTTGGAAGGGATGGATTATCCCAGACTGCGATGCTGAGCCACAATTATGGATTTCAAAAAGTTTAACTTAGGGAAAGTCGGGGATAGACCTTTCATGAATTTTCCTTATATTCTAGGTCAATCTTAAGATGAATCACCTGATAGGGCACTGCCCTAGGTCTAAAAACCCTACTCATCCACCATTAGCACATAGGAACATTCAAAATTTAGTTGTTTCAACTGTTAAGTCATCACTAGGGTTTATTAATTACTCGCAGGCAATATTCAGTAAAATGTAGATGGACACATTAACTCAAAACTCGCTTGGGAGATGACAAAGGATACAATACTGAACAACCCTAGCATGAAATAAACAAATACACAGGAATTAAAATCCCACAAGCCCTCACAATACCAACGTGCCATTTGTAATTCAATTCAAGGTAGAGCAATTAGACACATACCATTATAAAGTGAGAATTGATCTTAGAAGCAACAAACACAAAGCTCAAGGGTGTCCACTACGAACATAGGTGATAATGTACAAGAAATCACCACCAAATCAATCAAGTGAAATCTGAATGTCCCAAAAGCAAGCCAAAAGCTCAAAGAAAAAACTCTAAGGATGTGGCTCTTAACTTAGACAACAACGAATAGTGAGCATAATGGTGCAAAATATCTCCAAATCAAGTTAAATACATTTCTCAGAACAAACACAGAGCCGTTAATGTAGTTGATAAGACAACCAGAGAAGGAATTCAGGAATCTGACGACATGGCAAAATCTGGGAAAATCCAACCTACATGGAAATCCGTGAAGATTGAAAATCCCCAAACAACAAGGGTCCAACCGGAGTCCAATTAGGATTCAGAAAAATCTAACCAGGGTGGAAAATCCTGAATCCGAGCAAAAGCCCAAAATTCATCCGAAACTTACAATTTTCAATGAATAACTTGGGGAAAGCACTTAGGCATTCAAAATAAAAAATTTAAACACATGTCTAGGAAAGACCAAACCTCAAAAGAAAGGGCCAAAACACCAAAACTAAAGTGAAAGAGGGTCCCTACTTCAAGCGGGGCATGTGTGCAAAAAATTGCACAACAATCTTGACTGCCCTATTCTTGTGTACACAAAAATTACTTACAACATGCTAAAAACTCCCTAAGCATTCCATCCCACCAATATTCTAAACCTACATTGGTGGGATGGTGAAATTCAATGCTTATAAGACCCTCAAACCCTTGACTGGATTTTTAGGCAGATCACAAAATTTGGCTTCTAAAACTGATGGAAATTCTTCAAAACACCTCTAGATGATTGTTACCACCATGCACAAAGGAAACAAACTAATATATATCCCATACAAGGTCTTGTTTCAAGAGTAAATCACTGTAAAAAATAGGAACAAGGAACTTTATTTATTAATATGACTTAAGAAAACAAAAAATTGATCTCTTGCTCACCTCATAAAGGATTTTATAGATGTTTCCCATTCAATAACTGACTTTTTAACTTCCTCCATCGACCTATCCCTTCAAATTTCCCAAAAAGACTCTTCAACTTCTGTTTATTTTTGTATTTTACATATTTAGCAACTTTGCAATTTTGTGCAACAAAACAACTTTATTTGCAATTTCACTTAACCAACCCTCTAGTGACCTATTTGACACTTCAAATACACCATTAATGACCTCATATGACCTTTTACAATGCTTTACAATGGAAAATTACATTTTTTCAAAATTTTCTCCTTTTGAATGGATTTTGAGGACAAGGTGCTCCTGTACCAGTAGACACCTTCTGCTCACTGCATTTGGGAGTCATAGGCATTAAAGCTCACACTCAGATCACCACACTTGATCAATTTCAGATATTTTACACCACACACACTCTCTACTTAATCCACACAACAACTCACCTAAAATAAAGTCAATTAGGTCAGCCTTAAAG
This sequence comes from Sequoia sempervirens, assembly GCA_007258455.2. NCBI lineage: Eukaryota > Viridiplantae > Streptophyta > Pinopsida > Cupressales > Cupressaceae > Sequoia > Sequoia sempervirens. Next base: position 575,160,600 of record VDFB02000015.1, on the reverse strand, counting down.
AAACATATGCAACATCAAATAGGTCAACACCAAACACTCCCATGTTGTAAAGAAGTGAAGGCAGACCATGAAACAACTTAAATAGAAACCAAATATACATTGGAACACTTATCAACACTCCACAAACAACAATCATCCTCCACAATTACCACTCGCACGCCAGGTTGGCCAAACCTACACTAAGACTAACAAGCGACCACAAGCACACCTCTTTAGGTCCAAAAAAATCTCATAGACCACACAACATTCAAAAACATATTATAATATTCCACATGATCAAAATATTTTCCACTACCATTGCAACCACTTGAAATGTAAGAACACCTTTATTTTGTGCCACCAAACACACTAACACAACATCCAACACACCAAAAAACCTTACAGAACACCACAACTCCTAAAACTTCAAGGGAAGGTAGATATAGAATATATAATAACATTCCCAAATCCATAAGAAAAGAACCTTAATTACAAAGAAATTCAAAGTAATCTCATTTCTCCCAAACATCCTATTTCACCAGACATACATACTATCAAAAAAAATTTCACTACAAAATTATCTAGAACCTAAAACTCTATATATATAATCTCTGAATACTTCTAATAATCATATCTAAACCACATAGGCATATCTTAAACCATGAATAAATTTAGAGTAGAACACTAAACATGACTTTTTCACACTGAACTCTCTTTTATTCAAATTTTCTCAAAAGAACTTAGAAACCAAGTGAACAAACTGCATCAACAACACTAATAACATATCCACAACACATCTACAACATATACAACACCTCTCATCAACTTATTTCACATCCAACTATCTATCCATACACAAATTTTTCAATTATTCTAAAGTAAGACATCAATGACAACACCAACATTGGGTTGACATGAATACCAACAACTCCATGCTTCTAACAACTCTAATGCTAGGGGTTGACATCATCAACACTTAGCAGAATTCCAACACTCTCTTCATAGAAGGGGTTAAAATCAATGACAACACCCAAACAACTCAAGCTTCCAACAAAAAATTCTTTCCCATGCCTAAGCCCTACCTAAAAACTCTAAGTCTAGCTAACACTGTAATCACTTTTGTTATATTTTCACATTTACGTCTTGTGCCTTGCTACTCGACCTTTGATTTGTCACCTAAGGGTATTCCCTCATATGTTTACTGACCCCTCCTACCTAAGTTACCAATTGGACCCACCATTTTAAAATGATTTATTATATGCCTAGGGTCTTATGCTTGTGTTCCCCATTATTTTATTTACTCATCAACCTCTTTATTCACTAGTTACATAAGTTGTTTTAGAGGCATGTGTCTTATAATTACTAAAAGTTACCCATGTCCAATAGGTGGTCCCCAACCTTCATTGTGCTCTCTTTTCACTTTCATGCGAAGTATTTGACTAAGGAGATGATGGTCCAATGAACTGTGGAATAGGGATAAATATATATTTTTAAAAGAATTATGGGTGTGCAAGGCATTTTGGGGTAGGTTGTGTATAAGTGTCACAAAATCATGGAATATGGTATGTGGTTGATGCAAGAGAATCTATGAACAACAAAAATTCACCAAGGGTACTTCTGACCCTATTCACAAATCATGAGAAGATCCACAATTTCTTTACCAAATTCACTCTTCTTTCCAACAAAATCCATCAAAATCATCTGAAATTACAAGGCTACCAATGATCCAAATCACTTCATCAGTATTCCATATCATTATTAGGCTCAAAAATAACTTTTCCATCATCAATCTTGACAGAAACAAAGCAATAATCTGCCTAGTAAACTTTGAACCAAAACACCCAAACATGCACCATATCATTCTTTACTTCAATTTGTTTCTACAAGGAAAAAAAACCACAAACCAATAATTCATGCTAAAAGCCTTTAACCATACCTCCAAGACACTTCATTTAACATGTTTTTGATCACAATAAACCAAGTACACATTCTTAGACCACTAGTCAATCAGTCTTATTGTTATCTTGCAGTCAAAACACCTTTGCACCTAGGGATCATCTTACTCAAAACACCAAATTTGCAAGTTTCTTTTCCAAACCTTTTCCCCATACATTGATACAACTTTAACATCATTTTTTTAAGTAGTTCCAACACAAAAAAACACTTGTATCTCTAATTTTTTAGAATTACACTGTCTTTGCATACAACCACTCAAACCCTAGTAGCATAGCACCTTAACAAAAGCGGGTATAACAAACAACCCATTTTGAAACTCATTAAACTAAACATGCTTCTAGAAACCCATTTTAATCTAGATAAACATACCCCAAGGGAAACTGCACTTTCTTTGGAAAATATAACAAAATCAATAGACTATCTGCTAGAAAAGAGCCCCAATTAGGCCAATTTATCAAAGGAAGTACTAGCAATTCTTCTCCTGAACAACCAATTACTATAAAAAGTCTTGATTCAAGTGTAAAAACATTAGAATCCACAATATTTTACTCTTTAATCCTTTCTAGAGGTTACAAAACACAAACCCTTATTTTAAGCAAAAAACAAGCCCTACAAATGAGGGTTTATTAGAATATCATACTCCAAACCTCCTACCACTTAGAAAATGCTTCAAAAATATTTGCATAGGTCTTCTCAACTTGTCCAAAATCACTCCCAACTTTTTTGTATGCTTTCACATCATTCTCCTCCAGGGAGCCATTCTTTACATGAAGGAAACTCTTTAAATTCCCTTGTAACAACAACTATATCATTGCATTCTTATTTCCCCTACACAAATCAACATTCACACAACATGAAAAATCCTAATCAAATCTACTCCACTAATCTACAAGGCCTAATTTAGTGGAGTAGTCTCCATTTTCTTATTTGACTCTCAAAAGCCCTATTTTAAGGGTTTCTGATTGAACTACAGAAAATGCACTAAAAAAAAATGTTTTACTCACTCAAATCCCTTCTTAATGGATTTAAATGATTGCTAACTCCCTAATCTATCAAGAAAAATAATATTTAAAACCCTAAACTTCTATATAGTCCATACAAGTTAATGAAGAATAGAAAGAAACTCTAAAATTTATTAAACAAGGTACTTTTATTTATGGTAATCTTCAAGAATACAAAAGATGACCATTTGCTTGCCCACTACAATATTTTTAAAGATGTTTCAAGTAGTTAAAGTAAATTCCTTTTCAATTTCCAATTGAACAAACCATTCTTTTTCCCACATGACTCTTGACCTTCTTGATTTTGTGCTCTTTTTCCTTACTTTTTGCATTATTGACAACTTTGCAATTTTTAGCAACATTTTTGAAAATTTACTCAACTGACCTCCTAAAGACCCATAAAAGACTTTAAATACTTCCTCCAACTAACATACAAGTAATAAGTTCCTCTTCAGCAATACCTCCCAAGGATTTGATAATAGATAACGAAGAAATAAAGGAGAGAATTTAGATGATGGAGGAATAGATGATGGAGGCTCAAAAGGCCCAACATGAGGAAACGGTACATTTTATATCAAGTATTTTGTTACATGAAATGCCAATTTTTTTTAATATATTGGAGGATTCCTACACAACATACACCAATCTCAAGGGTGCAACTATCAGGGTTGTTTGGGACTAGGATAAACTTCAAAATATTATGAGAATGTGGGTCCCTAGGATTGCTACTTCATAGGGCATGTACAAATGATTTGAAAATATAGATGAGCCACCAAATGAAATTTATCCTACTTATAAAATTGCCAAGATAGTGGGAGAAATGTATGCATATATAGTTAAGTTAGTTCAAAATGCATGAACAAAGCTTAGATACTTTGACAAAATTGAGACTAGGACTGTGCCTCACATTTTGAAAGATGATGGGGAGTTAAAAGCTCTTAATGAATGGAGATAAAATTCTAATGCATTAATCCCCACTCTTTCATCCTTGATATGTGGTGAAAATATGGTTGATATAGATGTATTAGATCATGGTATAGAGGCTTTTTGAAAGGAGACCAATGCATTTTTGTATACTAAGTATCAACAATACTTGTATAATATTGATTTACTTCTTGCTTACCAATGGTCACCAAAGGGGATGCATATGGTATGGGATGAAAAATATAATTAGTTGCTAGGATTATATTTATTAATATGATAGATGGTTAGATTGATAACATTTTGGGCATAAGTCAAAATTTGTATCAAGAAGTAACAATTTTGCAATTTTGGATAAGTATAGTTAGAGCAGGGTATTTATCCAAATTAGTTGGTATTATACTAAGCCGCATTAGTGTAGAATGGATGGTGATAAAGAAGGGGATAGTGTGAAAGATTTAAGTTGTGTTTCAATTGGATCCCACCAACCAAACATAATTGCTACATAGGCTTGTCAGGAATAGAATGTCATAAGTGTCCTATTGCCTGCAAAGAGAAATTTTGAGGAAATAAATTACATACACCAATTAAATGATCTAAAATATCTTAAACAACTTTTGCAGTTGTTACACCTTTTATATTATACCTTGTCCTTTGTAATCCTTGTCACCACCTAAGATTTTTTTTAATAACTTAAGTGGTTGAATGAGGCTTTTTGATTGTTGCTTCACTTGTGCCTGTAAGAGGGAATTTCGAGCCTCATCTTAAGGATTCTTAAAATCTCATGTTTTGAGTCCTTAGTCTTTTAGTCTTTGTATAGAACTAGGGTATTCATGTACAGTGAAGTAATTTGAAGTTCAAAGAGAAAAAAATGTAACTTTGCTCTGTAAAAATAACAGATGATTCATACACTCATATTGTTATCTCAACATTAAATACCAATCCACTATTGTCTCCATGTTTTATTAAATTATGTTTTAAATCAATATAATCAATAATTGTTCTTGATTCTCATATCACATTTGCTACTATGAATGTTTGAATTGTTAGCATTTGTTCAAGGAATAGATTAAAACTGCTTTCACTTTATTCATTAGAGATTATGTCATTATAGTAAGGATTTGTGAGTAGAATAGTGGTATTGTCTCTTTGTTGGTTTTTGATTGTAATGTAGTGGGGTTATAAGAATCCAAAGATTTAGTTTTTTATAGGAGAGTTTTACTTCATTTCTTGAATCTGTAATGGATAAGGCACTGGACAAAATGGTTCACAAATCTCAAACTAGGTAGAATCAAATATAAACGAATTTAAAATCTTACTTTTATTGCATTTTATTGTTTTATGCTCAAATCCACAATACTAAGAAATACAAAGTAGATAGATGGTTTTTGAAGATGATTTAACCAATCAAGCTCACCTTCTATAAAATTAGTGTGAAGAATTTGTTCCAAAGGAATCATTGTAAGTACAACCATATAGTAAATGATGTTATAGGGGAGACCACCTTGGTTTTATAAAGCCTAAAGTGCAAAGGAGAATATATAAAATCTATCTCTTGTTCATTAGCCACTGACCTAGGGTTTTTGATTATAAGATCTAAGTAACCTTTAGAAGAACCTAGATAATCATTTGGAAACAACAATAGATTGGTGACTCTGCTAGGGACATAACAAAGAATCTTTGGTTATATTTAACATTACAAAATAATTTCTTTAAATTGGTCTATATCAGAAAAATTGAGTCAAAATTTTTATTTAAAGCCATTTGTTAAAAGGGGTCTTAAGAAGGTTGTCAAGTTGTTGGTCTTGTAAAAAATACTTGAAGATTATTATTCCCATTAATTTGGATGGTGACTCTAATACTCTATTGCACATCAAAAAGAATAGTTGAAAATAAGATCTCAATAGAATATCATCATGGAGGGAAGAAAATCCTTGTTCAAAAGTGACCATATACAAAGACTTGAAATAGAGACACCAAAGGAAAAGAAGACCTAGAAAATGAGAGGTACAAGTAAGTCAACCCCTTCTTCTGGAAATCCTTTTGTTAACAAAAATAGTGATGATAGTCTTGCTGGTTCACTAATAAGAAATGAAACATCTAAAAGACAATTAGATTGTATTGAAAGAGTTGAAAAAGAAAAAGAACAAATGCAAAGAGAATATGATCCCAAAAATAATATTTTAGATCCCAATACTCCTCTTATAAACTTTGTGGTGCAACACATTTATGAAAATATTGAAACAGAAGAAACTCACCATTTCTCCCATGAAAATCCTGTTACAACTGGTGAGCCTCAATTTACAATTGGTATGCCTCCAAAAATACCAATTGATGCTCAAGTTTCTTCCTAATCCCCTATTCCTAAAAAATACATTGCAAACTAAGGAAGAACTATTGAGTGAAATGAATGACTTGCAACTTGAGATGAATAGATTATAACAAGCAATAATTAGAGAAGTTATGAGAAAAAGAGATGAAATGAAGAAAAATATTAAAAGTATGAAAGCTTCCTATCAAGTTGGTAGTGTGGTTGGGCTAACATCTAAAAACTAGGCTAGAAGTATCCTCTAGATAAATGCTCCTTTGAATACCTCACATATGAACACATGGAATAACCCTTAGCCTAATGTGACATCATAAATGATACCTAATGCAACTAATATGGAAAATGCCTCATAAGGAAATGTAAACCCTTGTAACTCACAAAATAATCCTAGTACAAATTTTATACCTATGAATTTTGGTGTTTTAGTAAGCCCTCAAATAAACACTACCCACAATCATCAACAAAAAAAAAGTATTGGTATGATTGGAATGTCCCAGCAACAATATGTTGGAAAAATCCTAGGACCAAGAAATTACATACTAAAAAATCAAAGATACAATCATATGGGTTCACAAATGCAATACAATACTCCAATACATCCTTGTATCTCAACATCATGATATACAACAAAATACCCCTATAAATTAAAATACTTAACCAAACTCTATAATGAGAAATGATCTAGGTAGAATGCCTTTACAAATGGATATATATAGGCAACTAGATTTTGGTGGTATTCCTAGATACTCCAATCAGGTTCCCAATGAAGTCAAGTCATACCTTGCTAGATTATCAAGAAATGATTTAGTAATTGGTGAAGATAATCTCATTACTTTTTTGAATTTGTTGGATGAATTTGAGGTGGAACATGAGGATGTTGTAATAAAATTATTTATGCAATCCTTGACTAGTGAGGCCAGAGATTGGTATAGGAACCTACCAAATGCCAACATTGGATCTTGGGATGACTTTAAAAGAATATTCAAAGAACAATATGGTTATAATATTGACCCTATATTTTTGATAAATGAGTTTACAAGTATAAATAAGGGATTAAATGAATCAGTCTCTGAGTTCAATACAAGGTTTAATAGGTTTTTTAATAAAATACCACCATATATGAGGCCTAATGAGTTCATGTTCCTAGTTTTATATTGTAATGCATATGACCCAAATATGGGTTATGAATTAAGGGATAAGAACCCTCAATACTTGATGGATGCATTTGAGATTGCAAATTATATTAAAAATAATAAGAAGGCTCCAAGAAAGGTGAGAAAAAGGGATGTCAAATCTTACAAAACCCTAAAGCACATCAAAACAAAGTTGCAACCCTAGAGGATAAACTTGACAAGGTAATGAGTGCCTTAAAGGACCTCAGTTATAAGTTAGCAAGGAATGATAAGTTTATACCTCAAGATAAAATCAATTATCAAAGGTAGGAAAGAATGCCTAAGTTGTAGGACCAACCTTATAATACAAACTGGCACAATGGTAGGCTTGTTAAAAATAACTAGTAGATGATACCAAACAAAGAAACCCTCAAATTCCTTGAATAGAACTAATGTCATTTTTTAGAGGAAACCTCTTGGTGTAATTATTGCTAGTTGCAACACTCTCCTCAACAATGCATGATTTCTCAATCCTTCGAGGAAGGTCATATTTCATGTGATGACTATGATAATTCACAAGGTGCAAACAAGGTATAAATATGTTTTCCACTAGAATTAGTCCAATAATTGATGGTTACTCTTTAGATGAGGGATGCTCAAAACTAGATTTTTGTGATAAAATATATCAAAATTATGGCTATCACCAACAAATATTATCTAATGATGAGAAGGAATATATTGATGATATACACAATATAGAATCTGAACTTGAGATTAGATTAAGAAGACCTTTAGATGAAGAAATCAGAGCATTGACTAGACTGTAGCTATTTCCCAAGTAAGGAGCAATTACAATTTGAGAAATAGAATAGTCAATAATGATCAAGGGAAACCATGTGGTCTTTTCATAAAATAAAATAAATATGAGACAAGAAATAAATCTACCATCAAACAATAGGATATTAAAGGAAAAAATATCAAGGAGCCTAGGAATAGAATTAATCCTTTTAACACCAAGGATAAATGTCACAAGGAGACAACAAAAAAGAGGAAATAAAATACCAAGGATCAACATAAATATCTATTGAGAAAAGAATAAGAGAAACTTCATGATTAGATCATGTCAACTGATCAACTTAGTTGCATTCCAAAGTATATCCCAGTGCATATGAAACAAATTTTATCCCAAATCAAAATATCAGTTCCTCTGTTAGAAATGATGTGGATAAAATAACACAAGGAAAAGGTAGTTTCCCTCATAAATGGGGTGGTTGTATCTAGTGAAGTAAATAAGTTGATTACCCCACCTAAAAAGGGTAAAGAAAAGTTGAAAAGGATGAAACTTGAAGGGATCAAGAATGAAACAACATAAGTGTATCTAGGCACTACCTTAACTATTTTTCATAATCAATTGGATCCGTTTTATGTGACTCTACAAGTCAACAAAAAATTAGTAAGAAATTTCATGATTGATTTAGTAGCATCCATGAATGTTATGCCTCTATCAATTATGAGGAAACTTAGATTGTAAGTAAACCAAGCATTTGGGAAATGCTTTGCAATGGATTCAAGAGAAGTATCAGTGATTGGAATGATGAAGGATGTACATTTAAAATTAGAAACATTACTTGAAAAGGATTATGCAATGAATGTGACTATTGTTGACATTTCACCCCAATATGGAATGTTTTTATCAATAAAATAGTTAGCAACAATTTGGGGAAGCATGAAGTTAGATCTCTCATATGCCATGATCCCTGTTAATGGAAAATATGTCAAATTGTTTATAAATGAAAGGTCCTCTAATATTATTGGAGATGTACATCCAGTAGAATATGTACATTTTATTGATACATAGATTGATAAATTCAAGGTTGTAGAGTCACAATAAAAAAAAAGAAAAGATGTACCAATATCTTAAGAAGTGAAGCAACAAGCTTAGGGAGATGGATTATAGGTCATGTATTTTTATGGAGAATGCTTAAAAGAAGGATCAAGTGTAGGGGTGATGCTTATAACACTAGAATCTAAGTCCTACAAGTGCTCATTCTCATTAAAATTTGAATGTACAAACAATGTTGCAAAGTATGAGGCCTTGTTGCTAGGACTAAAAGTTTTTAAAAATGATATTAAGAAACTTAGGGTGTTAGGGGACTCTAAGTTAGTTGTATCCTAGATTAGAGCTAAATATTTTTCTACGCATAAAAGACTAAAACAATACAAACTTGTTTATGGGATACCATTGAGATGTTTAACACATTATCAATTGATTGGGTAGAAATATCAAAGAATGTAATTGTATACCTTCTTGCCAACATTTCCTTGAGACCTAATGATATAATTTATTTCAAAATATCAAAGGCTAAGGTTTAGGTAAGGCCTTCTATCCCAGAAAACATTCAAAACTTGTAGGTATTCAATAGTGATTCAAATTTGTTGAAGTTTTTATATTGTACAGATGAATACCATAGCTAGGAGATTGATTTCCAAAAGTAAGATTTGATGGAAAGGACACCATTTTTAGAAATGAGGTGATCCAAATTAAGAACAATAAGATTCCTAAAGGTTTTGTGGCCTTAAAAAGAATCTTTGATAACTTTGACAAGTGTAATATTAAGCAAAATTCTACACATGAGCAAAATCTAGAGGAAGTAAATTTAGGGATTGAGTATGCACCCAAAAAGGTATATATTGATAAAAAAAAAAATTAATCCCAAAATCAAAATAATGCTTATTTCCTACTCACGAAATAAAAGCATGAATTTTCTTGGCCATATGATGACCTAAAGGCTTATAGAGAAGATATATTTCAGTATGAAATCCCCTTGAATCTAGGCATGGAAACTTCTTCCATTAACACCCTTTAGGTTGTACAAGTTGTTTTCTATCCTAGCTCCTTTTGCCACCAATTTTCCAAAATGTGATTTCACACCCTTGATCATGAAATATAAGATTATATCCCTTGCTACATATTTAGCTTACATTGAGAAGACTATGCATGAGGCCTTCAACATAGAGAACATCTTCTATCTTGGATTTCCTATCAATACTTATGGTACTCTTTCCAGACATCTTTGTTCATGAATTATCTCTAAACTTTATCGATCCACCATTCCACTTAACCAGATTGATGAATTTTCTTTTGTCACTAGTCATGTGACTTGAAGAACTACAGTCAATTACCTAAAGATTTTTTAGTCCTTGAGCATGAAATTTTTTTAGGACAACCATTGAGTTTTCAACCTCTTTTCTTGTTTCCTTGACTTTCTCAGTAACATTTTCCTTTTGAATATTTTGATTTTGTTAAATCAATTCTACAATATTTTTCTATAAGTCCAACATTGTTTCATTTTTTACATCTCACTTTGAATCCACTAGAGAAGCAAGAGAATTTCTACTTACAAAATTTCTTCTATCTGTTTCAAATTTTCACTCAAAAGACTTATGAGGTGGACATGCTTATTGTAGATGAAATTGAAATGGTGGGAAAGGGAAACCTTTGAGTTTTCACATTAGGTTTTGACACCTTTCCCTAAATATTTCATCAAAATAAAGAAAGGGGGGAAATGGAATGGATTGGAAATGAAAAGGTGGAATGGGGGTTTGAAGGATTTGGACAAGGTATGTGATTGACTTATAGATTGATAGGTGAGTCAACCAACCCTTTACCAAATATAGAAATTTACTAAAGATGAAATGCAATGATTCAATTGACGTAATGATGCAAATAACCACTTTAACATAAAAGCAATAGACATGAAATGTCATAGGAAAAATCAGACTAGATTAATAAATTGAGGACATTGTGCACTTGTGGTATAAATTTGAGCTTGATTTCTGAGGATGTTTCCTCTGAGGGCACCATTTTCCTAGTAGGTGTTTTTATATATGTTTTTCTAGTCCTTTGATGTTGGATCTAACATTCTATTTCCCATCTATAAACTTGTTAGATCATTTTCAGATATTTTTGTAAGTGAGTTTTCAAGAGTTGAAAGGGCCTATGGTTTCAATTGCAATTGATATTTAATTTTCCTTAAATCTTCTTCAAACTTGAAATCTACACATTCAAAGAGAGAGGAATAATTTTTCCATTTAGGGGCCAGTCTTAGCCAAACCCCATGTTAGTGTTTTCACTTCCACAATGTCAATGTCAATAATAAATGGATAAATGATAGGAAGGAATGATGAAATCACAAAGTGCTACAACTCACCACCCTTCAATGGATTCCTTGAAGGACTGAAGTCATACACTTCACTTCAAGTTCTTGGATCTTTCTTGCTTGATTTTCTTGAATGGATTGAATTGTTTGGAGACCTAAAAGCGTTATCCTCCACAAAAAATATGAAACATGAAAATGAAAACACTCACATACATTTTGACATGATTTTGGATCTTGAATTGCTGCAATAAATCTCTAATGGCTTATCTTGACTTGCTGAATAATGCTCTTGATCACAATACTTGCTCTTAATGCTCACTTTTTGTTAGATATTTTATTGTTCATTTCACTTAATATTCAAATGATACAATAAATAGGTACTTATATGCTATTATTCTAATTTCTCAAAAATTAAATCCTGACATTTAGCTCTATGTTGAACATATTAGAATACTGAGGGTGGGGGAGTGAATTGGTATGCTTTAAAATTAAATCCTAATTAACTACTGTTGATGCTAAATTGAAATAATTAAACATTCACCTACTTAATCAAAACATGAAAGAAGATAAACATCCACACAAGAACACATATGACACTATAATTACATGGAAAATACCATAGGGGAAAACCACGGTGAGAAATGTTGCTAGGAGCTACTGTCCTAATCTAGACTCACAAGTAAATAACAGTTTACAATTTAATTCAGGGATAGAACCTAATGAAGCAACTACTCCCTAAGTTTTTTTTAGGTGCTAAAAATCAAGGAAGCTACTACTCCCTAAATGAAAGAAAGAACAACTGATATATGGCTAATATTATGGTTTCAACCATTGATAGTCATCAATTGCTCTCATTAGGTCTATATTGGAGCTTTTCACACTCTACTCATGCACTCATACATCTTCACACACTTCCATAATCATTATCATATATTTTTTCTTCTATATATATCATCCACAAACTTGCAAAATATATATTCAATCAGCCATAAACAAGAAATAATGAAATTTGTAACATGTCGACCTATATCTTCATTGGTGATATAAAAAAATGAAATAACATTATTTACATCTCTTCTAGATGAGTCAGCATGACTCATACAATATCTACAAAAACTCCTTGAACTTTTCTCAATCTCAAATTAGTGGTGCACATCATTAACATACCCATGTCGGCCACAATAAAAACACATATTTACAAACAATCTTAAAACATTTGTGCGATATTGGAATCAAGATAGATATTCACACACTTCAAGCCACATACACTATGGGATATGTGGAATATCTACAAAAAATCATACCATTGATCTGTACTATCTTTTGTTGGCACAAGTACCCAAACTTATGCTCTATAGAAGAATAGGCATCCAAAATCAACTGCAACACTTTGTCACTTGAAAAATGAACTTGCAAAGCACAAAACCACTTGAATATCCAATATAGAATGCATTGTACATCACTAAACATGTCCTCAAAACTGCATGGCCAAAATATCACATCCCAAGGAATGGGGAGCATCCAATAAGCCTTCATAATCACTTTATTTTGCCAGAGCACAAAATGAACCTCTATCACTTCTATATTTCAATGTAGAAGGTGTAATGACTTGAAATATTGGATATAACACCTTCACATCTCTATCAACTCATCTTCTGAACCACAAGACTAAATATTTCTCTGCAGAAGGATTCAAACCAAAACATTATGTCACTTCCTTCAGACATGTACTATGAAAGCCTTAAACACAACTTCTACAACTTTAAACTAAGTTTGGTACACAAAATTAGAAAGATATCAATGTAGGCATACTAAAAACTCATTAGAATATGTGTACCCACCTCTGCAACATACTTAGACAAAAAACATGAACCATTCACTGCAATGCTGACATGCACCAATTGATATCTTTGCATATTAATCATCTCTGGAGTATATACAACCTTCAACACTCTTTTGACATCAATGAAAACCAATCTTATCAAGATGCAACAATATCCCCCTTTTTCATTGATGGAAAAACCAAAAAGATGTGCATAAACACTCCCCCTTAGATGCACATTTTTCTCTCCCCCCTTTGAAATCAAGAGTAAAGGGAAACAAAACCTTCTCTATACAAGAAAAACTCTACAAGATCCCCCTTAATCTATACAACTTTTACTCCCTCTGGGGTGAAGTCTAATTACTTCATCAAAAAAATTATTCATATATCTATTCTGCATATATAAAAATCAACAAAAAGAAAGATATCTTACATTAAAAATCAATCACAACTTACTTTGATAGTAGAATACCCTTGTAGATTGACTTGAGTTGTACCAAGCTATTATCCCATTGCTTCTTTGCAAACATTAAGTTCTATACTACACAATTTAGCCAGACATTTTATCTTTTGCATCTTCCAAAGAAGATGGTGCCTTGTATTTCTGTACTACAGCATTGCATTCTATATAGAGTCCAGTGAGTGAGACTAGCCTAAGGCTCACTAATTCTCTCAATTTTTTCACTCAACCTTTGAATTTCCCCTTTTGATCTTGAAATTTTTGTACCTGGGAGTGAAGAATTTCCACTTATGCCCTGATGGCACCATCACTGTCTTTTACCAGATCATATGTTTTAGCCACATTAGTGATCTACATTTCAATTGCAATGATCTGATTCTTAATATTCTTAGTTGTTGTTGGCCACTTTAAATAGAAAACATATAAAAATTTGGCATCCTCCAAGCACTTTTTAATATCCTTAATGTAGGATTGCAACTTGGTAAGTGCATTCTCTCACTTCCCAAATGTATCATTCAATATTTTTCATTCAATTTTTGTTTTGTATTCTTCTATAGATGAGATAAATAAGTCTCAAAAGACTCCATTAATTGCTTCATCTATTGTGTGGGGGGCAATGAAGAATATATTTTAGCATCTGATAGCTTCTCTTCTAGCAACATCATTGCTTCTTCCAAAACTCTAGTACTCTCCACTTGATGTTGTAGTAGTTCTTGTGTTGTAGTGGAGTGAAGTATATCTCCAAGTTTCAACTTTTGCAAGGGAGACATACTGAAAAAGTTAACTTTTCCATCAAAAGTGGGAACATGTAGTAACTATGGAGTCACTACTAGTTGGATTTACATTTCTTGATACAAAAAATTCTTTATTGAGTCCACCAGATATAAATATGTCTCCTTTGAACTCTCCTCTTCAACATTTTTCTCCTTCTCCTTCTCATTTTCCTTATCCTTTTCCTTCTCCACCTTGCTCTTCCTACCGATGGGAGGGACCTTCTTCTTGTTGATTAGAAACAATTTTTTCTTTTTGCTAGTCAAAGACAACTTTCTCATTTGTATCTTTTGGAGGGGGCTCATTAATAGTTTCATGCTCTTCTTGAGGCTCCTGTGCAACCTCTTCAATTTTAGTTGTCATTTCTTCAATGAACTTCTTTATAAATTCTTTAGTTTATGATTGAATATTCTTTTTGATATCATCATCCAAACTCAAAAAAAAATCTATTCTTCTCTTGGTGTAGATCTCTTTTTATTATCTTTGGATTATCTTCTCCTTTTCCTCTTGAGAGATAGATGATCCATCCTTGTCTATTGTATGATGTTTTATCTCCTCATCTACCTTGATTACATTCTCTTCTCTATCTTAAAGCCTGTTGTAGGATTTTTGGAGATTTATCAACAATGTCACTAAAGAATGTGTTTTGCTTAAGCATGTACTCAATGATAGCCTTTTCAATATTTTTTGATCTTCTAGAGGAACATTTAGATGTAGGTCCATTGTATCATTCAATAAACCATACTTAACAATCCCATTCAGGATAGCACCAAAATCATGAGGGTCATATGTTACTAAAGGAGTTTACTTAGTTCCCTCCTTTTCTATCTTCTTTCCTTTCTTTTTCTGTGAAGATATTTTTTCAACTCCAACTTCTTCTTCCTCTTTAGATAGTTAAACATTTGTCTTCTTCCTCTTAGCCTTTTTCTTATGCCTTATATGCATAGCTCCTATGGTCTTCTTCTATGGTGGAGTTATAGATGAAACTTTTATTCTTTTACTAGTTGTTTGTGTAGATTCAAAGGGCTACTGATTAGATGCAACAACAAAAGAGGAACTACCATATCTCCTTGGTAACTTCTTTGCAACATGTTCTTCAATATCTAAGAAGATATCACTAGATTTTGAATAGAGGATGGTGGCACCATTTTAGAGTACAAAAAAATGTCCCACTTCTTGAAGAACTTATCTACTCTCTTCTCACTTGTTACCTTAATTTTTTTTCTAGATCATCTTATCCATGATTTCTTTATATTTTCCAAATATTTTTTCTTTAGGATCCTTAGGTTTTGATAGAAAAATATTCGCATAAACTTGAGCATATTCAAGTTAAATATCATAAGGAAATTCAAGAATCCATGAGGTCCTTGGATCTACAGCTTCCATATAGCAATGATCCTTATTCTTTGTGAAAGTCACCTCATTCTCATACTTCCAGACCAAATCAAAGGGTATCCTTTTCCTACTTTACATCTCAACTTGTAGATTCTTAAATAATCCTCAATAGAAAGTATTGTATGCTTATTTATCTTGGAAACCTTTATGAGATTCTTGATATGTGCTACTACTAGAGTGGATTTGTCCCATACTTTACCCTTAAATCTAGGTAATTCATTCAATAAGAAGAATGTAAGACATATGACTAAAGAAAGAAACCTGAAGTTGTAACCAGTTTCCTTTTTACCCTTCAAATTATCCATCATTTTCTCCCTCAATAGCTCACATAGGTCAAAATTTGCACCTTCCTTCACCATTTTATGGGTAGTATGGATTGTAGTGGTGGTGGTAGACCCTTCTCTATTTGTGAAGTAAATTTTGTATGAAATTCCCATAGAGGCATACTAGACACTAGGATCAATGATATATTTTATAGTTAGAGTTCTCTTATCAAATTATCACCAGTAAGTTCCATAATCCTTTCATTTTTGATTGATTTCAACATTAGGATTGGTCCAGAGGCACAAAGAATAGTAACTTCCCTAATTACTTCCTTTTTGATCATGTAGGGCTTATCTAACCAAATCAACTCTTCATGAATGCAACTTAAAATGATTCTTACACACTCTTTGTTGTTGCAAAATTTTGGAAAATCTTTCCAGATGTCTAACCCTTTTGTAGCCACATTTTCATACTTTGACTTCTATACACCATTCTCATTCAATAATTCATGTTGGACTACTTTAAAAGATGAAGTATGATCAATATCACTTAATGGGGCATGCACGTATATTCTCATATCTTCAAAGTATACCACATCAGTAGGAACCTTTGAAAATGCACCATCGTTGTCAACCTCCATGGCCTTGAATGGGAAATTATTGTATTTAGGCTTGGGTTTCTCCACAATATCAATTACCTAAGGTGTCACCAATGAAATTTATTCAAAAGTCTACAAACACCATCACTAGGGTTTCACATAGATAGCTTTAAAACCTAATCACACTTCTTCGCTCCAAACATAATTTCTCTTGATTGCAAATGAAATAAAATAACCCAAATAGCATAAAAATCCTTTCAATAGTCCTATCTTTTCATGATAAATGCATTTGTACTTGTTAGGTAAATCTTCTGCTAAAAATATCTGTGAAATCACATGGATACAAAGATTCTTAGCACACCTCCACAAATCATTCTCTTGCTCCAAAACCTTCATCAAAAGGTTCAATCTTGTTCAATAGATCTGCACACTATAGGAATTGGTCAAATTCATCTTCCATGCTGATATATTCAACACTTTATCCTTTTTAAGGGGTTAAAAGGTTTGTAAATCGTAGATCCCACTGAGATAATGCTTTATCTTAGTTTTTCTTAAGATCTTGTGCATAATGCACAAGCATAGTATCATCCTTCTCATTTTCTTGACCTTGATTTTCCTTCCAAACCTTTTCATTACCCTTCTTTTGTTGATTTAGGGTTTCATCCTTCTTCCAGTTCTAAACAAGAGGCTTTATAGAACCACTTCTATAAAACTTTACTTTATGTGCAACCTTATTGCAATTGTCGCACACAGAGTTGTGCTTTGGAACAAAGTTATGTTGGTAGTTTAGTTTGTCATTGAGAAGATTGGTGGATGTATGGCATATGATGTTACTATGGTGTTGTCATTGATGTCAACATTGATGTATAGCTAATGTTTGATAAGTATGATTTAATATGGTATTGTTAGTGATGTCAAATCATTGCATAGTTGAAGAAGTGTTGGTCCAAAGTAGATCAAATGTGTTGCATAAATTGCCTAAGTCCGAAATCCAGTTTTCAATGTTCAGAGAACCTGTTTTATGGTTCACATTGATTCACCATGAAGAATATGGTTATGTGGTTTTAGGGTAATTTTTGTGTATGTTGGAGGAATCTAAATCCAAATTTTCAAGCCTTGAAGTCCTCTGTAGTTGAATTTAGCATTGACAGTGTATCAATTAGATATGGTAGAGATAAAGTGAGAGAGTACTTGATTGTAATGCTCTGCATTCCACTACAAATTATTGTTATGCTATTTAGTTTTGAGGATGTGTTTATAGGTGTTAGAAGTGTGCATTCTCCAAGTGGAAAGTATTTTTTGGGTTAGTGTGTCGAGTTGTGAATGAATAGTTGGTTCATTCCATTGTTGTTTCACCAACGGTGCCAACCTAAAGAGTTTGAGGTCATGTGGAATTAAAGGATGTATGGATTAGACTTATGAGAGTAATAATATCTCATGCTGACCTATTTTTATTATGTTTCTATTTTTGTTTGTGTGTGTTGGTGTTTTGAGCTAACAAGTCGCAAGGATGATTATTACATCAATTTGGTTGAGCTAATTTAAGATTTTGCTAGATGTGATATATAGAAGGTTAATTCCTTGTGTGAAGGTGTGGTATGAGATGTGTGATGCGATATAATTAAGTGTGTGTGAGATCTGGTGCAAAGAGGTGCAAAGTGTAATTGTGGTGAATTATGAAGTGTGTTAAGTCAATTTTTAGAGATTCAATGGAATTGTATTTTTAGAATAAATGAGATGCATTGTTTGCAATTCATTTTGCAGCGAGCCATCTTCTTTTCTATCTTGGAAGTGAGAAATTTATTCTATTCTCTAGATAGTGTGTCCACCTGATAGTGAGCCATTTTGTAATATCTTATAATTAGTTATAATATTTTGTGAGCTAATCCTCACCATGGTTTTCCCTTTTTGGGTTTTCGATGTAAAATCTAATGTTCTTGTGTTCTTTGACATGATGCATGTTTTCTATGTTCCTGTATATTACTGTAAGTTTAATATGATGCATTGAATGAATTTTTAAAGTTGATGAAGTTATTGAATTTCAATAAATACTGATTCACCCCCCTCTTAGTATTCTAGGTGTTGAACAATTTGTATTAGGGCTTGGTTCCTTCAATTGGCTTGATCATTGAGGTGGATCTTGGAGGTTGAACACATACACTACAATGAAGTATCCTATTCCTCTAGAAGAGATAATCCTTGAAGGGTTTACTGAAGAATACTATGAAGTTGACATGGAAGGATAACTCAAGTTAGCTCTTGAAGATTTAGATAAAGCAGAAGCTGAGAATAGATATCTAAAAAAGGATCTTAGTGATGTAGATGAATGTATTAAGAATTTGAGAGAGAAACTTAAGAAAGCTATAGAGAGAGTCAAAAAAATAAATGAGAAGATAAGGAAATCAAACGAGAATATCTCCAATTTGAAAGTGCAATTTGAAGAAGGAAAAAGAGTTGAAGACTACCTGAATGCTAAATTGAAAGAAAAATATGAAGAATGTTCAAAGCTTGAACAAGAGATTGTGACCTTGAGATAATATCTAGATAAAGAAAAGAATCAAGAGGATAAATTTGAGAAGAGTTCCACAATACTAGATAAGATGATTGCAGATCAAAAGGCTTCTAAAGAAAAATAAGGATTAGGGTTTGAGAAGGGAGAAAATTCAAAAGAAAATTAGACTCCAAACAATGCTAAGAAGAATGACAAGAAGAACAATGGAAAACAGATCTAGAACTAGAAGAAAGATTTCAAGAGACCACCTATTAGAAAACCAAATGTACAAAGGTACCCATCTTTTAATGACTATTGTTGTTCTTGCAATAAGTTTAGATATAGAGCTATAGATTATAGAAGAAAAATAAATCAAAATACTCAATCATTTTTTGGTCAGTGATATACATGCAATATATTTAGTCATAGAGCTAGAGAATGCATAAATCAGATGATGAATGGTTATAATAATGTCATAATGTTTCAATCTTTAAATGGATACTATTATACATGTAATGGATTTGGGCATAAGGCTAATAAATATAGATCTAGAATGGATAGAATTGAGCTTGTTTAAAAATGTGTCACTTGTTACAAATGCAACAAACCAAGACACATGGCTATGTTTTGCAGAAGTAAGAATGTGAAACCATCTATTTCACAAAATAAGGCCAATATGATAAAGAATGTGGATCTAGTTGAGACGAAGAAGGAAACAAAAAAGATCTAGAAAAATAAAGAAGAGAATGAGGTGAAGAATGAGTCTGTGATAGGTGTTGGTTCATATGTTTCCTTTGGAAACTAGATGAAGATCTTTGGCTCAAGGGGAGTTATAACAAAAAATATATAAGCCATTGCCAAATATATGGTGTTGACTCCTTTAGCATATTGATAAAAGGTGTGGTTTGATGTGCTTGATCTATTGGTAAAATTGTCAGTGAAAAATCTCTTGATGCAAAAATTTGTAGAGAGATTTAAGGTTCCTATGATGATATAGTTAGGGTTGCTATCTATTTTAAATAAGTTTGAATCAATGCAATAAATTATTTTTAGGTAATATAAAAGGTGTTTATAAGTGGTTTCATGTATGAAAAGTTCATTTATGATCGAATTTTTGAAAAGTGAAGAGTAGAGCAAAGGAAAAGTGAAGTGTTTCCAAAGTATCACATGAAACCCTAACCAAAAAGGATTCAAAGGTATTTACACTATCTTTCTTATCCATTTTTTAAGAAGTTTTTCAACATGTTTACACCTTAAGTAGATAAAGTTGTGAACCATCCTTGACCTAAGTTTAAGAAGCGCCCCAATAAATCCATGGTGATGGATCCAGAAGGAGCATTTTTGCATATTCCTTATGGTGTAGTGCATATTAAGGATGTGAGGATTTATATTCATGGAAAGTTGGATGAGTATAATAATGTAAAGTTGGTAGAATTTTAGGTAGA
Source organism: Sequoia sempervirens (assembly GCA_007258455.2). Classification (NCBI taxonomy): domain Eukaryota; kingdom Viridiplantae; phylum Streptophyta; class Pinopsida; order Cupressales; family Cupressaceae; genus Sequoia; species Sequoia sempervirens. Next base: position 575,139,896 of record VDFB02000015.1, on the reverse strand, counting down.
CAAGTTAATCAGTGATGATTTTGAATTGAAACCAGAGTATGTGGGTTTGGTTAAAAATAAATTAGATGTTTGGAACAATTTCCCTTTTTTTTGTTATGTGGATGAATGGGTTAGATATGTGTTGAGCAAAATTCATGATAGATTCATTTGGTTAGACCTGCCACACATGATCAACAAGGAATCCATTAGGATTATGATAGGGTTATGTTCCATCAGACTAGTTGTAACTCTCAAATATGTAAAGAATGAAATGGTAACGAAGTTAACTAGTGCCAAATTTGATAATCATTCTCTAATAGTAAAGGATATAGAAGATCTGGTAGTAAAGTATGTATCTATGATGATAAGATACAATATTTTCTTCAAAAACAAAGAAAAATTTGTTTCTACCATTGTAATTAACACTACCAATGAGATGGTGAAGAAAGGCATGGATGTAGACTTGTGAATTGTTAAGACATCAGTTATTGGAGAATCTTCAAAAGAAAAAAGAGTCTCGGTAACCCTTTCGGTATGGTTCCTTGATTATATGCTTACTATTTTACATTCTCAGAGATGTTCCAAGTACAAAGAACATTGTGCGGCTGAGTGATATTCTAATTGCTATACAAATCAGAGATTACTTGAGAAGGTTGGGTAATGCAGATAATCAGAAGTTTGATTTATGGGATTTATTTAAAAAACTCTTCAAGAAAACATGCAAGAAAGAGAAAGGATTCCAAAATGTGCTGTGGAGAAGTACAAAAATGATATTATCTTCATAGTTAACAATGCTGCATTATCGAAGCTGTTGAACCGAGGACAGTGTGGATTCCTTAAATGGGATATGAGGTAGCAGAGGATGTGATTACCAATCTGGTAGAACATATGTTGAGTATTCCTAGAGATCGTAAAGAAGGAAGATATGGCATATGAAGAAAAATATAGTGCAATATATATGGATAAAAAGAAAAAGGAGATCAAGAAAAATGTTGATAAGATGAAGGCATAAGTGAGGAAATGATGGGTATATCAAAGAGTCACATGGAGAAATCTAAAGGCATATCTATTACCCTATAAGGTGCTCCTAGCATTAGAAGGTCAAGTAGGACCTCTAACCCCTCTCTAGTAGTTCTTGAAGTCTTTGGAACTATGCTTGCTATTGGTGTGAAGAAGAAAGCAAAATCTAATGCCTCTAAAGCACAATAGAATCCTCTGTGGAGGATAAGAAAAGAAAAAGATACAGGAGAAAGATATATCAGTTGTGAGGATGAGGAAGACATAGAAGAAGAAGGGCATCAATTGATTAGAAAAAGAAAATCCAGTGTCTCTAAAGTAGAGAAAAGTGAAGAAAATAAAGGTTGATAGTATGGATACAAAATGTGAAGAAGTTGAGAAGCAAAAGAAAGCATTCAAAATTCATGTGAGGGAGAAAGAGTCAAAGTTTGGAAAAGAAGAAAAGTTACCCAAGGCTAAGGGGAATAAGAAAGAAAAGACTCCTTCAAAAGAAAACATAGCTCCATAAGGATAGATGCACTATTTAATGGTATTTTTTAGCATGGAAATTTGGAAAAAATTGCTAAAATCTATTTGAAATCAGATGATATAGATTGAATATTACTTGCCTAAGGATTTGAAGAATGTATTGAGTGCCATAAGGCAAGAGGCTGTAGAAGAAGATCAAAAAATTATGGCATTTTCCATGGATAAGATTGGTTCTTCTCTTTCTAATGAAGATAGAGCAAGATTGGCTCAACTATACAACATAGAGTTTAGAAAAAAACAAAGAGTCAACACTCTAATGAGTAGGGACAAGGAATACATAGAGAGACTAAAGAATGAAACTTTTCAAAAGGTTGCAGACTTAGAAAAAGAATTGGGAGTGCCCCCAGATAGTGAAAATCAAATGCAACATGATACCTCTATCCTAGAAGTCAATGAAATTGTAATTGAACCTAATGAGCATGCACCGAAACATGGGCCTAGAGAAGAGGATGTTCAAGAAGATGTAATGATAGAAAATATCCCTCTGAATGTGGAGAATATGGTTGTAGAAGAAGAAGAGAAAGAGAGATAGGAAATCCTAGAGTAGGATGAATCACAAGCAGAAAAAAATCTACGAGGTCTATGGATATGAAGAACTATGGTGAGAAAAAGGAAGAAGAGGTCCCAGAGAAAACAAAGGCACAAAATACTAAAGATATGCCTCCTCCAGATAATGAAAAAATTGTAGAAGAAGAAAAGAAGACTGAGGATCAATATGACAGTGATGAAAGGGAGAAGAATGAGTAGAAGGAAGAAGAAAATGCAAACATTGTTGGTGAATCCTTCGAAGCCTTTGGAAATTAATTAAAGAGTTAATTAGATATGTAATTGTAATTCGATCTAGTAGTATTTGCACAACTACTACAACTTCCAATGGATCGAGAATAAGTGGACAAGGCCAAAAATATCTCCCCTATAGAAGACTCAACTTGGTGATGTATTTCATGCCTCCATAAGGAAGGAGATACTATTAATACACTAAAAGAGAACATAATTGATCGAGGAAGTAGTTAAAGTGTTGCAAGAAGGCATTCTCGAATAATTGATGAATCTTTGTTTGGTGTGGAGAAATTAAAGCAATTGTTGGACTCTTTCAAAGAATATTCTACTAGTTTGGAAGAGAGGTTGGAAAAAGAGAAAAAAAAGAAGGAAAATGATAGGAAATTGATCGAAATATCTGACAAGTGTAGTGTTGCACATGGACAATTACAATAAAATCCAAAAATGTGTAGAAGCGTTTGGAAGGATTTTATTTCAATTTTATTTAAAATGGCCTAACTCAATGAAGAAAATTAAGGAATAGATGGAATCAATAGAGTCATAGATTTCTCAGGCCTCAAATGTGTATGACCTTATAAATGATGCAAATGGTACTACAAGGATGGCAATAGAAAATTTGCATGGATAGTTTTTCCAGCTACAAGAGAAAAATGAGAAGATAATAGTGCAATACAGTTAACATAGGGATCTAGTAAGTTCAAGGCTTACCCCCTTGACTGGTGTATTAGCAAGTGCAAAAAATTTGGCACAAAATAATTTGGTCCCTGTTGTGTGGTCTCACAACACACCCCAAGACCGAACAGACTTGGGGACCCAAGGAAAAAAATATAACTCTTATGGAAGGAGCTAACAATTTGGAAGATCACCAGAAGTGAAGAAAGAAAGAAAAAAATTTGATAAAAAGAAAGTACTTCATATTGTAAGTGTTTCATGCACCGGGTACTAGGTACCAGAAACACAAAAAAGGTGAAAGGTAATGTGAAGTTTAAGTGAAAGGATCCGGTCTGTAAGCATGAGTCTAGTAAGAGGGAGTCCGGTATGATGGAGTTCCGATATAATCGAGGTTCAAGAAAGTAAGCAGGTAAAGCTGAATACCGGGCACCGGGTACCGGGTTGCAATGTGAGATGAAATGTTAAAATTTTAAATTTGTCCAATGATCCTGGTGATCCGATATATGTACAAGGATTTATAATAAGCTTTTTGAAAGACATGTTAATTATGGAATTTTTGTACTAACATTTAAATAATGGATTTATTTAAAGGGGATTTAATATATGGAATTTGTGATTGCAGGAGATATCGATTGTGATGCAAAGCTTAGGTATGGACAGTCAGGAAAATTGTATTTGCAAACAAATCTAATGTTATTACCAAGTTTTATGATGCACTTAAGGAGCTCATCTTGGAACATAATTCATTGTAAAGATGTGCCAGTTACTAGAATACTGGGATGCTAGCGTTCAAGCATGCAGTAATAAAGTGTATATATTCTGGGAGTGATTCATTCCTGGAATGTTTAAATCAAGGAACTTGAGATATAGGAGGTTGAATTCCACCCGATCACTCTATTATAATGGGAGGCTCCTATATATCTTTGTTTGGATAGATTTGTTCGATTTCAAAATGAATCTTGACAAAGATGAAAAAGTAGAACCTAAAGAGCTTCAACAAGTAATTGGAGTTGACTTCTATTGACTTCAATTTCAATTCTCCTATTGGTCACAATATTCTACGTGCCTTGATGGGATTGGTCCCTTAGATTTCCTCTCATGTAGTGTCTTATCCTATTTGAGCCTTGTATTCTATAAAAGGCTAGAGGATGCTTTATTTTTATTTTAAGTTCAAAATTTGTGGATGTCGGAGGACCATAAACTTTTTTTAAAGTTTTGTTCTTTTTTCTTGTTTTTTGAACCATTCTAGTTTAAAAGTTTGTATGCATGTAGACATTAATTGATATCATAGCTTTATGGATAGCTACCTATCTCAGTATCTTTTGTAGCTAGTTTTGTAAGTTCGGGAAAACAAGACTGTATTGTTGTGGCATGTGGTGACTGATCATGCTATACTATACACCTGACATGTATCCTCATCGGGGTCTAGGGTTGGGCTGGGCCCCGGGCGGGGGTTCGGGGGTGGTAGGCCCCAATAATTTTTTTTCCTATTTTTTCGCTTTGTCACCGAAAAAGGAAAAATCATAGAAAAAGAAAAAGAAAAGACTTTGTAAAACCCTAATTCTAGAAGCTTTTAAAAAGCTTGTTATAAGGGGTTGGAGTGGGGGTTATAGTATAGAATAAAAACATGATTATTCATGAGATTGTAATAGTTTTGGCATTGGATAATAAAATCATTGGATGGTTGCAGTTTTGTGGATGTAGCCCAGATTGGGTGAACCACGTTAAATTCTCTGTGTTGTTTTTTTCTACTATAATTTTTTGTGTGTTTTATTTCTCTATTTTATTGATCAAATTTGTAATTAACTGTTAGATATCTATTTTCTAACCCTAAAAAGTGTTATCAGAGCAGTTTGTGTTTGATTATCATCTATAGGAAAATCTCATGATTGAGTGGGAGTCTCACAGTTAAGTGGGAGCAATGGCGGATGAGGGTAAATTGAAGGTAGATAAATTCAATGGGAAGAACTATTAGTTATGGGAGATGAAGATGGAGGATTATCTCTATCAGAAGGATTTATGGAGGCCATTGGAAGGAATAGCCAAGAAACCAACAACAATGATTAATGAGGAATGGAAAATTTTGGATAGAAAGGCACTGGGAGCCATTTGTTTATGCCTGGCACAATCGGTGGCATTCAATATTACAACAAAAAAGATAACTCAAGAGTTGATGGAAACCCTAGCGAAGTTATATGAAAAACATTCCACTTCAAATAAGGTATTTCTTATGAAGCATTTATTTAATATGAAAATGGTAGAAGGTGGGTCAGTTGCTGATCATTTAAATGAGTTTAATACGGTTACCATTCAATTAACTTATGCAAATGTAAACTTTGCTGAAGAAGTTAGAGCTCTTTTGATTCTATGTTCTTTTCTAGAAAGCTGTAATAGCTTGGCAATGGCTTTTAGCAATTCTGTTTCTGGTTGGAATACATTGAAATTTGATGATGTTGTTGGTGTTATTTTGAACGAGGAAATTCGTAGGAAAAGCTTAGGTGGAACATCCACATTAGGAAGTGTTTTGAATGCAAAAAGCAAGGGCAAAACAAAGGAGAGAGGAAATTTTTTTGGAAGTCATGGGAAGTCATGAGGAAAATCAAAGGACAAAAGGTCCCAATCTAGAGACAAGAGGGATTGCTGGTACTATGGTAAGCCAGGTCATTTAAAGAAAGATTGTTGGTCTCAGAAAAATAAAAGAGACAAAAAGGAAGGCAATAAGGAGGAAAATGTGGTAAGTAATAAATCTAATGAGGATGCTTTGATTCTTTCCCTTAATAATGCTGACGATTCTTGGGTGTTAGATTCAGGGGCTTCATTTCATGCTACACCCCATAGAAGTTATTTTCTTGATTATGTCCAAAGGGATTTTGGGCTAGTTTATTTGGGAGATAATGAACCCTGTCAGATTGTTGGAAAAGGAAGAATGAAGATTAAGTTGTAGAATGAGAATCATTGGCTACTACATGAGGCAAGGAACGTTCCAAAATTAAAAAGAAATTTAATTTCAGAAGGGCAATTAGATGATGAGGGTTGTGTTGTTACATTTAGTGATAAAAAATGGAAGGTTAAAAAAGGTGCCTTAGTGGTAGCAAAAGGTGTGAAAGTAGACACCTTATATCTTTGTACAGGGAATACTGTTTCTTCTACTTTAGCTATTGCAGATAAAAATCAATGTTCAGGAATAGTTGCTGCAGTTTAATAGGTAGAAAATCAAATAGTTGTTGTGGATTCTAAATCAGCACTATGGCATAATAGACTTGGGCATATGAGTGAAAAAGGTATGAAAGTACTTCATTCAAAGAATGTTTTACCACGTCTGAAATGTGTTAATATGGATTTTTGTGAAAGTTGTGCGTATGGAAAACAAAAGAGAGTTAGTTTTCTCAAGGATGGGAAGCAAAAGAAAGATGAGAAATTGGAGCTTGTGCATATAGATGTATAGGGACTAGCTCAAGTATCTTCTCTCGGTGGCTCTCGGTATTATGTCACTTTTATTGATGATGCAATAAGGAAGGTATGGATTTATTTCCTTAGGCATAAATCTGATGTATTTAAAACTTTTAAGAAATGGAGAAGCTTGGTTGAGAATGAGACATGTAAAAAGTTAAAATGTCTCAGATCTGATAATGGTGGTGAGTATTGAAGCAAAGAGTTTGAAGATTATTTTTCCTCTAATGGTATTCGTAGGTAGAAAATGGTTCCAAGGAATCCACATGAAAATGGAGTGGCTGAGTACATGAGCAAAACAATAATGGAGTGTGCACAGACTATGAGATTGCATGTTGGGCTGCCTTTAAACATGTGGGAGAGGCTATAAACACTGCTATTTATTTAATCAATAGAGGTCCCTCTAATCCTTTGGGTTGTGGTATTACAAAGGAAGCATGGATAGGTAAGAAGGTGAGTTATTCTTTTCTCAAGACCTTCGGTTGTGAAGCATTTGCACATGTAGGTTCTAAAAATAGAACCAAGCTTGATGTAAAATCAAAGAAATGTATATTTTTTGGCTATGGAATTGATGAATTTGGTTATAGGCTTTGAGATTTTGAAAATAAAAAAATTGTGAGAAGTAGGGATGTCATATTCAATGATAAAGTGTTGTAAAAAGATCAGTTGCAGTAGCATGAGAAGAAAGAAAATGATTATGCAGTGCTGGATGATACACCAAAAAATGATGTTCCAGTGGTTCCTCATGCTCTGTAACAACAACAACAACAATAAATACCACAAACTCCAATAAATGTTAGACGATCTTCAAGGATAAGTAGACCTCTAGAAAGATTTCCTCCCTCTTTGTATTCTATTTTATTAACTGATGCTGGTGAACCCGAATGTTATGATGAAGCTATGCAGGTGGATACCAAGTTTTAGTGGGAGCATGGAATGGAAGAAGAAATGGACTCCTTGTTGAAAAATCAGACTTGAGAATTATGCAAGTTGCCTGTAGGTAAAAAGGATTTACCAAACAAATAGGTTTATAGGATGAAAGAGGAGGATGGAGGTAAGAAAATATTTAAAGTCAGATTAGTTGTAAAGGGATTTGCATAGAAAAAGGGTATTGATTTTGATGAAATCTTTTCTCTAGTTGTTAAAATGACTTCTACTTGTACTATTTTAAGTATTGTGGCTATTGAAGATTTGCATTTAGAACAACTTGATGTTAAAACAACCTTTCTCCATGGTGATTTGGAAGAGGAAATATATATGGAAAAACCACAAGGATTTGAGGTCAAAGGTAAGGAGAAAGTTGTGTGCAGAGTGAAGAAAAGTCTATATGGCTTGAAGCAAGCACCTCGGCAATGGTATATTAAATTTGATAGTTTTATGGCTGAGAAAGGCTACAGTCGGTGTAATTCAGACCATTGTGTTTATTTTAAGAGGTTAGATGATGATAGCTACATTATCTTATGTTTATATGTTGATGATATGCTTGTAGCGAGGTCTAACATGGATCACATTAGGGAGTTAAAACAATAGTTAACAAATTCATTTGCTATGAAGGATTAAGGGGCATCAAAGAAAATCCTTTGTATGAACACAAGAGGAGGAAGAAAAAATGTCCAAGGTACCATATGCTTCAGCTATAGGTAGTTTAATGTACGCCATGGTATGCACAAGACCAAATATTGCACATGCTATAGGAGTTTTTAGCAGGTATATGAGTCATCCCGGTGTTGAGCATTGGAATGCGATAAAATGGATTCTCAGGTACTTGAGAGGTACATCCAATAAATGTTTATGTTTTGGGGGCTCTAATACTGATTTAAAAGGCTATGTTGACTCAAATTTAGCAAGGGATATAGCTACTAGACGGAGTACACAGGTTATGTATTTACAGTTGGTGGGACAACAGTGAGTTGGATTTATCAGTTGCAAAAGGGGGTTGCTTTATCCACCACGGAGGCAGAGTATGTTACTGCAACAGAGGCAAGAAAGGAGAGGATATGGCTGCAACTTTTCATGGAAGAGTTGGGAAAATAATAGGCTAAAAATTACCTATTTACAAACAGCCAGAGTGCTATACATCTTGCAAAGAATTATGACTTGCAATCTAAAACCAAACACATATAATTGAGATATCATTTCATTCAGTCAATGTTGGAGGATGGACAAGTCAAGCTGGACAAGATACATACAAATGCCAATCTAGAGGATATGTTTATGAAGGCAATGAAAAGGGAGAAGTTGAGCTCCTCTTTAGTTTCGGTTGGCCTTCAAGGTTGAATTCAAGTATAACAGAGCAACACGGTCCAAGGTGATTATTTCCAGTGGGAGTTGTAAGTGTAGCAATGTCGTCTAGGATTAGTCTCCAAGTGGGAGATTGTTTTGGTGTGGAGCCTGATTAGTCTCCAAGTGGGAGATTGTTGTGGTATGTGGTGATTGATCATGCTATACAATACACCTGACATGTATCATCACTGGGGTTTGGGGCCGGGTCCGGCCCCAGGCAGAGGTTCAGGGGTGGCAGCCCCTGAGAAAATTTTTCCCATTTTTTTGCGTCATCATCAAAAAAGGAAAAATCACCGAAAAAGGAAAAATCACCGACAAAGAAAAAAAATTGACTTTGTAAAACCCTAATTCTGAAAGCTTCTAAAAATCTTGTTATAAGGGGTTGGGGTGGGGGTTACAGTATAGAAGAAAAAGGCGATTAGTTGCGAGATTGTAATAATTTTTGCACTAGATAATAAAATCATTGGATGGCTGCAGTTTTGTGGATGTAGCCTAGATTGGGTGAACCACGTTAAATTCTCTATGTTGTCGTGTTTCTACTATAATTTTCTATGTGTTTTATTTCTCTATTTTATTGATTAAATCTGCATTTAATTGTTAGATATCTGCTTTCTAACCCTAACATGTATGCTGTGTCATTTAAGGGTGCATACAAAACCTACTTGGTGTCCATAAACGAAATCCTCTCTTTAAAAGCTTGCACCGTTTTATATGTAGCTGTGAAGCAATTTGGTGAAGTATAAAGCGGTTTGCTCTGTTTTAATTACTTCTTTGGGGAATCCATGGAGAATAACTAGGAGAATCTTTTATTTTTCAATATTTTTTATACTTTTTTTTAGAATAGATGTTTAATATTTGAAAATGTTCCAAAAAATATAAAGGAATGGAAAAATTTTTGTTGAAAAATCTTTTTTTTTTCCATGAAGTTGCTGAATGCTTAATGCTAAATCTACTTAAGTGATAGAAAGGAATTTATGATGTTTCATGAAATATTATGTCAAATCTTTTGGTTTCATGATCAATTTTATCATTTCAATTCAGAATGTTTTATCTAAAATGTTCAAAGAACAACCGTAGTCCCCTTGAGATTAACAATAAATATCATATCATTACCCGAGAGCGACCCTAGTGCAACTATGATTTGGTTATTAGAGACTTGGGATTGAACAAAGGCCAATCTTTGTCCTGTGAATGCAAAATTTCCCCTTAGGTTGTCTTTTTTCCATATCTTTCAAGAAGGATAGGCTCTTCATGGTCTTGTTTGTGGAGATTTTATTCAACCTATTTACTCTAGGTAAAACCATCGTCAACATGAACTGGTGGTAGAAGGAGGGAACCTATATATCTCTCTCTTGTTTCTTTGATATTTTAGGTTTCATCCTTTGGAATTGGAGAATTGTGCTTTGTAATGTTATTTCTAAATTTGGAAAGAAGCTTCTAAATGAGAAATTGAATGCAAGATGGTTTTCATTATGAAAATTAGAAAAATTTGTAAAATATTTAATCAGAAACTACATCCTTTGAGTTTGTTTACTTTTGGGAGAGTCACTGACTATAGAATTCATGATACAATTGATCACGGTGAAATTGAGTGTGAATTTTTTTTAACTGGGGTAAGTTTGGCCATAAGTGGAGCAATTACGTTAATAGAAGAAGTTTTAATTGCTAAAAGAAAGGGATTTTTAATGAGAAAAACGTTCTACCCTAGTGGAGTTAGAAATATTAAAAAATTAACCGATAAATTGAAATAGTTAGAAAATTGTGATTATTATAAAGAAAATTCTAATGTTTTGCAGGGGAATAGGCGAGAATGTCGAGATTAAGAGATATTTCATCACAAACAAGGAAAAGACATGGATGAATCATCATTCCCTGTATACGTGGAAAATGTAGATAACAAGATTGAGTGGGAAAATCGAGTGGGAAACATGTGTATTGTGCTTCAAGATGGGAATTCATCAACTATAAAAAGACATTTTCCTGATTTTATACAAGATACAAAATATCAAGTTTTTACTTTTTCTCTTTTTGATAGCAATATAAATAGTGATATATCTTGGTCTAACAAAATGCAAAGTGAAGATAGGGCCGAATATATGAAGATTTTTAGAAGAGAAGGAAATAGAGAAATGAACGCAGTCATTCATGGAAATGGACCAGGGATGGGAGAAGGTATAGTATTGCTGCATTAGACGAAATGTGTGCAATCGGTCTCTAATGAGATTTTTTTCATACATTTAAGCCAAATTTTGGGTAAGTACACTTTTCAATTTATGATGTTTAAACGCAAAAAATTTAAGATATTCCATTATTATAGTAGAATATTGAAAATTTTGATAAGAGAATTTAAAGACAAATCTGCTATAATTCATACTAAAACTGTAGAGGAAATAGCTGTAGAAATTGAAATAAATTGCTTTATTAGAGTTAATCTTTTGTGATGTTAGAGTTAGGGTAGTTAGGGTTAGTTTAATTTTTTAGTTTTTTTTTAGAATTTTTCTTTGTGCTTGTTTTGCTTTCTTGCTTCGTTTTGTTCTTCTTTTTGTCTGGCCTCTACATTAGAAAAATTTGCTTAAATTTATCTTATGCATGAGAGTGAAATTCAAACATTTTGCAAAATTGAACTAAAAATGGAAACAATAAAGCCATGTACAATAAAAAACGCTTTTAAAAAAGATGCCAAAAGGTACATATATATATATATGTGTGCGTGTGTGTATCATGTATATACATCGGATATTAACATCCTTGTTCAAAAAAGTCAAAAAAGATTCAAAAAGAAAAAGTGAGCAAAGTTGTAGACGATATTACTCAATCTAGGACGTCTCTTCTATTAGGGCTAAATACCCTATGTAGGAAAGTTCCCGGTGAGTTTCAAAGTCTTGGATATGGAGATCAGTAAGAAAGGGTTGAAGTGGAACCACTTCCCCATGTCCTAGTAACCGAGGAATATCATCCATGGAGGGAATCTCAATGGTCGGATGTGCAATAGCTAAGATGGTATCTAGATTCTCCAAGAATTCAGGCTTCACTATTAAGTTGGCAACAACGTGAATGTCTTCAACAGGTAGCCCAATGTCCATAAGTGGCACTACAAAATGAGAAGCTATGTCAAAGTAAAAATGGAAGTAGCAGTTGGATGCAACATATCTTTCCTCAAGGACTAAGCATAAGTTTGGCAAAGTGAAACTCGAAGTTCGAATGATAAAGACCTTTTCAAGCCTTTGTGGTGTGATGCTCCTAAGAAAACATTCTGTCTACGAGAATAACCTAAGAAAATTGGAGTATCCATTGAGAAGCAAATGCAAATACACAAAACAAAGCAGAATTATAGAAAATATAAAAAATAGAAAGAAAAGAGAATCGTGGAGAATTCAAGAAGAAATGCACTAATTTATAGAGAGCTATAAGCAGAGTCACGATACATAGTTTCCTTGAGTAATTGTTTTTTTTGGGAAATCATATGCAAGTGGTAGTTGAACAATAATCTTCAGAACTAAAGGTTAAATCAAATTAATTCTTTACACATATCTGGTGAAATTGCTTCAAATTTGAGCAGTGCAAAGATTTTGAAATTAATAGTGGTCATTTTAAATTAAAAAAAAAGCCGTATTAATTATAGAGGTGTTATGTGTGCAGACTATAGAGGAGAATGAAGCTGGCAAAGCAGTACACATCATCACCTGAGTAAGTTGAAGGGATAATACATGATGAGTAAGGTGTGAAAATATAATGCAAAATAATGTGATCGTGTTTTAAGGTAATCATGACATTTTGATCCATTAATCAAGTGCAGCACTGTCAAGTCAAGATAGTTAGTAGAAGTTTCTAGTGGAGTTTTAATTTTTATGCTAGAATATAGGTAAAGGTAGAAAGTTATTGTTTCAAAATATGTATAAGTTTTAATTTACAGGTGGTGATTTAATTTCAAGTTTGATTTAAATTTGGTTTTATTGTTTGCAAGTCATTCTATGGTTTCACAACACGCCCCAAGACTGAAAAGACTTGGGGACCCAAGTAAAAAAATATAACTCTTATGGCAAGAGCTAACAAATTGGAAGATCACCAGAAGTGAAGAAAGAAAGAAAAATCTTTGATAAAAAGAAAGTATTTCGTATTGTAAGTGTTTTGTGCACTGGGTACCGGAAACACAGAAAAGGCGAAAGCTAATGTGAAGTTTAAGTAACAGGCTCTAGTCCAGTAAGTGTGAGTTTGGTATGAGGGATTTTGAGATGATGGAGTTCTGGTATAACTGAGGTCCTGGAAAGTAAGTGGGTAAAGCCGAATATTGGGTACCAGGTTGCAATGTGAGATGACATATTAAAATTTTAAATTTTTCTAATGATCTCGATGATCCGGTATATGTACAAGGATTTATGATAAGATTTTTGAAAGATGTGTTAATTATGGAATTTTTGTACTAACATTTAAATAATGGTTTTATTTACATGAGATGTTATAATGTTTTTTTTTTAAAAAGGGGATTTAATATATGGAATTTGTGATTGCAGGAGATATCGATTGTGATGCAAAGCTCGGGTATGGATAGTTAGGAAAATTGTATTTGTGAAAAATATGATGTTATTACCAGGTTCAATGATGCACTTAAGGAGCTCATGCTGGAACAGAGTTCATTACAAAAATGTGCCAGTTATCAAAATACTAGGATGCTAGAGTTCAAGCATGTAATAATAAAGTGTATCTATTCTAGGAGTGATTCATTCTTGGAATGTTGAACTTGAGGAACCTGAGATATAGGATTTTGACTTCCACCTAATCACTCCTTTATAATGGGAAGCTCCTATATATCTTTGTTTTGATTGATTTGTTTGATTTCAGAAGGAATCTTGACAAAGATGAAAAGTAGAACCCGAAGAGCTTCAACGAGTAGTTGGAGTTGACTTCTATTGACTTCAATTGCAATTATTCTATTGGTCACAATATTCCATGTGCCTTGATGAGATTGGTCCCTTATATTTCCTCTCATGTAGTTGTCTTATCCTATCTCAGTCTGTGTTCTATAAAAGGCCAGAGGATGCTTTATTTTTATTTTAAGTTTAGAATTTGTGGATGTCAGAGGAGCATAATTTTTTTTCAAAGTTTTGTTCTTTTTTCCTATTTTTTGAACCATTCTAGCGTAAAAATTTGTATGCACATTGTTGTGCCCTCAACACACACACCCCGTTCGGAACGGGGACCCTCTTTTTCTTTTGTCTTGCTAGGTCATTTTTTCCACTGCCTCATTTTGCGTGCCCCCATTTTGGTGTCCTGGGTGGTCAACATACCTCCAAAGTCTCATCTTAAGTTGACTGTGTTTCACCCCTTCAATGTTTTCAACTCCTAGTGCCTAGCGAAGTCTCCTTGGCAGTTTGCCTCTGCCAGCGGCCTTGGAGCCTGCCAGGCCCGCCACGCCAGGTTTCCCTGGCCAAGTTTCCCCCTTCACTTCGCCGTTTTGAACGGTGGAAGGAATCTGCCTCCCTGGGCCCCAAGACCTAGCTCCCTATTCTCTGTCCAGTGAAAATTGCAAAATTTCTTGGCTGCTTTAGCCCCCTCTGGGCTCGACCCTCTAGACTTCCACTCTCAGAATTCTATGCAGACTTCACCAGTCCTGACGGAAAATCACTGACGAAACTTTGCCTTCTGGGCCCCAAGTTCCCCTTTGCTGCGGATGGTTTTCGAACTAAATTTCCAAGACGGAAAACCTGTGACGGAACTCCGTCCTATGGGCCTCGAGATCTCCTCGGCCGTTGGTACGCAAAATGAATTTTAAATGACCGCCACCTCACATCTTTTTGACCCCCAAATCGCAGGCCTCCCGACACTGTCCGCGAATGAAAATCCACCAACCCAATGGCTAGCTGTACCTACATTAAATGGGAGCATTAAATAAATTTTGGGGTATAAATATCTTGCCCAACCTATCATTTTCACTTGTCAGGATTGTAGAAGGAGATCAGAGTTCTTGTTAGATAAGTTCACCGCCTTCGGCGATCACCACCTTCACACCCATTGCCATCACTTGCTGTTCCTTCATGGATTTCGTGCCTCTGCTCATCGGATTCCTGAGGTAGGTTTTCCGTGTGCCTTCCCGAGAAGTTTTTATGATTTTAATTCCTAAAACGAGGAACATGGGTTAAAAACACTTTTAACTGATAAAACATGAGGAAACTCACAAAACCCATGTCCTGGAACCTTAAAAAAATGTCCAAAGTGCCCTAAAGATTGATCTGGAATTTGGCTTGCGCATGGCTGTTCTTCGCCTAGGGGCATTCATGTCACTCAGGCCCAGGCCCCTTCATTGCTATCAGGGATTTGTAAAAATTGAAACATCTTTTGCAGAATGGCCGCACCCTCTCCTGGGCCTGGCTCCTTGGGTTTCCGCTGGCGATTCACTATTAGGCATCACAAACTTAAACCTCAAAAATTTGGCCTCCATTTTTGCCTCTCAGGCTTGTGCCCCCAGACTTCTGCGTCTGGGATTCTGCCAAGCTCCTGCCATTCTCAAATGCTAGAAGGACCCTGTCCGCCCAAGCCTCGAAGGCCGCCTTGCAATTCGCCATCTAGGCATTCACAAAATACCGATTACCCATCATAAGTTTGAGTCCCGATCTATGGACTTCCGTGTCTAGAACTCCGTGGGGTTTTCGTCGTTCCCAAACACTAGAGTCAACCCATCTACCCCAGCTTCGAAGCCTGCCCTACCTTTTGCCATCCAGTCTTGCGCGCAAACCCACCTTCTGGCACCTCATCGGGTCCCGATGTGCAGGCTTCCATCCGTGGACTTCTACAGACACTTTTCCATTTCGAACAACAATCCATTGGCATCCTTCTGCCTTCCGAACCCTGAGCTTTCTTTCACCATGAGATCAACAAACACTCACTTTTGACATCCTTGCCCTTGTTGGGCTCCACCATCTAGAACTCTGCCCCATCTTTGGTAGTTCAAAAGAGAAAATCGCACCCGCCTTTCCGACCTCCAGGCTCCGCCCTCTTGCTTGGCGCAAAAACTTAATATGAAAATTTGACGCCCAACCTAAATGCTGAGTCCAGTTCGCTGGGCCGCCCCCTCTAGACTTCTACCCGACAATCACTGTTTTGAATGACGAAAACATGATGGCTTCCCGACTCCTTAGGCTCAAACACTTTAAAATTTAAATAAAATAATGGCCGCCCTTAGAACACCTGGCTCCTAGACCCCAGAATTCCATCCCTGAAACTCTGTTTCTACCCGGCCATTTCAAACGGCCAACGCCAAACCGCTTTCCGGCCTTGTACCTCCAGATGCTCCCAAAATGATCCAAATGATCTCAAATTTGAAATCTGATCTTGACCCACATGCTCAAATTCAACCCTCTTCGATACGAGCCTTTCAAACCATCAAAATTTGATCAGGAGAAATCTCCCAGATCACATTACCCTATTTTCCCTTTCAAACAACATTCCTGCTGGGGGAGTTCGGGCCTTCATGCTCAGATTGTCTGAAAGTCCTCAATTGAAGGACTAATGACATCTAGAAGTAGAAGTATGATTTTATGAATGATAAAATGTCCAAATTTGATTTCATCCATGGGATTTTAACTAACATCAAAGCTTTCATGATTAGTTGCACTAACTATGCCTTTGCTCATAGGATATATGGAATCAGTTGCAGGACCCTCGGGGAAAGCTTCAGAAAAGGACAAAGGAAAGAAGTCAGGAAAGAATCCTCATGGAAAAGAGGACAAGGACCAAATGAAAAACCAGTTCTAGGGTGAACCTTTGCACTTGAAAGTTGTCACCGACTAGAAAGAAATTACAGATACCAATATCGGCCATGTCGATATTGATGAATTCAAGCAAAGGGTCAGAGTCAACCTGACAACCAAAAATGAAATGTTGATCAGGAAAAGTGGGATCGCAAAAGCTGTGGGCTTCTCTCCATCCCTCGTGGCCCTTGAGTTAGCCATGGCATGTTGGAAAGCCTATCAACCCAATACAAGGACAATTGTTGACCGATATGGGAACATTCTTGCTGACATGTTAGCTGAGGGAATCACAAGGACCTTCCACATTCCCACCTTTGTTGATATTGAGACACCTACTATAGAGGAATACAAAGCAACATGGGATGACAACTTGATGGGCTGCAAGAAGTTGATAAATCAACACTGGCTCAAACAGAAATGGGGTAGCACTACGAAGGTTCCTCAGGAACTCTTCCGCAGTGATTTTCATGAAGATTACCATGACTTAGTCACTATGCTAAGTAGGGTGATGGGTCTCCCTACTACTGCCTTCTTTGAGGAGTGGATGGTGTACTTCGTTGAACAGATCCTCCATGGGAATGAGGACATTACCACAAAATCCTTGTTCTACTAGGGAGGCATAATAAGTGATTGCTTCCATGAGTAGTTCGTCAATGTGAAGAAAAGCTCCAAGTTCTACATGACCTCCTATCTGGTCTACTCCTTGGTAGACCAAAGATAGTACAACAGGTTGTTTATGGGACCTGATGAGGAGCAGGGTCAAAAATTGAAGGTCTATGATAGGGACCCCCAGCTCCAGTACCAAAATTTCAAGGAGTGTTGTAGGGTCAATGATGCCTTCATTGGCCATGTCGTAAGAATGATTGCAAGAAATTTCAAGAGAAGGGTCTCTCACAGTGCTGGGAATTCTGAGAAAGAATTGAAAAATTATCATTTTCACTTACACACTGCTTTCCCACGAATGGAACCATATGGGATTATAAGGAAAGCACTAGGACCGAGGTTCACTCATCTACACCACATTGAGGACTTTTGGGGAGATTTTTAGGATGACAAGGAAGTGCGTGCAAGGCACTACATGCAGATGACTGCATACTACATAAGAAGGGTGCAACCATTTCCCATACCCGATCAAGTTGAAGAGGATGAAAGCACCATAATGGACCCTAGATACCCTGCAGTCGCCAACTTGTTGATACCAACAATAGAGTGGAACGAGCAAGAGGTTGATGACCTCAACATTATAACCAAGTTGATCTTGGCCCGTACCAAAGAATGGGTTGATGGACAAGTGGCCCAATTAAAATAGCAAGGGGTGGTCCTGACATAAGATGGGCTCAAAAGTGAGCCAAGTGCCATAGAGGAGGCCACTGCCACTACTTCAACAGGCAGGAAATCCAAGTCTCCTCCAATCACTAGGTCTAAGAAGAGGAACGAAATAGAAACGGGGTAGTCTTCGAACCCTAAAGTATACGCAAGGAAAGATCAAGGAGGCTCACCTTCTAAAATACTCAAGCAAATAGGAGGCACCACAGAGTAGCCCTCCACAGAGTAGCCCTTAATCCAAGAGGAAGAGGCGAAAGGTACAGATTAGTTAAAACCTCTTTTGGCTCTCCCTATTTTGACTGCCCCATCATCTACCTCCTTGGCCATGGTTGCCACATCCTCGCCAATAGTGGACATCTCTGTCCATCTTGTCCCTTCACCTCCGACCAAGCCTGTAATAGTGATTGAATCCTATGCCATGACTACTCCTCCTTCCTCCACTGCCATGTCACCCACCACATCGCTCCCTTTAGCTATGGTGACGACACCAATACCTGCTTTTGCCTTGCCTGAGGCCTTCTAAAAACATATGCAGAATCTCCCTTCTAAGCTCTCTCGGATCCTTATGGACACCACTCTTTAAGTGGCCCTGGCATAGGTCCTCGCTATTGCTAAACCTTCGCAGCCTCTGGTAGGACCACTAGCTATGGAGGCCACCATGTTGATATCTGAGGAGTGGGAGAGGTGGTAGCAAGAAGTCTCAAAGTCATTTGAGGAGGAAGCCAATGAATACCACGAGCACCTGAAGTATGAAAACCACACAATCTACAGGGTGGCCTATGAAGAAGAGGGAACAGGCTCTTTCGAGAGTGGAGACGAGGAGGATGCTAGTGGTAGGGTCATTGTATAGACCTTCAATGATGATCTTGAAGAAGAGATGGCCTGGCAGCTGAAGGGCATTGAGGAAGAGGCGAAAAGGTCGCTTCTTAGAGAAGAACAACAACAAGAGGACAGTCTAGGAGAAGATAAGCCAGAGGGTGAGGCTCAAACTATCAAGAGCCTCAAAGTTAAGTAGCCCAAGGAGCATGTGCATGAGGTTGAGAAAACTGGAGAAAAGAAGGGGGAGGAAATGGAGAAAGAAGAAATTCCCCGACAACAATTACCTACCAAGCCTCCCATCAAGCACCTTGTGTTCATCTAGGACTCTAATGAAGAAGAAGGAGATGCTGCTAAAATGGAAGAATGGGCCCCTAGAGATAAGAAAATAGAGGTCTTGGCTGAGGAGGGCGAGGGCGATCATGAATCACCTAAGGAAAAGTCTGCTATGCCTGGATGGCTAGAAAGACAGGTTGAAAAGAAAACTCCTGCACCAAAGGACCTAAGAGCGAGGCTATAGGCTATCTTAGCCCGAGCACAGATCACAACTAGAAAAGAGAAGAAGCCTAAGATTAGATCCAAGGTAACAATGGATTCTTCTGGGTCTTGAGTTGTGTAGATAGCAACACTTGTGGTAGGCTAGGCTGGTGTAAGCTACAATGTCTTCACCATTGATTTAGGAACTGCTATGAGAGAGAAAAAAGTGGGGCATCTTGAGGAGTCAGTGGCCACGGTGGTGCACTTGATAAAACAAGACAAGGTTTTGAAGGATGAGCTTAAGGTACAAGTAGCCACCTTGACAGATTACATCCAACAATGGTCCTCAGTAGATGACCTGCCTACTACATCCACAACTCCACCCCAATTGCTATCCAAATAACAAATTGACAAGTTGGAGAGAAGAAAGAACTTGGAAAAGACTACAGAGAGCTGGTTCCGATAGGTCCTGTACATCGGGAACATGGGTATTAGCTGGGATGTTTGAATGGCCAACAAGTTCTTGGATCTACAACAATCTCTGGAGAGCATGAAGAATCTTTGCACCGACTTCCCTACAACGTACGACTCCACCTATCCAAAGATTGAGGCCATCCTCTAGTTTCCAAAAGCCACATGGGAAAAGGAGCTTGCATTCAAGAGGAATGACCACTGGTTGATGGATGTGTGGAGGCAGGATTTTGACAACAAAAAGGAAAGGTTAGAGAAAATAATGACTAAGGTGGATCCAGATGTCAAATGGATCAAGGAGATTAGGGAAAAATGCACTCAATATGTCAAGCTGATGACAGAGTATGACATGCCCATAGTGCAGATGGATCCAGAGAAAATAAAACCTTACTTTTAGAAGAATATGGAGGATGGGATGTCTGGTGAAATAATAGTGGGGTTCATGAGTTTTGCTACCCATGCCTTTGACCAATCAGAGTTGTTCAGAGATTAGGGCATAAAGTTTGATGAGGATTGGAAGAAGCTTGAAGATAATGCAAAAGAATGGAGCTACCAAATGTTGCGGTATGAGATCATTGAGGTAGACAAGCTCCAGCCAGTCATTCAAAATTTTATGGGGTATACAACATCGAAGAAGCAAGAGGACAACCCTGTTAACAATGAAGAGCCCCCATAAGAGTAGCTACAACAAAAGACAAAATGCTACAGTGCCATCACTAGAGGACGAAATAGGGAAGGAGACAAGAATGTAATTTTAAATTGTAATATATTGGGGGGGTTGGTGAAACCCTATTTTGTAATGAATCTTGGCCACACAATGAGAATTAATCTTGGCTATTCATTTAACTTTTTGGGCACTATAAATAGGGGTCTCCTCTCATTTGCAAAGGGATTTGAGTTGTTGTAAGGACATGCTGCTGAAATTTCTAATGAAAATACATTGACTTGGTGCATTTTCTGATTTCTTCACATGTTTCATGGTTGAATCTCCATTGTTAGGTACTTTACTTAGATTTATATTGCTATTCTAGTTAGCTGTATACTTGCTTTGATAGATTTTATAAATGTTGTTTCGTGGTTGTGAAAATTCCTGCTGTGTAGATGCCTTCTTAGTCCATACTTTTCACTGTTTGCTACTGGTAGATAGCTGTGTAAAGTTAGTCTGGGCTTAAATTCAAAGTTGCTCCACACTCTTATCTTTGTTCATGCATGCATATGGTGAATGAAAGGTGAAATATTTGTAGACCTTAGAAGATAGCACAAATTTCATGAGACTGTGAGATTTTTGGTTAAGTGAAATCTATTTTTAAGGAAGCTGTCCATTGCAGGAACTCCATGATTACTGTTCACAGTTAGTTGTAGGTATAGGAACCCTCCATCTTCCTTACTCTTTTCCTTTTTTTTAGAAATATCCTTTTCCAAGGTTCATTGCACATTGTAAAGCCAAATTTGAAGAAAATATCAAATTTTTGAACCCCTGTTCGAACCTACAACAAAGGGAAACTCGACCTCCATCTGAGAAACTTCATATTTGAAGATTTACCTCACATCCAGTTATGTAAGTACACCTTGTGATTCCAGCAAATCACATAAATCAACTGAGATATTCCAAGCGCTGTCAAGACCTAACATTAGAGACCTTGGGATAGTGTTCTACAATCTAATTGTGGAAGATTGTCTTTCAAGAGAGGTAGTGCACCTACGCACTACTTGTGTTGAGAAGTGCATAAAAAATACATCAACACATGTAGACATTAATTGATATCAGAGCTTTATGGATAGCTACCTATCTTAGTATCTTTTGTAGCTAGTTTTGTAAGTTTGGCTGAACAAGACTGTATGCTGCACCATTTAAGGGTGCATATAGAACCTACTTGGTTTCCATAAATGAAACCCTCTCTTTAAAATATTGCATCATTTTATATGTAGCTTTGAAGCAATTTGGTGAAGTATAAAGCGACTTGCTCTATTTTAATTAATTCTTTGGGGCATCCATGGAGAATAACTAGGAGAATCTTTTATTTTTCAGTATTTTTTATACTTTGTTTTAGAATAGATGTTTAATATTTGAAAATGTTCCAAAAAATATAAATGAATGGAAATAATTTTGTTGAATGCTTAAAGCTAAATCTACTTAAGTGATAGCAAGGAATTTATGATGTTTCATGAAATATTATGTCAAATTTTTTGGTTTCATGATGTTCAAATTTATCATTTTAATTCATAATGTTTTATCTAAAATGTTCAAAGAACAACTGTAGTCCCCTTGAGATTAACAACAAATATCACATCATTACCCGAGAGTGACCATATTGCAACCATGACCTAGTTATAATAGACTTGGGATTGAACGAAAGCCAGTCTTTGTCCTGTGAATGCAGAATTTCCCCTTAGGTTGTCTTTGTTCCATATCTTTCAAGAAGGATAGGCTCTTCTTAGTCTTGTCTATGGAGATTTTATTCAACCTGTTTATTGCAAGTAAAACCGTCATCAACAATACCCAGTTCACCAAATGAAGGAGAAGGCCTCCTTATGTAAATTGAGAACCAATGTTGCATGCTTGCCTTCACATAAAAGGATTAGGATGTTGGGAAGAAGGATTGGGAGGCACACCTTGCAAAATTGAAGGTATCTTACAAAAGTATTTTTCCTTCTTCTAGTTGATTATGTATATTTTTGTTTTAGTTATGTAGTTTTAGATTTCTTTTTACATATGCAAATGTATTAGAGAATATTGCAATACATTTTTTATCTTTTTTGTTGGATAACATTGTAAGGGGGAGCTATTCTCATGGATATATATACCTACATAGGAGGAGAAATGTTGAGATAGTTTTAAAATATTGATATTGAAATCCCTTTTCCATTGATGTCAAAGGGGGAGTAGTTTGAGAGTTTTTGAAGGATGTGTTGCCATCAATGACAAAGGGGGAGATTGTTGGAAGTTTGGTTTATCATTGAGAATATTGGCGGATGTATGGAAGATGATGTTACTATGGTATTGTAATTGATGTCAACATTCATGTATAACTAATGTTTGATAAGCATGATTGAATATGGTCTTTTTAGTGATCCCAAATCATTGTACAATTGAAGAAGTGTTGTTCTAGAGCAGATAAAATGTGTTGGCTAAATTTCCTAAGTTTGAAACACAATTTTTATTGTTTAGAGAACCTAGTTTGTGGTCTACATTGCTCCACCATGAAGAATATGGTTATGCAGTTCTAGGGTAATTTTGGTGTATGTTGGAGGAATCTAAATCCAAAGTTTCAATCCTTGAATTTATTTGTAGTTGAATTTAGTGTTGAAAGTGTATCACTTAGATATGGAAGAGTTACAGTGATAAAGTACTTGATTGGAATGCTCCAAGCTTGACCACAGATGATTGTTATGCTATGTGGTTTTGAGGATGTATTTATAGGTGTCAAAATTTTGTATGCTCCAAGTGGCAAGTATTTTGGTGGTTAGTGTGTCAAGTTGTGAATGAATAGTTGGTTCATTCTATTGTTGCTTCACTAGTGGTGTTGACCTAAAGAGTTTGAGGTCATACAAAATTAAAAGATGCATGGATTGGACTTATGAGAGTAATTATAGGCCATGTCGACCTACTTTGATTATGTATATGTTTTGGTTTGTGTGTGTTGGTGTTTTGAGCTGACAAGTTACAAGGATACATTGTACAAAAATTTGGTTGGCCCAATTTATGATTTTGTTAGATGTGTTATATATACTATTGAAATGCATAAGACAACTGAGAGGGGGGGTTAATCAGTTTTCACCAATCACATCCACAAATCTCAAACAATTATTAACTCCACGTCCACTTTAATCTATTATTAAGTATGAGCATGAATTGCAAATAATAGAAAGTAATATCAACATAAGAAACACCAGATTTATGTGGAAAAATTGATAAGGGAAAAACCATGGTGAGGATTAACTCACAATATAGAGTAATTACAAAACCATTTACAAAGAGGCTCACTACCAAAGGGCTCACTACCCAAAATAGGACTCATTGTCCATATAAGACTCAATGTTCAACATGGAGGCTCACTACCTACAAATATAGAAAGATAGAAAGAAGAATATTAGAAAAAGAACACTCTCTCAATGCAATAGAAGATCCACCGCAACAACTTCCACACATCTGCAACCTTGATCAAAGAATTGCAGACACCATCAACTCACAACTTTCAGGAGTCTAACACATTAAATTTCTTATTGCCTCAATTCAATTTTACACTATCTTCACATCTATCTTGCTTCTCACACTTGTGGCTTACAAAGCTTAACATATTGAATTGTATTTATATCATCTTCATCCTTAGAAACTTTCTCCAAGGTTGGCTACACACACTTCATTTTACAAATTCAAATTAGGTTAGCAACTCAACACTCCCACGGTGGATAAGAATGAGACTGGACCAAACCAACACTTAACCAAGACCCAAAAAAACATCTCAGATCAATCGCATTCTTCCTTAATTGATACTTATCCTTTGCGTGATGTGTAAACACTAGGTTGGCCAAACCTAATGAAGACACTAGTAAACTTTGAAGTACATGCTTTCGCAACAAGAAGATAACATGAAAACCATAAAAAAACACTTCACCATACATTGGAACACATATCATATGCCTTTAGATTCATTTGCAGCTACTATAACAACCTTCATACACATAAAACTTCCCATTAGTCCATCCAGACTATACAAACACACACAGTAACTCAAAAACTAGTCTTCTAGAGCACCAAACCAAAAATTCATTTGATATAATATAAATAAAACCATTACAAGCCTTCCTCTAGATCTGAAAGAGCTAAAAAAAACCACTGGAGGACTGCATAGTAGATAGATTTCTTCCAATCCACATAAAAACAACTCTGTCAGACCAGTTCACAAACTGGTGAACTCAACTTTCACTCTTCATCAAAATAGAAGCTATAATGTAGGATATATCACCCAAGAATGATCTTAAACAACACTTTAGATTCACACAAGTATAGGATCAACACAGAAGAAATGTAGAGCACATACCAGAGCACATTTTGAACACACACAAAATTATGA
Source organism: Sequoia sempervirens (assembly GCA_007258455.2). NCBI lineage: Eukaryota > Viridiplantae > Streptophyta > Pinopsida > Cupressales > Cupressaceae > Sequoia > Sequoia sempervirens. The sequence continues at coordinate 575,115,277 of VDFB02000015.1, read as the reverse complement.
CTTCACTATTTACTAATTTTCTCAAAAGCACTTGGTAACTCATCATATCAACACACTTGCAACACCATAAAGACAACTCCTTGTACTCACAACATCTCAACAATATCTCAACTATACATGCACCACTTGTAACCACTTGATTTCTTTCTCTACAACAACCTATAGTGTGTTGACATCAATGAAAACATTAATGACAACACCACCATACTCATTCATTCTTGCAACAATATCCTCCTTTGTCATTTATGGCAAACATGACTATCTCTCCCCCTTTGACATCAATGGAAAAGAAAAAAAGGTTTTTTACATAATTCTGATCACTCCCCCTTAGGAGTGAACCCTCACATTTCATTATGCAACAATGATACTTCCTACTCCCCTTGAGGAGTAGACCCCAACCATCAGTCTAGGAAAATGATGAATTTGTAGATCCATTGGATTGATGCACCTCCATGTGCACCTAGTTCAAAGAAGGAGGGGCATCAACCCCCAACTTCTGATACTCAAAAGCATCCTTCATAAGAAGCTTACTAAATATATCAGTAATCTGATCCTTTGTAGGCACATATTCCAACTTGAATTCATTCTCCAATAACTTCTCTCTTGGAAAATGATATCTGATAGATATATGCTTTGTCCTTCAATGCATTACCAAATTCTTTGAAATATTTATTTCAATTGTATTATCACAAAAGATAGGGATAGGCTCATCACACATCACTCCTATATTCTTCAATGTTTGCTTCATCCATAATACCTGTGTGCGACAAGATGTTGTTGCAATGTACATAACTTCTATAGTGGATAAAGAAACCGAATCTTGTTTCTTCCTTAGCCATGAAACCAACCTACATTCAATAAATAATGCACCACCACTTGTACTCTTTCGGTCATCTACACAACCAACCCAATCTGCATCAGTGTAAGCAGTCAAAGTGAAATCAATATCTTTAGGATACCACAAGCCATAATCCAGAGTGCCTTTTAGATATTTGAATATCCTTTTCATAGTTGTAACATGTGTTTCTTTAGGTTATGCTTGAAATCTGGCAACCAAACATATTACATGCGTGATATCTGGTTTAGATATAATAGTCCACCAATCATAGATCTATACACGCTCTAATTAACTTTAGGAGATTCATCATCCTTACTTAGTTTGCATCCAGTCACCATAGGGGTACTGATTGGTTTGGAGTCATCCATTCCAAACTTCTGTAACAATTATTTAACATACTTTGATTGTGAAATGAATATGCCTCTATCAGTTTGATTCACTTGAAGTCCAAGGAATAAATTCAACTCACCAATCATAGACATTTCAAACTCTTTTTGCATCTCCTCTGAAATTTCTTGCACATACCCTCATTTCCTCCAAATATAATATCATCAACATACACAACCACTCTCAAAATTTTGTTTCCTTCAACCTTGAAATAGAGATTACTATCTGTGAAGCCTTTGTTGAACCTTTGTTGTATCAAATACCTATCCAACCTTGCACACCATGCTTTGGGATCCTATTTAAGTCCATAGAATGCCTTTTTCAACTTACAGACGATGTCCAGTTGGTTTGATAATTGAAATCCATCCAATTTTTCTTTTTTACACCTCTTCTTCTAATTCTCCATTTAGGAAAGCAAACTTAACATCCATCTAGTATACCTTGAAATCTTTGTGAGCAAAGAATGCCAAAAACATTCGAATAGCCTCCATTCTTGCCACCGGGGAAAATGTCTCTTCAAAGTATATTCCTTCAACCTGTGAATAACCTTTGCACACAAGCCTTGCTTTATTTATTACTACTTCACCATTCTCATTCAACTTATTCCTGAATACCCACTTTGTATCAATTACATTCTTGTTTACCAGTCTAGGAACCAATTCCCATCCCTGATTTTTATATATCTACTATAATTCCTCTTTCATTGCTCTAACCCAATTTTCATATTTGCATGCTTCACACACTATTTTAGGTTATATCTTGAAAAGTAAACATAAATTTACCTTAGTTTCTACCACTTTTCTTCTTGTCTTTACACCTTCACTTTTGTCTCCAATTATTTGTTCTTTCAGATGATTTTTCTGTACATATTTTGGAGTCTTAGGAGTAGGTTCTAGAGCTTCTTCTTCTTCAATATGTTCTTCATATTCTTTCTTATTATCCTCTTGTACTTATCCACAGATAGGTTCATCTGGTTCAACTTAACTTATTTCAACTAGTTTGTGCATATATTCATCAACTTTTACATTTGCACTTTCAACAATCTTTCTCAATATTTTATTGAAGCACCTATTAGCTTTGCTATTGGTTGAATATCCAAGAAAAATAACTTCATCACATCTAGCATCAAACTTTCCTAGGTTCTCATCATCTCTTTTAATGTAACATTTGCTTCCAAACACCTTAAAGTACTTAATAAGAGGAATTTTTCCATGCCATAGTTCATAAGGAGTATTTGTGCTGTTACCTTTGATCTGAACTCTGTTAAGAATATAAAAAATAGTGTGAATTTCTTCTCTCTAGTATACTTTAGGTACATTTGCTTCTTTCATCATAGTCCTTGCAGCCTCTTGAGCAGTTTGGTTCTTCCTCTCAACAACTCCATTCTATTGAGGAGTTCTAGGAGTAGAAAAATGCTTCTTTATACCATGCTCTTCACAAAACATATTAAACTCATTGGAGGTGAATTCTCCACCTTTGTCAGACCTTAAACACTTGTTTTTTAGGTTCACTTCAATCTCTACCATAGCCTTGAACACTTTGAATCTGTCTAGAGCTTGAGCTTTCTCCCTACGAAAATTAACCCATGTCATTCTAGAATAGTCATCAATTAGAAGCATAAAATACCCATCGCCATTAAGACTTCCTTTTATTGTGGGACCATAGAGCTCTGTATGAATCAATTCCAACATTCTGGTAGTTGATTCTTCTTTTCCTTTAAAGTTGCATCTTGTTTGTTTTCCCATCTGACAACTTTTGCAAATAGTATTGGTAGGCTTTGTGATTTTAGGAAAATCCTTGACAACTTCTATTGAACTAGTCCTGATTAGATTGCCAACTTTCATTAAATTGTGACACAAAACACTGACCATCAACACCCTTAAATTGATAAATGTTTCCATATGTTCTTCCTACAGCTACCACAGTTCTGGACCCTTTTATGATCTCACAAGTATTATCCTAAAAAACATGCTTAAATCCTTTGCTACACATTTTTCCAACACTCAAGAGATTATTCCTTAAGCCCTTAACATAATAGACATCATCTATACAATGTTTTCCATCAAAATTAATTGTTCCTTTTCCAACAATTTTTGCATCAGAATCATCTCCAAACATGAATAATCCACCATCATACTTTTCAAGTTTAGTGAACTTACTTTTGTCTCTAGTCATGTGATTAGAGCAACCATTATTAATTACCCAATATTCTTCGTCTTGTATAGCATGAAAGGAAGTAACTAGAGTACCTTCCATCTCTTCCTTCTTGTTTTCCGGACCACATTCCCTTGCACATTTTCCATGGTTAGCAAACACTAATTATTCTCTAAAGCTAGAAACAAGCATTCATCATTATCACTCTCAAAATCAGATTCATCATCAAAAATTCTAGTATCTTCTCTAACATAATATAATTTCTTGAACTTTTTATCCTTTTTGTCTTTATTGTCTCTTCTCTTCTTATGTATGGCTCTATTTGGACATCTTGGAGCATATTGATCAATATTTCCACAAATAAAACATTTAAAAGGTAACATACCTTTGTACTTACTGGTACCTTTCTTCAACTTCCTTGTAAAATTCGCTTCCAACTCCTCTGAGCTATCACCATCCAGATCATCTTTTGTCTTTGTAGCTTTGAAGGTTGTTTATGTTTTCTCCTTTTATTTTCCAAATTTCCTCATTTCAAATGTAGTCAAGGTGCCAAATAGATGTTCTTTAGTTAATTTATTTGGATCATAAACTTTCTCAATGGCTAAGACCTTATCACTAAAACTCTCTGGTAGGGTCATTAGAATCTTCTCCATTAATCTTCATCTGTCAGAGTACCACCTTGATTTTTGAATTCATTTACTGCAATGTCAACCCTTTGAAAATAGCTTGCATTGTCTTCACCTTCTTCCATTTTCAAGTTCTCATATTTGTGCTTGGCTTTTAGCTTCTTTGATAATTTGACTCTATCATTTCCTTCATAAATATCTTTCAACTTTTCCCAAACTTCATAAGCAGTGCCCAATGAAATAACTTTTTTAAGCTCAATCTTAGATAGAGCACTGTAGATTGCATACCTTTCCTTTTCATTTTATTCATAGGAAAAAATATCATTTGCAGAAGGAGGACCACTTGTCGGTTCAACATATTTTGTCTCAACAACTTTCCAAGTCTTGTAACCAAGAGAGATTAGGTAACCTATCATCTGCACTTTCTAGAAACTGTATTTAGATCCATCAAACATAGGGATTGTCAATTTGTGCACCATCAAATCTACCTCAAGTGGTTAAGCTCTTCTCTGAGGAACCAAAAGCTTTGATACCAATTATTGAAATGCACAAGAAAATTGACAGGGGGGGTGAATCAGTTGTCACCAATCACATCCACAAATCTTAAACAATTATTAACTCCACATCCACTTTAATCTGTTATTAAGTATGAGCATGAAGTGAAAATAATAGAAAGAAATATAGCCAAAAGAAACACCAGATTTACATGGAAAAACAAATAAGGAAAAAACCAAAGTGAGGATTAACTCTCAATATAGAGTAATTGCAAAATTGTTTACAAAGAGGCTCATTGCCAAAGGGCTCACTGCCCAAAATAGGACTCACTGTCTAGATATGACTCACTATCCAATAGGGAGGTTCACTGCCTACAGATACAAAAGTATAGAAATAACAATGTTACATAGAGAAAAATCTCTCAATGTAACAAAAGATCCACCACAACAACTTCCACACATCTGTAGCCTTGATCAAAGAATTGTAGACACCATCAGCTCACTATTTTTAGGAGTCTAACACATTAAAGTTCTTGCTACCTTAATTCACTTTCACACTATCTTCACATTTATCTTGCTTCTCACACTTGTGACATACAAAACTTAACATCTTGACTTGTATTTATATCATCTTCATCCTTAGAAACTTTCTCCAAGGTCGGCTACACACACTTCATTTTACAAATTCAAATTAGGTCAATAACTCAATATTCCCGTGGTGGATAAGAATGAGAGTAGACTAAACCAACACTTACTTAAGACCCAAAACAACATCTCAGATCAATCACACGATTCCGTAATTGATACTTATCCTTCACATGATGTGTAAACAACAGGTTAGCCAATCCTAATGAAAACACTAATGAACTTTGAAGTACACGCTTCCGCAACAAGAAGATAACATGTAGACCAAAAAACATGCTTCACCATACACTAGAACACATCTCAGATTCCTTTAGATTCATCTGTGGCTATTACAACAACCTTCATACACAAAACACTTCCCATCAGTCCATCCAGACTATATAGACACACACAGTAACTCAAAAACTAGTCTTCTGGAGTACCAAACCATGAATGCCTTTGAAAGAATACATATAACATCATCACAAGCTTTCCTCCAAATTCGTAAGACCTCAAACAAACTAGCAAAGGACTATGAAGCATATACATTTCTCCCAGTCCACAGACAAACAACTCTTCTAGACTAGTTCACAAACCGGTGAACTCAACTTTCACTCTCCATCAAACTAGAAGCTATAATCTAGGATATATCACCCATGAATTCCCTTAAACATCACTTCAGATCCACACAAGCATAGGATCAACATAGAAGAAATGCGAAGCACATTCTGAACACACACTCAATTCTAACTTCACTATTTATTAATTTTTTCAAAAGCACTTGGTAACTCATCATATTAGCACACTTGCAACACCATAATGATAGCTCCATGTACTCACAAAATATCAACAGTATCTCAAATATAATTGTAGCACCTGCAACCACTTGATTCCTTTCGCTGCAACAACCTATACTGTGTTGACATCAATGAAAACATTAATGAAAACACCACCATACTCATTCATACTTACAACATATACAAGGTTAATTCCTTTTGTGAAGGTGTGATATGGGATGTGTGAAACTAAATAATTAAGTGTGTGTGAGATCTGGTGTAGAGAGGTGCAAAGTGTAATTGTGGTGAAGTATGAAGTGTGTTAAGTTAAATTTTTTTGAGCTTCAATGAAACCGTATCTTCAACATAAGTGAGATGCATTGTTAGTAGTTCATTTTGGTAGTGAGTCATCCTCTTTTTCTGAAACCCATCTTTTGAGTACTAGGGATTACATGATTTATGTCATGATTTGCATAAATAATTTTGATTTTGACTATTTTGATATCATGGATTCTAGCTTTGACATACTGATGTTATCATAGAAATAATACACTTCTACATGTAGATCTTTATTGATATGGGTTTTGTGATGCTAAGCAGTTAATTGAACTAATTTGATGATTTTGTTATTATTATCCTATGAGCATATGATAATGTGATTAGACGGATTTATGGATATCAAATGTAGTGCAATTATGATTTATCTTGTTGGAATTGATTTTGTTAATAATATGATAATTATGCCATGAGGTGAACAAATGGGATGATCTACTTAGTTCTTTAAAATGCTTCTACATAGATATCATGTTGCAATATCATGCTTTATTTTATTATGATGTTGGATTAACATATGTAGTTGAGTGCATAGGTTAGCCATGACCAGTGGACTTGGGGTACACCAAGGTGAAATTTGTCGTGGTGGTTCGTGATGTGTTCACTAGTAGAATTTGACAAATAAATGAATAGGTAACTAAATTTTTTGGTCACAACAACTAAGAATGACGAAATTCTACTCATTTTTTGCAACTCATCTATAAATGAGTAAGTAAATGACTAATTTGGTAGTTTACTAAAAAATATTTAGTCACAGAAATAAAAAAATGACTAAATAGTTAGTTGTCAAATCCAAAGTAGACAATTTTTTTTTTAAAAAAATCATCCAATTATTGGCATGATGTATTCATGCATGCGATGTATTGGCACAATTATTTACATTCATTATAGATTCATTTGTCTCGTTCATTGAAGATTCATTCGTCTCACTTGACCTCGCTTGATTCATTAGCTTGGCATGAGGCATTTTGATCAGTTATAGTAGCTACTTGTATGGGCGATAATGATTCAGAGAGGACCTGGAGACTTTTGAAAAGGTGGGCAAGGGAAAGGAATTTAGAGTTTGCTGCAACAAATTTTAATTTTCTGAGGCCCTCTGTAGCGAAATTGGATTTGGGGATTCCCTTTGCAATGAATTCAGAGGCAATTTGAAACCCTCTTACATTAAAAACAAATTTGAAATGCTCATTACAATCTACTACTCTTAATAATGTTCTACTGATCTTAATAATGTTCTTTTACAATCTTTCCACTGTTCTACTTCATAATGTGTTTGAGCTAAATATAATAAAATTTGGGTGTCAGTGCCAAAATAGAATTTCCTCAAACAATTTTGATACATTTTCACTGCAAGTGGAAACTGCCCTTGTGCAAATAAACATGTCCTAGATTTACCCACACATCAGAGATCTGAACAAAGATGTTTCCTAGAGTAGTTTCTTGTACCTGTGTAAATATTTCCTTTGCAATATCAAATTGACCCAGGCTTTCAACTAGCACAATGGCTGCTCCATTTGCAACATAAAAATTTTCACTACAAGCGCAAACTGTCCTTGTGCAAAGTAAACATGTGCTAGATTTACCCACACATCAAGCATCTAAACAAAGATGTTTCTTACAACAACTTCTTGTACCTATGTCAAAATTTCCTTTGTAATATCAAATTGACCCCTTTCAACTAGCACAATGGCTGCCCCATTTGCAACATAAACATTTCCTGGTCTCTATGCCAACACTTAAGTGGCCCCTTTTATGACATTAAGATTCTCTTGAGTTATTATTATACTCCTATTTTCCAAGAGAAAAATCCCCAAGTCCCATGGGAAGTGAATCATGAGCATTTGAGTTTCAACTTGGTTTCATTTCGAAAAGGGGACATTACATTGGACAGGATTTGTTTAACAAAAAAAATAATTTAATCCACCTATTTGGGACTATAAGATAAAAATAGATGAATTAATCCATTTTCAATTATAGGTTCTTTTAATCTAGAATCTGATAGAAAGATAAGGCATAATACATTGAAGGACACAAAATATTTTTAAAAATAAAGAATAAAATAGGTTGCCCATAAAAAAGCAAGAAAGAGGAAAAATGAAAAGATAACATATAGATGATTCATTTGAGGTTTTTGATAAGATATCATTTAACTATGTCAAATGGATTTGGAAGGGACAAAACATATTTGATTGACTAAAATTTTGAGGTAGCTTATCCATCGTCATCATATGCATCATCTTCTCTTGGAATCTATATCTACAACGCACCAAGCCTAGAATTGATTGGGGATGCACTTAAGGTGGATAAAAACTCATCAAATGCTTTATGTATGCTTGTCAACATGGAATTGAAAACAAATGACTAGCTTAAATCAAACTAAATAATTAAAGTAGCACAACAAATTATCTTGGTTGATGAAGCAAAACAAAAAGTTGATGAAGAACAAAGGATTTAGATGGAAAGGGGAAAGAAAGAGGAAGAACTTTGGCAGGTGATGCAACAAGAGGAGCAATTTGAATGTGTAAAGGAATTATGGAAGAGTAAGCACAAGGATAGGGATGATGACGATGATGACTCTGGTTAGTTTGAGAAGAAACAAAAGAAGAAAAAGAAAAAAAAGAAGAAGGATAAGGACCACAAGGCTTATGATTCATATATGGAGGAACCTGAAGTTGCCATGGAAGATGAGGAAAATTATATGAGTGATAAGGCACAAGATGATGTAGAAAATTCCTAAGATCTTCTTGTAGCTATAGGTCTAGAAGACATTGATGATGGTGAGACAAATTCTCTAGTTTCAACAAAATCACGAAGGAGACATGCATACTCTAATTTTGTGGATGATGAACCATTGAAGAAACAAATTTTGAGAGAAGATGATCCATATGATGATGATTTCTAGGATTCTTGAGCTTTAACCAAACCTATCTCCTATTTTCCAAGAGAAAAATCCCCAACGCCCATGGGAAATGAATGATGAACATTTTAGTTTCAACAAATTCCAAGAGAAGATGATGCATACAATGACAATGGATAGGCTACCTCAAAATTTTAGTCAATCAAATATGCTTTGTCCCTCCCAAATCCATTTGACATAGTTAAATGAGATCTTATCAAAAATTTCAAATGAATCATTTGTATGCTATCTTTTCATTTTTCCTCTTTCTTGTTTTTTATGGGAAACATATTTTAGTCTGTTGAAACTCAAATTCTCATCATTCATTTCCCATTGGCATTGGGGATTTTTGTTTTGGAAAATAGGAGCTAGGTTTCGTTAAAGCTAAAGATTCCTAGACATCGTCATGATATGGATCATCTTCTCTCAAACTCTATTTCTGCAATGGTTCATCATCTTCAGAATTAGAGTATGCATGTCTCCTTCGTGATTTTATTGAAATTGGAGAATTTGTCTCTCCATCATTAGAGTCTTCTAGACCTTCATCTGCAAGAAGATCTTGGGAATTTTTTGTATCATTTTGTGCCTTATCGTACATATAATTTGTCTCATCTTCCATGGCAACATTAGGTTCCTCCATCTAAGAATCATAATTCTTGTGGTCCTTATCCTTCTTTTTCTTCTGTTCCTTCTTCTGTTTCTTCTCAGATTGAGTAACCTCGTCATCATTAGATCATCCTTGTCCTTATTCTTAAACTTCCATAATTCCTTCACATGTTCAAATTTCTCCTCTTGTTGCATCACCTGCTGAAGTTATTCCTCTTTCTTTCTCCTTTCCAACTATATCCTTTGTTCTTCATCAAATTTTCGTTTTGCTTCATTAGCTAAGACAAGTTGGCGTGCTACTTTAATTGTTTCTTTTTCTTTAAGCCAGTCATCTATTTTCAGTTCCATGTTGCCAAGCATACATAAAGCATTTGATGAGTTTTTATCCACCTTAAGTGCATCCCCAATCAATTCTAGGCTTAGTTGGATCTCATTTTGAGCCTAAGCCATGGCTAGAATATGTAGATATGCATCCACATAACCAAGAAACTTGAACAATTTTGGCCTATATAGAAGATTTTCTTTTTCAGTATCATGTAGTTGCTCAAACAACCTAGCAAGATTAAATAATGTTGTGACTTCATCACATGGTAACTCAAGTGAAACAACACCTTCTTCTAGTCGATGGAAGAATTCCATATCCTTAAAGCACACAAAAAAAATTGTACAATTGGCACTAGGGATTTTATTTTTGAATTCAACCTAAATTCCATTTCCTAATGCCTCCATAAAATTTTGTTGATCCAACTCTAGTTCATCACGCTCAAAATGAAGAACCCCAATGTTCTTTAACAATTGAATGGGTACTTCTTCTCTGCTCTTCTTCATAAGAGACTTTTCTATTTTAAGAGAATCTAAGGCTGCACTAGGGTCTGTCGATATTAATAACTCACCCATCTTGGTAAGTGCATGGGCATCACATGGATCTATGTGAGTTTCCTTTCTTAAAATTCCAAAGCCTTCTTTGCCTACCCTTGCTAAGCATATATATGGCCTACAAATTTTAAGCTCTCACACTTCTCAGGGTGGACCTCCAGAACCTTTTCAAAATTTGAGAGAGAACTCTTAAGATCTCCTAGCTTCAATTAAACCTATCCACAAAATCCTATGGCCTTTGGATTTCCTTGACTAATACCATGTAGTAGCAACTAGTGGTGTCACAATCACCTTACTATGATAATATCGTGCAAGATTATAATATGAATTAGATTTCATGAGAGGGTGTTCAGTTGAAACAAGAGTTGTCTCAATTAACTGTTTCACAAGAAAATGCTGCCCTGTGAAGAAAAAATGGTTTTCTAAATGATTTAATGTCATTGCATAGTACAGGTATAATTCAAAGGCTCTACACATATTTTCCATTCCTTCATGAACACTACCTTTTTCACTAAGTTTGAGAATCCTAAAATTAAGAAATGCACAAAACTAACCATAGATATTTTTCCCCATCTCAAACAACAAAATTGCCAAAAAAGTATGTTTAAAACCTAAAAAAATGCAAATAAAATCACGTTGATTTTCACACCAAAAAAACCATGAGACCATAGCTTGTTGATTTTTTTTTTAAGCAAAGGAAAGAAGTCTATATAATATATTAATAATATTTAAGAAATATTATATAATGTCTGGAAGCTAAAAGAAAAATTATCCAAAACGAGTGCAGATGACATGAGCACTCAATGAAGACCCATATACCCAATGATAAGATAAGCTAAAATTTTAGAGATACCTTATAGAGTACTACTAATTAATAGACCCTCACAACCATATATTGTAAACCCTAACGTAGAGACCCATAGAAATATATCATATTAAACCTAATAGTGACTTTACTCAAAATAACAAACTAGAGAGAGATAGATTTGACACCACCCCTGAGAGAAAAATTATCCAAATTCTCATCTTGTTCACCCTAAGAAGCCACATTCTTTTGCTTGATTGCTTCACCCTAAGATGGGAGTGTAACATTTATATCTAGAATTGGAGGACCCCTACGTATGAATGGCACCACAGATACTTGCAGACCATGAACAGAGTTATATTTCTTCAAGAAATATATAGCATGATATTTTCTCTTTACCAAATCAATATCCTCCTTAGTGAATTCAAAACAAAACTTATTGAGAGATTGGTAAAGGAAAGAAGATCAATCATACAAGTTTGAAAGAAGAATTCCTTGAAAGACTTTGGTGAACCGTTTCTTATGATAGATAAGATACCTGGGAAATAGACCACCCACTAGTCCATCACCTTTTGTGAACTCATATTTCTGGATGCTCTTTAATAGGGCATCATCCTCCAAATAAGCTCTAACAACCACCTTGTTCACTATCGTATGCAAAACATTATAATTCTGAACCAAATCCAAAATGTTAGACAAAAAAACCGAGAGAAGATTAGCTAGAAATATAATCCTTTGCAGCTCTGTATGAAGGATATCCTCGCCGATAATTGTTTTGATGTAGTTCTCCACCGACTTGCAGTTTACTTTAAAGACCTGCTTTATCTCTTCCCTGTCGATGCAAGAAGAAAATAGAAACTCCCATGGTTTAACCGACACTGACACCTTGTAGTTTCTAGCTTTGAATTCCAAAAGCTCCACGAGACCTGCAGGCAAACACCTAGAAAAAACCTTATGCAACACAATCACTTGATGGTTTGAAATGTGAAAATAGAACAAAGAATCAGTATTAAAGAATTTTGTAATCCAAATCCCCAAGAAAACTTCTTGGAGATGGAAATCTTTAATGAAGACACACTCAAAAACGCTGTGAATGTCACTTCGACAAACAATTTTCAGATTCCCATTATGCTTCATTTGCCATCTCTCAGCTTAAACATGTATTGTAATGACAACACTACTTGGCTTTGTACATTAGCTCTGCTCACAAAAAACTCAACAAAATATGTCAAAATGATTAGGAAAAAAGGCCTCAAATAACCCCTGCACTGGCAATACCAAATTTTGCTGGCTATGATGAAAATGGCATAGTGAACATCTCCAAATATGGCAGTAACTAAACAATGTGACTTGATGACAAAAAACCAAGCATAAAGTCCCTTAAAAAATCCTCTTAAACTATCCTTTTTATTTGCGCCTTAATGGATTCCAAGCATGATGGACACTTGCTAATGCCAACAAAGATGAAAAATAACTTTTTGTACCAGTAGACACAAGCAACTAATAGTAAAATCACATCAAAATCATGATTTTTTAACCCTTAGCTTATGCAATCTTTAAAATTATTTAAGAATTTCTTTATGAAGAATATCTTGCAAATTCAGAAAGGCTTGAATATGATTATCACCATGTGTGAACAATACTTCCTTTTTGTCACATCCCATGTTAGCTAGAAGATTTGCAAGGCAATTTCTTTTCCTGTACGTGTGATAAATTTGATAATTATCAAATTCCTCAAGAAAATTCCATTCCTTCTGCATGAGAGATTTCAAATGCCAATTAACACAATCTCTTGTTTGACATGTATTGATAATCACCATTGAATCATTGAATCTCCTTCTATATGTAAAGCCAAAATTTGGAGTTGTCTAGCAAGGAGCAGCCCATGCAGAAGAGCCATAGCTTGTTGCTTACTATTATGCTTTGATAGATTTTTTCCAAGCATCCATAGCTTGTTTGAAATCATCTATTTTAGGCTTTTAGCCATAAAAACAAGCCAGTGAACTGTTTGATAAAATGCTTTGGTAGACATGTATGAAAAATGTGGTAGCATAGACAAGGCAATGAAATTTGGAAAAAATGCCTCAAAGAAATATGGTCTCATGGTCATGGAATGCAATGATAAGAAAATTGTTATGGATTTTCATGGCATCCATCACCATGAGACCACATTTCTTTGAGGAATTTTTTCAACCAATTCACTGCCTTTTCTATGTTATTGCTTACTATTATGCTTTGATATATTTTTTCCAAGCATCCATAGATTGTTTAAAAGCACTTGTTTTAGGATTTTAGCCATAGCAGCAAGGTAGTGAACTGTATGATAAAATGCTTTGGTAGACAATCTGCATGAAAAATGTGGTAGCATAGATAAGGCAGTGAACTGTTTGAAAAAATGCCTCAAAGAAATGTGGTCTCTTGGAATGCCATGACAAGCAAATGCAATTGGAACCTGCTCCAAGTTATTGGTTATGCAATGTGAAGTAATGCTTTGAGTTTGAAAGATGTGCAATGTGATGTAATCAGCAATGCAGATGATTATGAGAAAATAATTGATACCAATTCATAATATACCCCTATATTCCAACCTAAAATACATAAAAAATACAATCATACACAATATTATCAACAAATAATTGAGACTAGAATTCAAACACCAGATTAAATCTTTTTGTCCATTGATTGATTCAAATATATATTACAATATAACATAAGTCTCCTCATATATGTTTCTAGAAATTCCTATGATGATGATATCAAAATTCAGTCTTGGTTTCTCTTTTATAAGAGAAGCAACAAGCTTTAGATCGTTACAAAGTATGGCATCTTTTCAAAATTCATATCTCTTCATATAAACTAAACTAAACATTAGTTTTTCTTAAAACATAAAACATAGAAAGTAGATAACTAATGAAGTCTGCAACACTCGTGACACCATAGTTTGTTAATCTCCATAAGGCACCTGTGATCATTGAAGATCTATTCAAGGTCCTTTCTCCATATTAGTGTATTTGAATGTGTGATTCTTCCACTGTGACATCCCCAAGGCCTACTATTTGGGGGAGGACCCATATACCTTTGCTCCCACTCATACATTGTATAATCATGTGACCATTTGTATTCTTGAATTTTCAATATATTTGCAAGGTGAATCTTCCATTGACTGTCTAGTATTTCCCTACCATCCATGATAAACTTAGAATATCCAACATCCAACACTGTTATTGCATGCATGATTAAGTCAAACCTATCAAGACTCAACTCACCATCCTTTTTTATGCGAGTGATGCACTATGGACCAATCTGGCCAAATTCACTCTTCCATTCATTGAGGTCCTTCAAGCGGTCATCATCTTTCAATAGTTTTAGAACAAACCATTGATTCAGAGTATGAAATGAATCTATTCTTGTTTTGATCTTTTGATCCTCTCCTTGCATATATTGGAATTCATCTATAACTATTTTGGCCACCTGCTCTATAGGTTTTAATGTTGCAGAAGCCTCAATACTCTATAAGATTTTGCATAAGGTTACCAATGTGTGTGTATGGGCTGCCAGTTCTTAAAAAGGGGGTCCAGTATGGGTAGATTTGTTTTCATCCGATCAATTTCCTATGTCAGTGAGTTGTAGAAATTATACACACTTTCCAACTTATCCATAACTAACTTTATCCTATGCTTGAGGACCTTCTCTAAAACATTGCAGATTTGCTTATTCACTCCTTCCTTACCCTCATTGTTGGATTTCTTTAACTCTTCAATCTCCTGTCTAAGAATGCTCACTTGTTCAGTAGAAGAACTTTCTATATGAACTGATGGAGTAGGAGGATGCTGGTATAACATTATTTACTTGTTCTGTGAGGAGCCTACTCCTTTCAATTTTTCCTTCAACTTCACATTTTCCATGAAAAATATATTAACTTCATCATTTAAAAACTTTTGTTCCTTTTCGTACTCTCCCAATCTAGCTTCCATCTCCTTAATTGTAGCTCAAGTGAACATAGCTAAATCCATTGTCATGGCTATAGCTTCTAGAGGAGATGTATCCTTTAATGTTTTCACCATATATGTCCCTTTCATTTCCTGCACTACATCTAGTAACCTTGGTTTTTATGTACTCTTTTTTTTGGACCAGAATGCCAAGGTTTCAATCTTAGGGTTATACCCTATGCCACTTACCCCTTCATGTGAGTCAAACTCAGCAATCAACATTGGGTTCTCCTGTGTTCTCACTTGATCAAGTAAAAACATTTTCTTTAATTCCATACCAAGGATAATAAGTATATTACTTTTCAAAACCATCTCTTTAGCCTCTTTTGCAACTCTTCGGGTCATGTTCCCTCAACAAATGTTTTTGATTTAGAGTTTTCGGGTTGTGAGCTACTTCCCTTTTCTTTTCTAATGAATCTTCCTCTTCTATCCCTACTATGATTCATGCACCTAAATAAATTTCAAAAACACAAATTAGGAGTATTAACCTTAACAAGGTCAACAATTTTATAGGATTTCCTCTTGACGTATTGGTCCTAACTTAACTCACTATGGTTTCACGCCTTTAACACCTCTCCCTGGCAACAACACCAAAAATGTTTGGGTAAAACTGTGGATTAGAATTACTTCTATATTTGACTTATATTGACCTTTGAAAAGCCTGTGCCAGTTTCCTTAGTTTGTACCTAAATGTGTCAATCTGGGGATCATGGACTTGTGAAAGGTATTATGGCTATTTTCCTAAGGGATGAAGATAGTGACTTAAGTTGGGATGAGATGCAATTATTTAATCTTAAAATCAAATAAAAGGGTTAAGATTAAGGAAAATTCACACTTTATAAATCACACTTCTAAATTAAATCACACTTCACATTCCCTAAATTAAAAGATTGGATTGAAAGTTTTGTTTCCTGTCACACTTGTGCCAGGATCTGTGACAAGAACTATCACAAAATGGTAACAATAATAGTCTAATTACATAAACCATATATATTTCAAAATATGAGAACCAAACAAAATGAGCATTTAGATTCAATCCAAAGTAATTATAACATTATGATAGATTCTACTAAGAAATGGAAATTTAACTATTTGGAAATAATTACACTTAATAAATCTATTCAAATCAAACCACACAAAAATAAACTATTCAAATCAAACCACATAGAATTGAAATAACTTATGCACAAACCAACCAATAATATGGAAGTGATTGGGTAACTGTAGAGTGGTCCCTACCTCCTTGGTTGCCAAGTGATGAATTACAAACACGAACTGTTACTACACACTAATCCTTCGTTAATGAGAATGAACATAGATTCACAAAGTTTAAGTTTCACACAGAGATATATTATGATTATCAAAGTTCGAATATACATGCATATATATATCAATCATCTATAATAATTCTAAGTTTTGAGTTTGTTTGGGCTCTCGGCCACGTGAAACTACTTATTTACAAAATCAATTAAGGCTATGGGCCACTATAATAGAAAAACAAACTTAGAACTATTTATGATCGAAATGAATCGGTTTCCAGTAGATTCTTTCCAACTTTGCTCCACCGATCTTCCATAATCCGCATGCCCCCTAATAGCTTCAAATTTTTCCTAACCATCTCCTGTCATTTCGGTCACAAAATAGTCAAAATTATTATAGTTTTAAGTAATTTTTTAATCTTAATTCACTTTTCATATTCTATTAAATATTAAGGTTCCTTCAACAAATGGTGACATGAAAATAGGTAAATATAAAGGTAAGGAGGAAAAAGTGAGGTACAAATAATGGAATTTCTTATGCTCATCATTCCCCCCAGTTGGGCATTTTGCATGTCCTCATGCAAAGGAGTAGAGGTTACAAACCAAGTGGAGCAGTGCGTTTTTGTAGAGTGCTAGTGATTTTATTGACCCACAGTTGTTGAATTGCCTGTATTTGATGTTTTTTCTCTTGAATAGGCATATAGGAAGTAGTCACTTTATCAAGTTTTGTCCTAAGTTTACCAAGTTCATCTATTTTTGTGAATTCATAATAGAGTGTTCCTTTTTCAACAGATCATGTAGAGTCTAATTTTTTGTTTGTAACTTGGCCACATTGTCCTGTAGATTCTAAAATTCTACCACCTTTATTAGTTGAGATTCTTCCCCTTCAAACTCTTCTTCAGCTTCTTGAATCTTAGTCATGGATGAATGAACACTATCATGCACATTGCCAACCAATTCATCTAATTTGTCTTCCTCATGTGTGGTAAGAATGGGAATTTTGGGTAGTTCATTAACTTCCCCCTGTTTAAGGCCCATCTGTGGTGCATCATGCTCTGATTGTTCAGGTGTTGCTTGTGACCCTTTAACCTATTCTGTTAGAGACTCTTCCTTAGGGATGTTTCCACCAAGGTTATTTTGGACTCTAACATCTCCCTCTGTGTGCACAATAGTGTCATGGGTAACATTTTATACTTCCTTATCCAAACCTTTTTCGGGTGATGGCCTAGGGCAAGGTGTATTTTTAGATTCCTTTAAGATGGAATCCCATACTTGTTCATTTTGATGATTATCAAAGAATGGACTACCAGGAGGGATATTTGACACATAATCTTGATCAATTTTAGGGCTACCAATGTGGGACTTAGCTTTTGATGTTTTGAGTTCAAGGGACCCCTGTTCCTTCACTTTCCACCTTTTTTCCCTACTGTATTCTCTATTGAATTTCCCTTGTTTTCTAGTTACTTCAAATAGGACCTCTACATCTTCAAAACCTACCAAATTACCAATTATTTTGGCTAGGTAATCTAACTTAGTCAGAGTGCCCAATTTCTATTTTCCCTTCTTGTCACAAGGTTGATTAGTGAGCGGTGGCTCTGATGATTTATTTTTCCTATTGAATTGCTTAGTTGGAGGTGAATTGTTTTTCTTGGTTGGTTCCTTTAACTCTATGGTGACTGGCTCCATTGCACTTTGAGTTACCCTAAGGTCAAGGTCTAGGGTTTTCTTAG
Organism: Sequoia sempervirens; assembly: GCA_007258455.2. Taxonomy (NCBI): domain Eukaryota; kingdom Viridiplantae; phylum Streptophyta; class Pinopsida; order Cupressales; family Cupressaceae; genus Sequoia; species Sequoia sempervirens. Next base: position 575,096,884 of record VDFB02000015.1, on the reverse strand, counting down.
ACCATACAAAATACCTAACAAAAGTTCTTTTTTTCTTCTTTTCATAGGGTTTTTTAGAGTGTCCTTCACTTTCACTGAATGATTCATGTTTTTCAGAAGACTCTCCTTTAGAGGAAGACTCTTTATTAGAAGAATTACTTTCGAAGGAATCATTTGTAGAATATTTCTCTTCCTCAAAGGACTATCTCTCCTCATCATCCTTAGAATGGAAAAGTGAGTCCCAATCACTTGGTGGAGATAATAAACTCAATTCTTTTACTACAAAAAGTTTTATTAAACAATGGTGGGAACAATTGGGTTTACCGCTTCTTACAGTTTTAGACATCCTTTGCAGAGAACGAAGTAGAAAGTATGGAATACTAACCAATAATTTCCATTGAAAATGCAACATCAATTTGAAATGCTAGGCAAAGACATACACATACTTTCCCTCACATGCGATATACTGGATGATAAATTTTGCAACATCCTTCCAATAACCAGGTAATGATTTCAATTTGATGCCCTACCCATAAACCATCTCAACAGACTCACCTCTCTGCAAGAATTTCTTTTGAGTTGGTACCAAATCTACAAATTTCTTAGATTTCTTAGGAAAATATTTTTCCCCTGTCAGTGGTAACCCAAAAACCTCAGTAATGGTTTCAACTATGACTGTAATTTCCAGACTTTGAACAATAGCTTTATTTTTGTAGAAGCTCTAAGAAAATTCTAATGCCACTTGTTGATCAAACCATTTTAACCATTTGAAATAAACATCCCAGTTAGCTTGCTTAAACACCTCATATGTTGGAACATATGCCTCAATCTTATAGGCTGAAACCTCTGAGAAAGCATAGTCGCTGTGACATTCCTATTGTTTGGAAGACTGGCAGTTTACCTTATGTTTTGCTCATGTCACCAGGACAATTCTATTGTCTTGCCGAAGGAATCTATCGCTATGATTTATGGCCATCATTGTAACTTCTCATTGCGTGGAGAACTCTGGCCGATAGGCCATTCAATCGGGCGTCGGTGAGACTCATAGTGACTAGGGGCTTGAGAGTGACTTCTACACTCGGGAAGAAGTCCCAGTGACATTGGAAGGTCTTGTCGACAAGGATACACATTGAAGTCATTGCGGTAACCTATGCCAGCTCGGTGAGAAGTCTTACTGAAAGTAACATGTCTTGGCGATAGTGTTGGAGCTTTCGGGGAAACCCTTGGGTGATCGGTAAGAAGTCTTACTGATAGTGATATGTCTCACTGATGGGTATACATTTGGAGACTTTGGTGTAACACATAAGGCTTTGATATGAAGTCTTGGTGAATGTGGAAAGTCTCACTGATAGTGGAACACATCAATGTGACTTAAAGGCTTTAGTATGAAGTCTTGGCGAAAGTAGTAAGTCTGGCCGACATGTTTGAATCGGGGTGACTTGGAACCTACAGGGTGATGTCTTGGTGAAGAGCTTTGGTCTTGCCGATAGGTGAAAGGCTTCAGAGTAACATAAGGTTGTCAGTAGAAAGTCTTGGTGAGATCGACATGTCCTGCCAAAAGGAATAACTCATCATTGTGACTAAAGACTTCGATATGAGTCTCTCCGAATAGCGAATGTCTCACTGAATGGAAACCCTATTGGTGTGACTTGTGAACTTGACATGACGTCTTGGCGAAAGATGAATGTCTTGCCGATTGAGATTTCTTCGGAGTGACTCTTGGCGAACTGAAGTCTTCAGGGTGAAATGTAAATATCACTGTAAAATCTTAGTGATAGAGGGATGTCTTGCCGACAGTAACATGGGAATGACTTATGAGCTTGATGTGATGTCTCATAGAATGGTGATTGTCTCGCCGATGAGAATGCTGAAATTAGTATGACTTTTGGATATCGGTAGAACCTCTTGCTGATAGAGACAACTCTTGGTGACAACATGTAATTGGATCTTGTGGCATCGGGGAGACACTTCTAGTGTCTCACTGACATGTGACACAAGTTTATTGATGTTGACCGAATGAAGGTTTTCTGACATGGTGCGATGTGGACCAATCCGAGATAGCAGAAGTGAACCGTTTGCTGAACTGTTTCTGTGTGGAAGTTGGAAAACTAAAGCACGAGGAAGTGGAAACATTAGAGGATGCTAGGCTAGATGACTAGTGAGTTCTGATCTAACAGTTGGAAAGAATGATTCTATAGATCCTGCAGAGAAAAAATGTATATAGGAATGCATTGGACATTCTCAAGTTGAGAAAAAAAAGAGAAAAAAAAAGAAAAAAAAAAGAGCCGAGAGCCGAGAGCCAGAGAGAGATCGATAGAAAAAGGCCGAGTGGCTGGATGACAAGCCAAAGCCATGAGGCTGAGGTAGAGAGTGAGAGAGGTAGAGTTATGCTGTTGGAATCTCTCCTGGTCATGAATGCCATGTTTGATCTCTCAAGGATAGTATGTTACCAATTGTATCCAGAATGAACAAAGATGAATCTCTGAAGAGGCTATGAGCTTGAATTTGTATTGTAACCATTTATGTTGTTGAATTATACAATGGCTCGATCTTTGGAATGTGGGGTTTTTTATTCGAAAGGATTTTCCCCACGTAAATCTTTGTGTTATGGTTTTCTGTTTCATCTTTCATGTATGTTGGTTCATGTAGTAGAATCTGTTAATGCTTGCTGTTGAATTTACATGTTATTCTCTCAGATGGATCAATGTAGGAAATAAATTGTGTCTATGCCGCATTGGGACATAGTTGTCCGTGTGTTTGAGGTAACCTAATTGAAAATTGAAAGTTACCAAAGGCACTACTGCATGGAGTTTCACTAGATCCATTGCCAAATTTCCTTACAAGTGGTTTCAGAGCTTTCTTTTGGTTGCTGGTTTTAGGTATTTCTCCTGTGAATATTTCTTAGTTTGATTGGCTGGAGGAAATATCGAGGAATGGACTGATGTATTGATCCTTTCATGAGTGGAAGCCTTGTGGTATTCTGAGATAGCATGCAGCTTGAAGGATGGTCAAGACAGAAAAGGGAGTTGATCATGTTGTGATCTGTGTCTCCTGGCTGGTAGAGGTATAAGCTTGGAGTATGATGTGGATGTTCTTTTCTCTGTGGTTGTGTAGCAGTAAAGCTTTCATACTGGTGTTTGTGTGATAGGCTCTTGGGTCATATGGAGAAGCCTAGATTGCTTCTTAGTCATGGAAGAAAGTGCTTATGCTAGGTGGTAGTTCCTGGTGTTGGAAGGCACTATTTCCTATTAACCTCAAATGCTTGAAGGCTATGGAGTTGATCATTAGATTATTTGCAAGCCTTTGAAATAGCCTTTCTCTCCTTCTCAGATGCATGTACATGGTGATGGTTCAAAGTTGGCTTGAAAGGGGCCTGGATTCTCTTGAACTACTATTTTCTTTCTAAGGATGATTTGTACTTGCATGGCTCTGTGGTTTTGCAGGTTTTACATGGTTAAGCAAAACTTGTGATCATGAGTTGCTATTAAGCTATTGTCTAGACACTGACCTTTTGGGGTGTTGCTGGATGAGATAGTTGTAGGTCTACATGCATGCTTGGTGCATGGTTTTGAGGAGGTATGATTCTTTCTCTGCATGGGATTGTTGGTAAGTGTTTTGTCACTCAACATTCTTGTGGTAATGATTGTGGGGTCCTTGATTATGGTGCTCGTTGTGGACATGATTGGAAAATCATATTTGGCATGATTTGATGTTTGAGTCATGTTGTCTACATGGTTATTCTCTTTGATATCTTATTGTTGTATTTTTCAATGTGATAATGGGTTTGCATGTTCGATGTTTGTGATCTATGAGTTATGCGGTTGGTGGATTAGCTACCCATTGGCTGCAGTGAGATAACTTGATGTGGATAGTCTTTATCCACGAGGTTGATTCATTGGTGGTGCAGATTTGTTAGCTAGCCTTGTCAATGGTCACTTGTGCATTGGTGTGATTGTTGTGAGATGAGAGGATGGATATTCTTGAGTACCTGAATAGTTAGTTATGAGAACCTGAAACAATTGGTCATAATGCTTGGAAAGCTCAGGTGTCACGTTTTAGTGGGAGCTCTAGCAGTGACTGTGGATTCATCACATGGTGGTGAATGGTCTTCTATAGTGTTGTAGGATGGTTCTTATGCTTTTTTCTTTTGCATGGACATTATTTGAAGATGTGCAATATCTTGGAAACATGGAGGGTGCTTGGAGTCTTTGGCTAAGGTGTTGGTGGTGCTTGACAGGTGATGTTGTTCTTAAGTATATTTGCTTTATGTCATGGTATACTCTTGTTTGTGTACTGGAGTTTTGGCATTGTGCATTGTACTCGAGACAATGGTGGTGTCATTTGAAGCATGATATTTCCTATGGGGATGTGTAGATCATGGTGTCATGATAAGTTCCTGATTTAGATGATTGGAGCTTTAACAGTGGTCTAGTAATTCTTTGTGTATTGGGTGCTTTTGATTACTTGCTTGATACTTCATGATAGTGCAGTAATGCAGATGGAGTTTAGCATGAGATGATCGGTTGCTAGTACTCATGGATACATGAAGAATAAGGTGAGGATGTTTTTCTCTTATGAGAGATGTGTTGCTGCTTGTTACTCTTGTTAAAGTTTATTAGTAGAAAGTCCGAGAAGCCTACACCTAGGTTGAAAGTGAGTTCAATAAGAGATCTATGAGGAGATTGCTCTCAGATTAGTCATGATGGCTTATATATCTTGAAGGAGTATTCTTGTTCCCACTCTTGGTCTACTCGGCAGTTTATCTGAGAGGTATTTGGCTCATTATATCTTTTAGATGTATTTAGGTTCATTTTCATGATATGGATCTTGAATTACTGTTTAAACATTTGTTCTGGAGGATTCATAGTGGAAGTTGTACAGGCTGTATTATCTCCTTGAGCTTTTTTGGTATGTCATTTACTGATGAGAATTGGTAGGAGATAATGTATGGGCTGATTTCCTGAAATGGGAAATGTTTTAGCTTGATTTTTTTTGAGAGGTTTGCATCCATGTTTTTAAATTTGGTTTGATCTTGATGATTGAATGGATGGATGTTGTTAAGATTTTCTTTTGGGATGTGAAGAAGATCATTCTCGACATAGCTGGCTATTAGAAGTGTATGTAGGAGGATGTTTCTACAGGAAGTTAATGGGCGGTGTTTATTTTTGTGGCCGTGAAGGTTTGTGATGAGAGAAATGTTTCTTGTAGCAGTTTGTTGCAGGTTGCTCATGTCATTGTGGATATTTCCTTGGTACTATAGGGTTACATTTTCTATGTGATGGTATTGGTAGGCTTGCAATGCCTTCTAATCTTTCAGATCTGGATTTCTCAGGTAGTGGGAGTTCCTGTATGTGTCTTATCTTCTTCGATTGGTTGACACTGGAACTTGTATTTGTTGTTAATGGATTGGCAAAAGTTTACTAATGGTGATACCTTTAAGGTATGTGAGATTGGATGGTATAGCATGAGCTATGGGTGCTATTTTCAGTAATGTGGGTTATCAGTTGGATGGAAGCAGTCAGACTGATTGTTGTTCTAACTTGTGTTGTTTATCTTGTTTCTGGAGAATGACTTCACTGTTGTGTTCTGTTTGAAGCTTTGAAGTTGATATTTCTTCTGTATAGCGTTTTGAGCATAGTGAAGTGGTAGCAGTATCTTGTTGGAGGTATCACTAGGATCTTTTGCTTGTGTTTTTTGGAATGGTGCTTATACACCTTGGCTTGGCATCTTTCTTCCACACGTGGAAGATGACAGGATTGTTGTCTGAATGGTGAACATCTTGGATGTTGGAGCTGAATTCTTGATGGAGCATGAGAGCATGTTTAAGGTCTATGTAGTTTCTTGGAGGCTGTGATCTATTATTTTTTAGTTGCCTTGTTGGACAGTGAGTTGCAGTTGGATGCCTGGTCTTTGTTGCAGATTTTCTTGTGGACTGTTATCTGTGGAATCTTGTTGATTGGGTGTCTTGAGTATTGTAGGGTTTGAACTGGTGGAGCTAGTGTGGTCTTAGTTCCTAGTTGCTTTGAAGGTGCCTGTGTGATCTTCGTCAAGTGGGAGATTGTTGGAATATATGCCTCAATATCACAGGCTGAAACCTCTAAGAAAGCATAGTCGCTGTGACATTCCTGTTGTCTGGCTGACTGGTAGTTTACCTTATGTTTTGCTCATGTCGCCAAGACAATGCTATTATCTTTCCAAAGGAATCTATCACTATGACTTATGGCCATCATTGTAACTTCTCATTTTGTGGAGAACTCTAGCTGACAGGCCATTCAATCGGGCGTCAGTGAGATTCATAGTGACCGGGGGCTTCGGAGTGACTTCTACACTCGGGAAGAAGTCCCAGCGACATTAGAAGGTCTTACTAACAAGGATACACATTGAAGTCATTGCGGTAACCTATGTGGGCTTGGTGAGAAGTCTTACTGAAAGTAACATGTCTCGGCGACAATGTTGGAGCTTTTAGGGAAACCCTTGGGTGATTGGTAAGAAGTCTTACCGATAGTGATATGTCTCACCGATAGGCATACATTTGGAGACTTTGGTGTAACACATAAGGATTCGATATGAAGTATTGGTGAATGTGGAAAGTCTCACCGATAGTGGAACACATCAATGTGACTTAAAGGCTTCAATATGAAGTCTTGGCGAAAGTAGTAAGTCTGGCCGACATGTTTAAATCGGGGTGACTTGGAAACTATGGGGTGATGTCTTGGCGAAGAGCTTTGGTCTTGCCGATAGGTGAAAGGCTTCGGAGTAACATAAGGTTGTCAGCAGAAAGTCTTGGCGAGATTAGCATGTCTTCCCAAAAGGAATAACTCATCATTGTGACTAAAGACTTCAATATGAGTCTCTCCGAATAGCGAATGTCTTGCCAAATGGAAACCTCATCGGTGTGACTTATGAACTCGACATGATGTCTTGGTGAAAGACAAATGTCTTGTCGATTGAGATGTCTTCGGAGTGACTCTTGGAAAACTGAAGTCTTTAGGGTGAAATGTAAATATCACTATAACCTCTTAGCGATAGAGGGATGTCTTTCCTACAATAACATGGGAATGACTTATGAGCTCAATGTGATGTCTCATCGAATGGTGATTGTATCGCCGATGAGAATGCTAAAATCGGTATGACTTGTGGATATTGGTAAAACCTCTTGCCAATGGAGACAACTCTTGGAAACAACATGTAATCGGATCTTGTGGCATCAGGGAGACACTTCTAGTGTCTCACTGACATGCGACACAAGTTGATCGATGTTGACCGAGTGAAGGCTATCTGACATGGTGTGATGTGGACATCTAAGAAAGAAAAAGTGAACCATTTGCTGAACCATTTCTATGTGGAAGTTGGAAAACTAAAGCACAAGGAAGTGGAAACATCAGAGGATGCTGGGCTGGATGACTAGTGAGTTCTAATCCGGCAGTTGGAAAAGAACAATTCTATAGAGCCTACAGAGAACAAATGTATATAGGAATGCATTGGACATTCTTAGGTTGAGAAAAAAAAAGAGCCAAGAGCCAGAGAGATCGATAGAGAAAGGCCGAGTGGCTGGCTGACAGGCCGAGGCCATGAGGCTGAGGCAGAGAGTGAGAGAGGCAAAGTTATGCTGCTGGAATCTCTCCTAATCATGAATGCCATGTTTGATCTCTCAAGGATAGTATGTTACCAGTTGTATCCAGAATGAAAAAAGATGAATATTTGAAGAGGCTATGAGCCTGAATTTGTATTGTAACCATTTCTGTTGCTAAATAATACAATGGTTCGATCTTTGGAGTGTGGGGTTTTTTATCCGAAAGGATTTTCCCCACGTAAATCTTTGTGTTCTGGTTTTCTGTTTCATCTTTCATGTATGTTGGTTCATGTAGTAGAATTTTTTAATGCTTGCTGTTGAATTTACATGTTATTCTCTCAGATGGATCAATGTAGGAAATAAACTGTGTTTGTTCTGCATTGGGACATAGTTGTCTGTGTCTTTGAGGTAACCTAATTGAAAATTGAAAGTTATCGAAGGCACTACTGCATGGAGTTTCACTAGATTTGTTGCCAAATTTCCTTACATCATAGACTTCTACATGTGCTTTCAAGCTCTGTATGGAGGTGGGTTCATGTCATGGCCGATGATATTTTGCCATAAATGCACTCAGAAAATGACACTGTAGCTCAACACCAATATTATGCAAACACAATTTGTAACCACAATTTTGGTTTTCAGAAATAGGTAAGGATTTCAAATTAGGGAGATTTGACAAGGGAAATAATCAAATAATGGTGAGGTAAGATAAGTTATTGAATTGATAAAGGATAATATTAGGTACTATTCCCCCCAGTAGATTGGTTGAACCATACACGGGGCAACACACCATTTGAGAAAAGAGAACACATAATATTTAATAAAAAGAAAAAGGAAATCAAGATAAAATGTGTTATCGATCACCATGAATGAGATGCTAAGGTGGAAATAGTAGTTACAGTGAAAATCTAGGAGAAAGATCCGATATGTGAAGTAGTACATGAGTTGATGAAAAATAGGATGATTGCACGTGCAGAGAGGAAAAATTGCAACCGATAAAAAATAGGAGATCGACAGAGAGTACACACTAGAAATATTGATGTGATAGAAAGCAATCATGGAAAGGAAAGCCATGAACCAAAGTGTCCGAAGACAAGATAAATGAACAAGGGCAACCACATATGATAGCAGGACCCACGGTAGATGGTTGCCAAAAATAACATGTACCAAGCAACATGTGTACAAAAGGATAATGCGGCAAGACATGTTAGACAACAAACAACCAAGGTGGAAAGGTGAGCATGTGGATTAGATCATTCCTAGAGAATGAAGGGACTTATAAGCACAACATGAAGTACATGAGTGATGGGACAAGGTTGTAGGTTCCAACACAAACTAATTCCTGTCAAAGAAGCGACAAGAAGGCACAAGGCAAGAGAGGACAAAACACCAACACCATGGAAGTAAGGAGCTAGATGAAATGAAAACATGGATCAGTAGCTAGGGTCCAAAGGAGATAGTTAACTCCTATCAAAAATAGGACAAGAAGGGCCAATTGCTCTATTTTTGTTTTGTTTTGTTATTTTTTTCTCTTTTTCTTTTCATTTTTTTTTAAATTTAAATTTTATTTTTTTTAAATTTTCATTGTACCTAAAAGGTACCTAAGGAGGCAACAAGAAATTTTTCAAGAAGATGGAGTTCCTTAGAAAAATGGAAATAAAATCATCCTTCGAAAGAGGTTGCTTATATAACTTCAAATGATGACCATTGACGATGAGGGCCATGCGATTAGAATCCACAGTGTGAAGCTTAACAACACCATTAGTGTAGAAAACCTTAATCTCATAAGGTCCTAGCCACTGAGTGTGAAGCTTTCCTTTGAAATCCTAGAAGTAGGAATCATACAAGAGGGCCCAATCACCTGGCTAAAAGGATCATTGTAAGATGAAGCGATCATGCCAAAGAGCACACTCTTTTTTAATTGTCTCTGCATGAAAAAGAGCTTCCTAGCGCAATTCATCTAAGGAGTTTAGTTGAGCAATATGTTATTTATGTTCATCAGAAAGACTCATACCTAATTGGAGTGCAGTGCAAAGAGTTTTCACCTCAAACTCAATAGGAAGAAAAACACTCTTACCATAAACAAGTTCATAAGGGGTCAAACCAATGGTGGTCTTCCATATTCTATGATAGGCCGAAACAGCTTCAAGAAGTCGCACGACCCAATCGCGCTTATGAAGAGCAACTGTCTTGGTAAGCATATTTTCACACTCTCTATTGGTGACCTCAATTTTCCCATTGGCCTAAGGATGATACAGGGAGGACTTGCGATGTTAGATTTCATACACTTGTACCAAAGCAGAAATGAGCTATGATGTAAACTGAGGTCCTTGATTTGTGACTATCTCTCGTGGAACACCAAATCTTGTAAAGATCTCAGAATAAAGGATGTTAGCTACCTTTGTATCCCTTTCATGTTATAAAGCAACAAATTCAACCCACTTAGTTACATAATCTATACATACAAGAATATATTCCTTGTTCCGTGATGGTGGATTGATGGGTCCAACAAAATCAAGCCCCCACTTTTCAAAAGGATCAATAGATAGATGAGGGTGCAAGGGAATTTCATCAAAGCATGTGGGATGACCCATGCATTGAAATTTGTCACAATGATGAACATAACACTTACAATCCTTGTGGATTATAGGTCAATAGTACCCTACAGTAAGAATCTTGGCAGTAGTTCTTTGGGAAACAAAGTGTCCTCCACGAGGTTCTATGTGACATGCACGAAGTATGTGGAAGACATCATCTTTAGATACACATCAACACATGAAATTGTTGATCCCAATATGGAAGAGAAATCCATTGGTCCAAGTATATTGACCATTGAGTCCCACCAAATTTTGACCTTCCCTTGAATAAAAATGTGATGGAAATTGACACGTAACAAGATAGTTTTCTATATCAGAAAATCATGGGCTTTTTGTTGAAATTCCAAAAAGATGCTCATTTGGGAAAGCATCATCAATTGGAATTGGATCATCTTGTTGTTGTAACTTGGACAAAAAGTTTACAACCACATTTTCATGACTAGGCTTATCAAGTATAGTAATGTCAAATTATCAAAGAAAAAGAAACCATCTAATTACTCTACTAGTTACAACAGGTTTATTCATTAAAAATTGAATTTAAAAATGATCAGTATGAACAAACACTTTATACCTAGTGATATAATGACAAAACTTATTAATTACATAAACAACTGCTAAAAATTCCTTTTTAGTTACTATATAGTTTACCTATGCTCTAGTGATTTTTTTGCTGATATAGTAGATGGAGTAGAAAATATTATCATCTTTTTTACCAAACACAACCCCCATAGAACAATCTGAGGCATCGGTATGGATATGAAAAGGTAATTCCCAATTTGGACCTCTAAGGACAGGTGTAGTTACAAGTTTGGTCTTAAGGGTTTAAAAGGATTCTTGACATTCTGGGATCCAAGAGAAAACAACAACTTGGCTAATAAAGCAAATAGGGACAAGGTAATTTTACTAATGTTTTGGATGAACCTTTGATAATACCTTGCATGACCTAAAAAACTTTGGACATCTTTTTGACTGGTGGGTATAGGTAAGTCCTTAATAATTTGTATCTTTTTGGGGTCTATCGCAATACCCTTAGAAGAAATATAATGACCAAGTACAATCCCTTTTGTCATGAGGATATGACACTTTTCATGACTTAAAGACAAATTAGTATCAATGCATCTTTTAAGAACCTTTTCTAATTTTTCCTTAGCTTCATCATAAGAATCACCATATACAGTAAAGTCATCCATATACACCTCAACACAATCATGAACTAGATCTGCAAAAATACTCAAGATTGCCCTTTGAAAAGTAGCAGGGGCATTACACAACCCAAAAGGTAGCACATTATAGGCAAAAGTACCCCAAATGTAGTCTTGTCTTGGTCTTCAAGTGCAATGCGAATATGATTATAACCATTGAATCCATCGAGAAAAGAAAATAACTTTTTAGTTGCAAGAGTGTCCAATACTTGATCAATAAACGATAAGGGGAAATGATCCTTCTTAGTAGCTTTATTAAGTTCTTTATAATAAACAAAAATTCTCCACTTACCATTTTTCTTGGGAACCAAAACTAGAGTAGAGACCCACTAACTATCTAAAATAGGATATATAAACCCAACATTTAATATTTTTTGTAACTCATCTTTAACTATTTCACACAAGACAAGATTAAGCCATTGTTGTGGTTGCCTAACTGGATGACTACCTTCTTCAATGCAAATATGGTGGGTGCAGGTGTCAGGATGAATGTCATGCACATCTTGGTATTCCAAAGAAAATGAATCTTTATTTGTTGTAAGCATGACAATAAGGTCTTGGATTTGTTCATTGGTTACTTTTGGATTAATATTAAGTATGTGATTAGGAAGAAATTTGATGGGTTCTGATTGTGTAGGTGAGTTAATGGCTAGTACTTGTGAGGTGGATGCCATATCACTAGAATTTCCAAAAGATAAAAATGAACTATACAAACAATTATGAGGTAGCAACTGATGCAATGTGACAAAATGTTGAACAAATCATGAGCTACCTACCAATGGAGAGTTTCCAAAGGGACATTGAGTATTTATACCTGAATGGAGAACCATGCTTTCAAAAATTTCTTTAAATGTATACCTATTCTAAAGGAAATTAACAAGAACATTATCATTAGTGGGCTCTTCCATATCTAAGGCTTGATAAATTGTAAAGTTGGGCAATGACTCGTCTAAGTCACTATCAACCCAAACTGGATCTTCCGTCTCCAACAAGGGTTGCACTGGTGGGTATAGAGTCAACCATTTCTCATTCTCACCATTATAAATAACCATGTTTCTTGACTGAAAATTGATGAATGAATCCACAACTACTAACCAAGGTCGTCCCAAAATTGAGGGGTATCCCCCAGCTTAATCTTTGGCTGCAAAATTACAAAATCAGTTGGGTATTCCCACGAATCAATAGAAAGGATTACATCTTCAATCATACCCTTGGGTTTGACCAAAGATCAGTCTGCTATTTGAAGAAATGTGGGAGTAGGTCTAAGTCCCTCTAGTGAAAATCTTTCCTTTGTTTCATTTGTCATAACATTAATTGCAACACCCAAATCAACAAGGGTATTAGGAATACTTAATTTACCAATAGATACCTTAATGATAGGACTCCCTGGATTTGAGTACTTTAGAATGGTTATGTTATCGAACAAAAGGTCTACCAATTATCCAATAACCTAGATGGTCTTCGGGTCTTTCTTCTTCTTTTTCTTCCAAGTACATAGATCTTGAATTGTTTTCGTATAGAAGGGAATGTCCTTGATAGCCTGCAACAAAGGTATCTTGATGTTACCATTGCATAACTCATTAACAAGATCAAATAGAGGTTGAGAGACTTCCCTTTGTATTGGTTTAGACTGAAATCATTTGAGAAAGGGAGGTTCTTTGACTAGCTCCGCTTTATATTCTTCATTAATTTTTGTAATGGTGGGCCCCTGAAGATCCTTTCCCAATCTTAATTGAACTCCATCTAATTCTACTATATTTACATGATAAGTGGGGTAACCTGTTGCCTCATTATTGTACATAGGTTGTGTTTCCTTATTGTTGGGTTTGGGGTTCGATTGGACTAGAATTTGTGTAGGCTTCGATGGCTGTATTGGACTGGTTGGCTGAGCAGATGATGATGGTATGGCCGAAAGAAATTGTTGTCATTGTTGGTATGGGTTGATCATGGGAGGAGGTGGAAATTGTGATTATTATGGATATTGTTGTTGGAATAGTGAAGGTTGTGGGTATTGTGGCCTCCAAGCTTGTTTCCATGACTGTTAAGCATATTGATATTATGGAATCCATTGAGGGTACGAGGGGGGTTGTTTCCAACCCTCGTACCATTCAGGTTGATTTGAAAAAAAATTCGGTTGGCTAGGTCCCGAAGCAAGATAATCATTCATCATGCTAAGGTGCATTACTCAAGGTGGAAAAGGTCACCTAGGGGACATGTAGTAGACAGGTTCCTCAAAATATTCCATATCAGGCACACCTACAGGAAGAGGCCTTGAGGTAGAACTTCTACTAAATTCTTCTAAGGATGAAATGTTTGTCCTATTTTAAGGGCAACCCTCACTACCATGTTTCTTGTGACAAGTTGGAAAAAACAAAACCAAGGCCTTTTCGACTTCCTCTTGCTTCCTACGGGTATAAAGAGTGTCTATCTATTTACCCATATGATTTAACAAATCCATTTTAAGATCCTCAAGTAAATTTCCTATTTCATGCTTCGTTATACTTGTTGCATTACCTGGGGCATAACACTTACTTGGATAGTTCCTTGAACATTGAGACCTTGAATAGTTCCTGCAAATATCATAGATATCGTTAAAGTCCATTTTAGAGATATTCCCTTTACTTATTAAATTTAATGCTTCCATAGTATCATCTCTTATGCCTCTAAGAAACAAAATTTTAACATCCTCATTTAGACCCAATTGGTGAGATCATTGAAGACTGAACTTGAAGCATTCGAGGTAGTCTTCCACGGAATCGTCTTCCTTTTGTGTCATGTGGAAGATTTCATCCCAAACCTCCTTTGTTTTTCAATACTCTTGGTACTTGGTTCAAAATAATTCCTTCATGAATTCCCATATCCTAATATTTTTGAGGTTCATGAACCAACACAGTGCTGCATCCTTTAATGTGGCTGGGAATAGTTTGAGCTTTTGCGCATCACTTTGATAATCATAACGATGGAACAACACATAAAATTCAAATACAAACATATCAGGATCCTCAATCGAAAGACCATGAAAAATGGGAAAAGCAGAATGAGGGATGTTTTTCATAGGGTATCTTGTTCATGATGTGTGATTGGAAACTTGAAGGGAATTGGATTATTGTTGGCCAATTCCCTATTATGATTGTCATTGTTGTTGATGTTGATGTTGTTGTTGTTGTTATTGGGATCCATGATGTCTAGTTCCCAAGGAGTAAAGTAGGTTCTAAATGGCTCTTGGGTTTCTGAGAATGGACCAGCTTCTAGTCCATAAGATTCCTGAAAGAACTTTTCAACCTTTCTTCATAATATTTTGGAAGAACTTGGATGAGTACCTATAGGTGTCTCAATAGTAGTAGATTCTATACAACACTTCTTGCTATCGGGTTTGGGTAAATCTAATGATTGCAATTTAGTTTTTAATTTCTCATGAGTTGGGCTACCTCCTTCAATAGATGGCTTTGACCTATTTTGCAACTCTTTGGGTTTGTTCCCTCAACAAAAGTTTTTGTTTTAAATTTTTTGAGTTCTGAACTACTTCCCTTTTCTTTTCTAATGAATCTTCCTCTACTATCCTTATGATGATTCATGCACCTAAATGACTTACAATAGCACAAATCATGAGTTTTAACCTTAACAAGGTTGACAATTGTATAGGATTTCCTCTTGACGTACTGGTCCTAACTTAACTCACTACGATTTCATGCCTTTAACACCTCTCCTTGGCAATGACGCCAATTTTTTTTGGGTAAACTGTGGACTAGAATTACTTCTATATTTGAATTATATTGGCCTTTGAAAAATTTGTACCGGTTTCCTCAGTTTGTACCTAAATGTGTCAATCTGGGGATCATGGAATTGTGAAAGGTATTGTGGCTATTTTCCTAAGGGATGAAGATAGTGACTTAAGTGGGGATGAGATGCAATTATTTAATCTTAAAATCAAATAATAGGGCTAAACCTAAAGCTGATTCACACTTTCTAAATCACACTTCTAAATTAAATCACACTTCACATTCCCTAAATTAAAAGATTGGATTGAAAGTTTTGCTTCCTGTCACACTTGTGTCAGGATCTATGAAAGGAATTGTCACAGATTGGTAATAATAATAGTCTGATTATAGAAACTGTATTTAATTCCAAATATGAGAACCAAATAGGATGAGCACTTAGATTCAATCCAAAGTAATTATAACATTGTAACAGATTCTACTAAGAAATGGAAATTTAACTATTTGGAAATAATTACACTTAATAAATCTATTCAAATCAAACCACATAGAAATAAACTATTTGAATCAAACCACATAGAATTGAAATAATTTATGCACAAACTAGACACTAATATGAAAATCACTAGGTAACCGTAGAGTGGGCCCTACCTCCTTGATCACCAAGTGATAAATTACAAACACAAATTGTTACTACACACTAATCCTTCATTAATGAGAATGAACACGGATTCACAGAGTTTAAGTTTCACATAGAGAAATATTATGTCCATCAAAGTTTGAATATACATGCATATATATATATTGATCATCTATACTAATAATAAGTTTAAAGTTTTTTTGGGCTCTTGGACACATGAAACTACTTATTTAAAAAAAATGATTGAGGCTGCAGACCACTATAATAGTAAAAAAAACTTAGAACTATTTATGATCGAAATGAATTGGTTGCCAGTAGATTCTTTCTAGTTTTTCTCCACCAATCTTCCATAATCCACATGCCTCCTAGCAACTTTAGCTTTTTCCTAACCATCCCCTGTCATTTTAGTCACAAAACAATTAACATTATTATAGTTTTTGGTAAATTTTCAATCTTAATTCACTTTTCACATTCTATTAAATATTAAGGTTCCTTCAACAAATGGTGACAAGAAAACAAACAAACATAAAGGTAAGGAGGAAAAAGCAAGGTAAAATAATGGAATTTCTTATGCTCATTATTGGGCTGACATCAATATTATCAATGCTTAATTCATTAAAATTCTGGGCTACTATTTGGTCATGCTAGGATTCCTTAGCTCCCATCTTATTTATTTCAACCCTCACTTCAAAATCTTCCACTTTGATCTTAATCCAAAAGTCTTTAAATTCATGGGTTTTGATAAATTCATATCTTCCAAGAACTTGTGAGTTGCAACTACTTTGTCATCCTCATGCATTTCTCTTTCTCCTTATACCTCAATATCGGCTCTAGCTTCAGGCCCGTGGGCTTCAGTTTCAAGCATAGGTTGGTCCACTTTAACAGCATCCTTGAAATGTCTTAACACATTAATTGCTTCTTCTATATCTCCAAACTCCTCACTTATTTCATAGGAAGCAAGTGGTTATATCTCTTGTGCTTTTGTTTTTTAGAAGGTGGTTGTTCAAGAGGTGTGTTATGAAATAACTTGCACAATAGAAGAATAGGATATGAAATATGCTGCAAATACTTGATAATAACTGAGAATAATAAGCCACTTCGAGGGGGCAAACCTCCAAATATCTCTAATGAAAACACACTTCACAACTTGATGATGAAATAAGACTCACAACCTCCTATATATACCTATTTATACCAAGGATATCACCTAGGCCGACTTAGAAACACCTATATAAGACTTAGGCCGACCTAAACAACTAAATAACAATATACTAATGATAATATGACTTAATAGAGAGTTAAGATAGTCACAAGCCGACTATTCATTACCCAATGTACACTAATATTAAGGGTGTAGCATGCCCCCCTTCTTCAAAGAAGCATTGTCCTCAATGCTAATCAAGTTTGGATTCTTTTGAATGAACCCCTCATCTTCCCATGTGGCATCTTCAACTGGTAAATTCTTCCATTGGATGAGATACTCAGTGATAGTTCTATTCCTCAGCTTCTTTGTGCATGTTTGACGAATTCGGTTCCAAAATGATTCTCGCTTCCTCATCCAGCTCGGAAGTGTTGTTTGAGTGGGAATATTATGCCCAATTACCTTCTTCAAACAGGAAACATGAAAAACTGGATGTATCTTTGTTGTAGGTGGCAACTCAAGCTTGTAGGCAACAGTACCGATCTTCTGCATGATTTGGTATGGACCATAATACTTTGGTGACAACTTATTATTCTTTCTTTGCTGCTTTAGTGAGATTTGCTTATAAGGCTGCAATCGCAAGAAGACCCAATCCCCAACTTCAAAACTTCTTTCACTACGATGTTGGTCTGCCTGTTGTTTCATTCGATTTTGTGCCATGGCTAAATTCTCTTTGAGTCCTGAAAGTACTTGTTGCTGATGAAGCAAGTGGTCTTCTACTGCCTGAACTCTTGGGGACACCTTAATTGATGATGTGATGGAAGGAGGATGATATCCATAAAGTGCCAAAAATGGAGACATTTTTGATGAGCTATGAAAAGAAGTGTTATACCACCATTCCGCGTGGTAGCCAATCTACTCCATCGGACCTAAGCTCAAGTGAAACAACGTAGATATCCTTCCAAACACTTATTAACAACCTCCGCTTCCCATCCGACAGGGCAGGCGAAGAGCTAAGAGCCAATTGAGTACCCAAACATGAGAATAAATATTTCCAAAAGTGACTAGTGAAGATAAGATCACGATCACTAACAATAACTTTAGGTGTACCATGTAGCTTTGGATATTCTCCAAAAAAGCTTTAGCCACTGCACTTGTTGTAAAAGGATGTGCTAATGCAATGAAATGTGCATATTTAGTGAGCCTATCAACCACCACCATGATGACATTATGACCTTTAGATTTGGGAAGCCCTGTGATGAAGTCCATGGATATCTCTTCCCAACGCTGGCTAGGAATAGATAAGGGTTGCAAGAGACCCGGTGCCTTAATTGTCTCCCCTTTATGCCTTTGACACACCAAACATTCAGCCAAAAAATTTTGAACATCACCCTTTAGCCCTTCCCAAAAGAAATCTTGCTTGACTCGGATGATGTCTTCAAAAATCCTGAATGACCACCCACTGGAGACTCATGCAACTCTGTGAGAATCTTGATTTTAAGGTTGGAATTCTTGCAAAGATACAAACGCTCTTTATACCAAAGAGTATCTCCCTTCCAACAAAACTTATCTGAACTGCTAGGATCACTTTTTAATTGCTCGATGAGATTACTAGTCGCAACATCATTTTGCCACTCTACTTTGGCTTCCTCCACCCAATTTGCTTGTAATATTGAAAGGGCACACAATAAGGCTTCATCTTTCTCATCCTTCCTTGATACAAGCAGACCAAGAACAATATTTTCTTTTTCCCTTTCTTATATACAACTTCAAAGTCATATCCTAACATCTTAGTGACCCATTTTTGTTGCTCTTCAGAAGATAGTCGTTGTTCCAAAAAATATTTTAGGCTATCATGATCTATCTTAACCTTGAAATGTCTACCCAATAGATAAGGCCACCATTGTTTCACTACATGGAGTATTGCTAGCATTTCCTTGTCATAAATAGGTTTTAGTAGATTCTTACCTTTTAATTGACGACTCTCAAAAGCAATTGGTTGACCTTCTTGCATAAGCACTGCTCCTATCCCATTTCCAGAAGCATCACATTCCACAATGAATTCCTTGGTGAAGTCAGGAGTGGAAAGTACCAGAGTTGAACACATAGCCTCCTTCAATCTCTCAAATGCTGTATTGGCAGACTCATTCCAATGAAAAGAATCCTTCTTCAATAGAGTGGTGAGAGGTGCTGCTATACTACCATAATTCTTCATAAATCTTCTATAGTACCCTGTCAATCCCAAGAATCCTCTCAGTTTCTTAATGGTTTTCGGAATAGGCCATTCCATGATAGCCTTAATTTTGTTAGGGTCCACCTTTACTCCTTCATGTGAAAACCATATGTGTCCCAAATACTCCACCTCTCGTAAGACCAAAAGCACACACTTGGATGGCTTAGAGAGTTTATGATCTTCAAGTATTTGTAATGCTTGAGGTCCACATGTTATAGAAAATGTTCTTCCCAAGTCTTGCTGTAAATCAATATAGCATCAAAGAATACTAATACAAACTTTCTCAAGAACTTCTTAAAAATGGAATTCATCAAACTTTGGAATGTAGATGGTGCATTGGTAAGACCAAATAGCATCACCAAAAATTCATAATGACCCTCATGAGTCCGAAATGCTATCTTACAAATATTCTCCTCCTTAATCCGAATTTGGTGATAACCAGATCTAAGATCTAACTTGGTAAAAACATAGCTCCATTTAATTCATCTAGCAAATCATCAATGACTGGAATTGGAAACTTATCTTTAATGGTGTACATGTTGAGCACTCTATAATCTGGACACATGCACCAAGTATCATCCTTCTTACGTACCATCACCACCGGCGAGGAGTAAGCACTTTGGCTATGCCTAATGATTCCTACCTCTAGCATCTCTTCAACATTTTTTTCTATCTCACTCTTTTGTATGTGCCGGATTCTATAAGGCACGATGTTTACGGGTGGTTTGGCTCCACAGGGACTAAGCGTATGGCATGATCATGATCCCTCTTAGGAGGAGGTCCTTTAGGCATATCTCCAAGAACAACTAAGTGACGATCAATTATAGCTTGCAAATCTGGATGAGTAGGAGTAATAGATTGAGAGACTTCTAATGAACATAGTTGGGCCACAAATCCATCCACTCCTTTCTTAAGCAACTTTTGCATTTGATGAGAGCTTACCATTTGTGGATATTTTTCCTTCAACCCCCTTAGCTCTACTAGCCTTCCTTCTGATTGAAATCTCATGAATAGTTCTTGGAAGTTCATCTCGATTGTTCCTAATGTAGTAAGCCATTGTACTCCCAAAACAATATCTGCTGCACCCATGGATATCGCATACATTGGGGTATCAAGTTGATAATCTCCCATGGATAATTTAATGCTATGACACTTCCCTGAACAACTAACTGTACCACCATCTATGCAATCAAAACTTGGAAACTCACGGATCTGGATATGGAAACAATTTAGGCAGTATTAGCTAACTTTTTGTTGATGAAATTATGAGTACTACCTGAGTCGATCAACACTGTTACCTTTTGCTTCTTTAGGAACCCCACCACCTTGAGAGTTTGTGGAGCGCTGAAACCTAAGAGTGCATGACAAGAAATGATTGGTTGAGAATCATGTAATTCCTCATTTGACTCCCTTTCATCTTCTAGTATGGGTTCCTCCTCTTCTTCCTCATTGGGACCTTCAATATAAAACAATTTCTTTTCACTACATTTATGTCCTCGACTGTATTTGCTATCACAATTGAAACACAAGCCTTTTGCTCTTTTCTCCTCAATTTGTTGTGGAGTCAGCTTAGTAGGTTGTGTTGAATATCCTTTCTCTCTTGTCACATTAGCCCCTTGCTTCTTAGGAATCAAATATTTCTCCTCTACGCTACGTGCTAAGATAAAAGACTCATTTATGGAGCTAGGGCTAAACATGCGTACCTCATGTTGATTGTGATCCTTGAGACCACCCAAGAATAAATCATTCAAGTCTTCCTCCGTAATTGAATCCACCCTTAAGGATAGATTTTGGAATTGCTGAATATAATCCTTAACTGATCCTGTTTGTTGAAGTTTAGCTAGCTAGCTGAAGAAGTTGTCTGTGATGCTATTGCTATATTGTGCTTGGAGTTCCTCTGTAAAAATTTACCATGAGATGGGTGAGCCCCTTTACTTGATGATTGCAAATCCAGCGACAAAATGAATTGATCACGGTTCTCGATATATAAGGGAAGCCATCGTGACCTTTTTATCCATTTGGGATTTGGTGTACTTCAAAAAATCCCCATTTGGTTTTATCCATGTTGGGGATCATTACCATCAAAATTGTGCATATCCACGCTTTACGACATAAATTCTAAGATCCCATAGGAGTACTAAAGCTCGTGTCAATGGTAGCTGACCTAGAATTTTCACCTTGGTCGCTTGAGAACTCTTTTCTTGGTTCAACCATGTAGGTGCTTAACATGTTTTGTATGTCTGATATATCTCCTCTTAGGTCACACATATCCATCTTAATTGAGGAAATGTCTTCCTTGACCTTATTTATTTCCTCATTATGAGTAATATCCTCAATTGTTTCACCATCCTTATCAGGAGTCTTCCCCGGAGTGACATTCTTTTACCACTAATAATGAAATAAATCACACAAATGAAACTTAAATTCTCTCAAATTTTTATTGTAATCTCCTTTAGTATGTCTTCAAAAACCCAATAAAAATTAGACTCCAATTGAACAAGATGTGCGAGATATGTAGATTCCAAAAAAATAGTGTAGAAACCCTAATTCTGCAATAATTTACTTACTACTGCTCCAATTCTATTAAAATCTGGACTATAGCTTCTTCAATATGTTCTTCAAAACCCCTTTAAAAATCAGAATTTTTTTTGCCAAAATATGAAAAATATGCTCTTCCCAAAATCGCCTCCCAAAATTGAGAAAAACCTTGCCTCTATGGTACCAAGATCATGCTCTGATACCACTTGTTATGAAATAACTTGCACAATAGAAGAATATGATATGAAATATTCTGCAAATACTTGATAATAACTGAGAATAGAAGCCGCTGGTGGAAACCTCCAAAATATCTCCTAATGAGAACACACTTCACAACTTGATGATGAAATAAGACTCACAACCTCCTATATATATATACCTATTTATGCAAGGATATCACCTAGGCCGACTTAGACACACCTATATAAGACTTAGGCCAACCTAAACAACTAAATAACAATATACTAATGATAATATGACTTAATAGAGAGTTAAGATAGCCACAAGCCGACTATTCGTAACCCGATGTACAATAATATTAAGGGTATAGCATAAAGAGGGAAAACAAGAGGAAAGTGTAGCAATGATTAAGGACGATGAGTGTCCTTTGGAGGATTTGAAAGTAATGGAAAATGAAAGTGTGGCTAAGAGTGAACGTGAAGAAGATATGGCAATAGGAAATGGTGAAGAAAATTTTGAAGAGAAAGAGGTAATGCATAATATGTTTCATTTTTATGATGAAGATGTGAGTGCATCTTATGTAGATGAAAAGATTTCAGTGGTAGAAAAGGAATGGAAAGTTTTGATGGAAGATGGAGTGAAGATTGTAGCAAAAGGTAATGAGGTGAAATCAGATTTTGATGAATGCCTTGATGAGGTTGAGAATGATATTGCAGCAAGTAATGCGAAGGTAAAACCTTTTATTTTTAATTATTTTTATGATTGGTCTGATAATTTAGTGACTTCAAATGAAATGGCTCAATTAGAGATTGCTAGTGAAGTGTGGAATGTAGAGCATTTGAATGGTGTTGCAAAGTTTCATGTAGGTACATTTTCGTGGAGGTAGTCAGTCAATGGTGGCTCAAATCCCACAAGAGAAGACAATAAAATGTCTATAATTAGGAGGAAGATGGTAAATAGTGGATACAAGTCCACAAAAGGAGAGAATAATAAAATATAGGGCTATTGGAGGATGGTGAATGTTTTGGAAAGATGTTGGAAGAGGAGGAATAAGAGATTATTAGAGGTACCAGGATCATTAATGAAGTATTCTATAGATTTTTTTCAATCTGAAAGGGTGGTACTACCACCCAACTCCATTTTTTGAATCCATATTCACAAAATATTTCTTATTGTGGGTGTTTGATGCAAGAACATCCATAGTTGACAGGCTATCCTACATTAACCAAAAGAAATTTGAATTTGAATTTGCATTTGATTTTTGGTGAGGATGTGAGATGAAATTCAATTTCATGTGAGGGATGTTGAATTTAATTTCATCTTGGTTAATTTCATGTATATTCAAGATCATTTTGAAATGGTCAAAATTGGCATAGTGCAAATAAAACAAAATTACAATTTTAAAGCAATTTGAATTGAAAAATGTCAAGAAAAGAAAGATAGGAATTTGGATATGAAATAAAGGTGTTTTAAAAAAATTATTTAGAATCCTTAAAAAATAGGAGTTATGGAGGTGGGTACCTAGGTCTACTTTTTCTGATATTTTCTTTTCTAGTAGGAGCGGTCAAACGTAACTCCCAACTTTTGTGGAATGGAAAAATCAATTGGATTTAGTTTTTAAACATTATTTTATGTTATAATTTATGTTTTTGATGCAGCTATATGATAACAGTCATTCCAATTTGGGGAAAGGGTAATTTGAAGAAAATGAAATGAAATGAAATTTCGACAGGGAGTTATGAAGGCATTTTTCTTCCTATAGCTTTCAATTTTCATGAGAAGTTGAAAGGGAGTTGGAGAAAGATTGATCATCCAATGGAGGTTTTTGTTCTTGTATGTTGTAGGTATCAAGAGCTATTTACAACAGAAAATAGATTGGAAGTTCATGGTTAGAACTTGTTGAATGTTGTGTTTGTTTGTTACAAGTTGCATAATTGAAGATTGTGAGACATAATTCTACTTGTAGAAGGGAGAAAATACATGAATTTGGCTCCCAATTTTGAGGGTTTGGAAAGTTTTTATTGTAGTTTGAAGTGGTTGATGACAAAAAATAGAGTGCCAGGTATTTCAATGAGAAGTTACAGGAGTTGTAGGTGGAATGGAGGTGTTGGAGAGTGCATAGATTTGTGGGATCTTGCATAGTTTTAGCATGAGAATTTTTTTCAATTTATTTCATTGGCTTATGTGATATTTGTATGGGGTTTCATTAATGTTTATCAGTCCTTTGTGATTGAAAGAAAATTTGTAATAATCTTTTTCTTTGAAGCATAGCATTGGTTGCAAGTTGCAAAACAAGACTGTGTTGGATTTTTTTCAATTTCTATGTTGTTTGAAGAATCAATTGTGAGAGAGTTTTAAGAGGGTTATTGCAGGTATTAAGTTGAAATATGTTTCTTTCCATTAGTCCTTTGTTAACTGAAAATATTTTTTAATCCTTTATTTTTACATTGCAATATCAAGTTTGCAAATACAAACCAAGTTTTCTTGTTTTATGAGCAATACTTCCAATTGCTTGATGTAATCCCTATGTGGATTTTAAAGAGGAATTGAACTAGTTTTTGAAGCGTGTTGCAACATTCCCTATTCTATCACAGAACACCTTATACTTTTTGTCACTTTGATTTGCACCCTTTCCAAGTGCTTGACTCAACAATCTAGTGAAACATGGAAACACTATAGGGCTTATTGGTTTCCCATAGCTTGGAGTGAATCTATAGAGAGGGATAGTTACCTTGGGACTTCAGCTAATTTAACCTATTCTACTAATGTATAATGAGTAAATGGGTAAATGAAACATGAAATGAAACCTAGCGATAATAAGTTGGTGCATCAAATTGATTTAAAAAACCTATACAGTTGAACTTGGACAGACAATATGATCAAATGAACAAGTTGTTTCATGCACAACTCAAGTTTTGGAATACTTATATATTAGTGTTTCAGAAGAAAGTTGGAAGTTTTATTATCATTTTTTAGACTATAGGAATCGGGTAACACAACCCCCTATAAACTGAAGTGTGCATGGTAAAAATTTTAATGTGAATGACAACGCTAGCATGACATGCCCTTCGGTATCACAGGGGTGGGGGAGAATAGACCTCATGACCAACCTCCTGAAAAAAGAAATATTTGGCCAACCAAGCTAGGGCCCCGCCCCAAATTGAATTTTTATTATTTCTTGAACCATAGATTTTTTGTCAATAAGGTTTATAGGCTACTCTTACACTCTTACGATTTTTCTCTCCAAGCTTGAAATAGGGTTGATTTGACTTGAAATGCTTTGTTGACTTATTGACCACCTTTTAACACCTAATTGCTTGATAAATATGCATACAAAAGTATCCAAACACGCATACAAAAGGGGAAAACTGGTTAAGGGTTAGGTTATAGGGATCTTCCTTTGTCAAATCCCACTTTGGTAATCAAACACTTAATGAAGAGATGAAATGAAATGAACAAGGAGAGATGAATAAACAACATGCAAATGTCCAAAACTCACCACAACCTTGTTGAAGAAATTTGATGTGAATGGCTACTCCAAGATGCTTGATTGAATGATGCAAAGTGCTTGAATGGATGATTGAATTCTTTGATGAATTAGTGAATGAATAGGTGAATGGGGGTTGAAATATATGTAAAAACACTTATTTATACACTCTTGTGCCTTAGTAACCCAATAATACTTCATCACAGGCTGACATAAGGTAATTTTGAATAAAAACCCAACATAAAATTTGAAATATTTTAAATTTGGAGGCAAGAGGCACTCATTCACCACCCATGGGAAATGGGTCCCACCTTGAACTTGAAAGTGGGTTTCAGGAATTAAGATACATTTAATGTTATTTGTTAGGTTTAGATTCAAAAATACACTTAATTAAGCCTTATAAGGGCATAAATGGGTCAAATAAAGCATAAGAAAGGTGTGAATAGTGAATTCAAGCCTAGAAAAGCATGAAATCTTGTTACAAGACTTTACAACCCTTCAAAATAGGACTTGATAAGTGATGAAAATGTGATTTTTAGGTGAACTGTAATGAAAAGAGTCTGGAAAAGTGTAGAAATGTTTTATGACACTTCACAACACCTTCACAAGATGCCATAATTTGAATATAGAAGTTACTTTGCAACATTAAATCAAAGAAAAATTGACCAAGCATCATAAGAGAAAGGCCTAAAAGACCATGAAAATGTCAAAGGGTCATTTTTCTATAGTACATTCAGCCCCCAATTTATTGAGAGGATGAACTTGCTCCAAACTCACACTAAAGTAGCCATGCAAGAGGAGGGTGTAAATGCACTTATCTTATGAAGATGGAATAACAACAATCAAGGGGGATGATCAAGTCCCAAGGGTGAAGATCCCATGGAAAACTAAAAATAAGGGCAAAGGAACACACATGCGAAGAGAAGTGGGAATTGGATTAAGATCTAATCATCTGCCCAACTAGTTGTGGATTAGATCTAGGTTCTTTGTGAGAAAAAGAGAATGCATACTCACTTTTGGGTGACAACTCATGGTGGTCTGCTAGGTGAGAAGACCCAAAAGGTGAAATACATACACTAGTTGGTATGCACTCACAAACATATAGGTGGCTATGGGGAAGTTCATGTCATTGAATGGGATTCCCGCTCAACCATATCAAAGTTATACCTCTTGTTAACTTGAACAAGGAACCATAGAGAAAAAATTTTGGTTTGTGCTTCATCAGACAAGAGAAGGTTTCTATGCTTAGAACCCATGAACAATAAGGATAGTACCATAGTTATGGAAGTTGTGTAATGCAAGGTGGTAAAGATGCACAATGTGAAAATGCAGAAAAGTAAAATACCAAAAATGTTTGAACAAGTTTTATTAAGTTCATGTGAGGTCTATCACTTATGGAACATTATGTCTAATGTTTCCAAGAGAGGACCAATCAAAGAATAATATATACACAACTTAGGGGATGTAGTGCATCATATCAAACCACCAAGAGGAATGTAATATGCTAAGATAGATCACACTTATGAAAGACATCACACCCAATGTCATCCACAAAGTGACAAACACATTGTATGAAGTGGCAAGGTTGCACTAGGAACCAAGAATGCAAATGAATTATGCCAATGTATTCCCCCCACTTTAAAGGAATTTCTACACATCATTCTAAGAGCAATTACTTTAAAGTAGAAAAGGAAAAATGAAAATAGAAAACAAGCCATGAGAGCCAACTTTGAAAGCCCCTATCCCAAGTCATATGTTTTCGAGTCATGTAAACGAAAAAGAAAAGGGAGTTTCCCTCCAGAAAAGAACACACCAAACACATAAGGGATCTATGGATTTTGGGTTAGTATGTTCATTGCTTTAATGTTTTTATTAAAGAGCTTAGAATTCTCATCATTCCCCAAAGCATATAGAACTAGAAGAATGACACAAGGAGAGAAAAAACAAAATAAAAATAAATCAGTTTTGGGTCAACATGGAAGAGACATTGCGGTCTCTATGCTTTTCATTGTCCCCAAAAGGAAAAAACAAACAAAAAGAAAATGAAAAGGTAAAAGAAAGAAAAAGCTTTTGGGTCAACATGAAAGGGACATTTTTGTCTCAATGCCAATCCCATACAAAGAGGATAAAAGTAAAAGGAAAAAAGGGACCATTTAAGTCAACATGGAAGACGATGGGAATCATAACCGCACATCATCAAAGAGGCTCATAAAGTCGACAACACAGGTCAACATGAAATTTCAGTCTCAATACATCATCAAAAGAACGGCTCTCTCGAGGAGGTTAGAAATGGGGGAAATTATTGGAAAGAGATAATTAACATCAAACACACATTACGGGGGGGAAGTGATGCACACATAAAATCAAATAAAAGTAAAAGAAAAAGGAAAATGAAATGTATGAGGCTAGTAATGTGAATGCAATTCAACCATCTAACAAGTCATCCACCTCCCAATCATGTTTAGTGTATTGCAAGGGTGGTTGACTATCTAAAGGACGAATTGCAAGTGCCGAACTAGGAGATGTACTAGGTTCTTCTCTTGGTTGAGAATATTTTTTCATTTAAGCTCATGGTAGATGAAAATAAAGAGTTTAGATCGTTATGCACTTCTTCATCTATTTTTTTGATCTCCTCTTCATCATCATCTTCAAGATTGATTACGATAGGAGGATGAAGGGTTATTTCTAAAGAAGGATTATCAAAAGTTGTGGTTGTTGGATCAGATCATTTTGTTGTGAAGGTTGGACTTTACTATCTCGTGGCAAGTTAGGAGGAGGAGAGTGATCATTTATTGCTTCTATCAAAGGAGGAGGGTGGTTTTCTTTGTTTTCTTTCATTCGAGATTGAGAAGGAAATGACAATGCTTCTTATGCTCCCTAGCACCACGATTTCGTTTTATTTTATTTTTAAGTTGACGTGTAAGAGTGGTTTGATCCATCATAGTTTCATTTTATTTTGGAGGAGGAAGAAAAAAAGAAAACGAAGAAGATGAGTCAATCACTTTCTCTTTGAATTTATACACTTGTTTAATGTGAGGAGGCATGACAAGATTTTTTTCAGTTTCTCTTGGTCATTTAAATAGGGAAGGGGAAATGTTCATGGTAAGTTGCTCATGGGGTAGTGTTGTTTTTTCAGTTTTAGACAAAGCATGGTTTCATCAAGAATAGGAGTAGCAACAATGGATGGGGATATGTTACGAACAAATAATTTGGCTATTTTTCTAGCTTTGAACTTTTTATATGTTATGAAAAAGAAGTCCTTTTGAGGGTTGATGGGTTCCATAGGTTCAAGCCAAAAGGATTCTAAGGAAAAATTACCTTTGGAGGAAAATTGATTAAAGCCACTATGTTGTATGGTAAATATTTTGTTTCCATGTGGAAACTTCAAACACTTGTGAACAACTAAAGGGACCACTTTCATTGAGCGAAGCCAAGGATGGCCTAGTCACAAAAAAAATTGATTTGATTGTGGAATAATAGAAATGTTACATCCAAAGTTTTGGGTCCTATTTGTAAAGGGAGTATGATTGATCCAATCATAGGGCACAAAAAACTAGTATGCATTTTAATCCATGTAGTTGGTTTGTCATAATCATCTTGATAGAGATCATGTAGTACTAAAAATTCTTGTGTGATCACATTCTCACCACAAGAGGGATCTATTAATATCCCATTGGTGGGCTTATCATAGATTTCAATGGCTATGTAAAGAGGACCATCAGGAAGCTTTTTAAGTATATCATTAGGAGAAAAGGTAATATCAAGACATTTTTTGGTTGGGCCCTTATGATGGATAACATATATCATATGCACAAGTTCATCCATTGGATTAACTTGGGTAACAATTGGAGTTATATCAGGTTGTTCATTATTTGTATCAATGTTCATCACATTAGTGTTTAAAGGTTCACCAGCCTTGAAAAATGAAACGTTGTGCTTAGGCATAGGGTTGGTAAAGATTTGAAAATTCTAGTTAGGAGTTTCGATGAACTTATTGCCTTGATAATGAACACCCACAATGGAAAAATGGCCCAAATCAATGTGGTTTTGAATTAAGGGTTTGATACACTTACATTGTTTAGTGCGATGTCTATTTTGGTGATGAAAATGACAATAAGCATTTTTTTTAAAGGTGGGTGGTAAAGGCTTGGTGGTATCAAGTGGTTTAATGGTAGGAAAAATGATCATTTGTTGTTGGATCAATTGGTCCAGTTTGTTATAGAGGGTATTAGGTAAAGGTGTAAATTATCTCTTTGGGTTCCCATAGGTATAGGGCACAACTGCTTTAATGGTTGCAACTAGATTAGGTATGAGTTGAGTTTATTGTTGATGAGGTAGATTGAACTATAAAAATCCTCTATTTGGTTTTTGAAAGTTTTGTGTGTTGTTTTGGTTTTTTTTTTAGACTTATTAGCTCAGTTAGAAGTGGACTTTGAATCACGACTAGAAACTGAGTTCTGATAGTCACAAAGGGTCATGCATAAATGCATGAACAAAGGAAATTTCACCATATTTAACTTATCCTAAAGGTTTGTGTGCAAGTTTTCAATAAACATCTTCTACATATGTGAATCGGGAATCTTGACATCAATTTGAGCATACAATGACCGATATCATGAAACGAAATCAATGAATTTTTCATCTATGTTTTTTAACATCACATTAGATCAGCCATTGTCTTTTTAGGAGTCATATGAACTTGGAAGTGACTTATAAAGGCATCCACAAGTTCATTGAATGATCTGATGGAATGATTAGGTAAATTTGAAAACCACTCTAATGTAGTGTCCTTTAAGGTCCTAGGAATTTTTTTTTCTAACAGCTTATCATCAAGGACAAAATCACTACACAAGGATGTATAAGCATTGGCATGATTAATATGGTTTCCTTTACTATTGTACTTCTCAAACCTAGGAATTTCAATCCCTTGTGGCATTGGGGTTCTTAAGATCTATAAGGATAAGGAGATACTACAAAAATGATATGTGGGTGGAGTATTTTGACTTTGGCTAATGGTTGAGAGTTTTTGTTGCATGGATGAAATAGTGTTAAAGAGTTGTGTAATGATGGGGTCAAGCTAACTGGTATGAGGTGGAAGGGAAAATGGTGATGGAGTGCATAAAATGTTAGGGGAGGTGAAAGGGACACTAAGAGGGGTGAAGGTGGAAGAAAGGATACTCGATTCCACAAAAGAACTAGTAATGCTAGTTGGAAGAACAAAATAAGGAGTCACATGAATAACCTACTGCATAACTATTGTAACTTGAGGAGTGGTGTAAGTTGGAATAGATGCTATGGTTGAAGGAGGAGAAATGTGAGGTACTCCTTGGATTACAACAATGTTTGTTGATTCAGAAGTGGAAGGAACATGTTTGTTGTATATTTCAGCTATTCTTTTCATAACTTGTAAGTGATCATCACTTTCAATCAAGCGATGAAGGATTTTTATCATAGGTATAGCAGTGGTGGAAATGTTTTCAAGGGATGAA